>NW_010588218.1:50742-66190 GCF_000705375.1 Tinamus guttatus | reverse complement strand
GAGTACTGTGTCCAGTTCTGGGCCCCACAGTACAAGAGGGATGTGGAGCTGCTGGAGAGAGTCCAGTGCAGGGCTACGAGAATAATCAGGGGCCTGGAACATCTGCCCTATGAGGAGAGGCTGATGGAGCTGGGCCTGTTCAGCCTGGAGAAGAGAAGGCTCAGAGGGGAGCTGATCAGTGTCTACAAGTACCTCAAGGGAGGCAGTGAGGAGGATGGTGCTGGCCTCTTTTCACTGGTGGCCACTGATAGAACTAGAGGAAACAGCCAGAAACTGAAGCACCAAAAGTTCCACAGGAACTTAAGGAAAAATTTCTTGACAGTGAGGGTGACTGAGCACTGGAACAGGTTGCCAAGAGAGGTTGTGGAGTCTCCTTCTCTGGAGATCTTCAGCACCTGTTTGGACGCAGCCCTGTGCCACATGTTCTAGGTGACCCTGCGTGTGCAGGGGGGTTGGACTAGATGACCTCTAGTGGTCCCTTCCAACCTTAAGCATTCTATTAAATTCTATAAAATATAATCTGACTGGCCCCTGCAGACCTCTCTGGAGTCAGGACTAGGAGACTACTGCTCTGAAAGCTCCGTCGAGAAATAGAGACCCAAAGGAAATTGCAGTTTCTGCTGGATTGAACTTCAAAGCAGCGAGTTACAGTTCTGTTTTGCTCTTTCCAGGCTATTCCAGGCTATTCCAGGCTCGACTTCCCTTTAACATCATTGTGCCTGAGGTTCTCCAAGCCTGAGTAACAGCACTACCTACTATTACTTGGACAATTATTGAATGAATATGTTAGAGCAGTATTATTACTATAGTATTGTTACTGTGATAGCATGTTCTTTCAACATTAGATTTCAAAACAGCCTGTGCAAAATCATTGCCCTTCATTCGTGGATGGAGCAATGGAAACAGATTTTCTGAGAACTACTCTCCAATTTAAAAGCAGAACTAGGGATGAACCTTTTTCTTGAACTTAAGGCCATTACCTAGTGTCCCACATCAAACTATTTTATCTTTCTCCTGAGGGGATTATTGATGGGCAAACCTGGAAATGTAAATGGTTTTGTTCAAAATCAGGAAAATCCTTCAAACCTCTTCTCTTGGGATCCTAGCATCTGATGTAACAAGGTGCACACTGCTAAATGAAAGACAGAAAGAAATGACAGAGCCAGTACCTGACTCTAAGACCAAGGAGCACACTCGTTTGAAGCCACACTGCCCAGGGAATGGGTTTTTGTCTATATGGGGCAAGGATGGCTGGCACAGGTTAGAAATGAGCTCGAGCAAGCTAATAGTTAAACAGTGAGACAGTCAAGGTAGAGTTCAGTGCATGTTCCCTGACTTTGTTTTAGTTAACATTACACATGCTAAATAAATGTCATCCCACCTGGGACTTCTGCTTTGTTTCTAGCTCAGAGAAATGTTCAGGGAAACCAAATACTGAGAATCGTATTGCCTTATATTGCTTCACTCTACAGGGAAATCTCTGAGTATGTTGAATACAACCACTTCTGCTCCCAGGAAAAAGATGTTGAGGTGAGGAAAGGAAAAAAAAATCATATGTTTCCCCTTGCATGAATCACTCCCCGGGGTTGTGACTTTGTTTTCCTTCAGTTGTGGATCTCTGCAGGTCTCACACCCTCGGTGGGGCAAGCTTGTAGAGGCTCTTTCATTCCGGGGCCTGAGAGACATAAGAATGACAAGGATCTTGGCATAATAAAGGAGAATAGGGTCCTTCTTGTGGGGGTTAAATCACCACATCTGCATATGTAGTGCCTACACATGCACAGCAGCAGCAGACAGCCTGTGGGTGAGCCAGCAAGCAGCAATAAGCAGAAACTACCAAGAGAGAGGAATAGACAGAGCTAAGGATTATGCCAAGCTTTTCTGGCAATATCTAGAGAATATTGTCCATATTTAGTAAAATGCAACATTCCTTTAATGTTGCAGTGTGAGAAAACTTGTTGAAATAGAGGTGAAGGACTGCTGTTCAACCTCTGAAGAGGAACAAATCCAGAGGCAAGGGAAGCGGGGAGAGGGGCTATGTGTCTTTGAGATCCTCTCTTCCCCTTGGAAAAAATGTCTGATCGGACAAATCTCAAAATGCGGTTGTCAAAGAGGAAGCATGATAGAGTGAAGGTATTTGTAGCAGAGTTCTGCACAGATCAGTACCAGCTCTGATGATAGTCAGTATTGTCATGAATGATGTGGAATTAAATATCCTGGCCGATAAAATCTGTGGATAACAGAAAATGAAAAATAGTAAGGACAGAACTCTGATACAGAGCCATCTGTGTCACTTAGGTCACTCTGAACAAGCTTTGGCTGGATGAAGCATTACATGTTTTTGCAGACCAAATCTAAGCTGACTCATGGAGAAAATAAGCAGGCCTACAGAATGGGAGATTGTGCTTGATATGAGGGGTTATATTTCATAAGACAGTGTCCTAAAAAAGTACCTAGACAATGACCTAGAAAAGTGGTTGGCATGGCTGAGGGAGTCAACATTAGCTCCCAGTATGGTGGTGGGAGCCATGATTGTTTCCAATCATGGGAGCCAGGGTTGTTTGCCTTTGCCGTATGAAGAAAGATATCGGAGGACAAGGATGATTTTTTTAGTGGGCAGCATTATCAGGGACTATGCTGACAAACCAATTCCAGTCTAGCCTACACCTTTAAAAAATAGTAAAGGTTTTGGAAAAGGTTTATATAAATAAAACAAATACCCCAAAATGACAAGCTTAAGTTTTGTGTCCATCCTTGCCTCAGAGAAGCCCAAGCGACTTCGATCTTTACAGAAGTACCTTTAGTTGCAGAAAAGCTGAGATATTAAAGAGCACTTTAATCTTTTGGGAAAATCCGATTTTTATTTCTCTGAAACTTCTCTGATTTGAATGTGATACCAAACACATTCAAATTAAAAGCCAGAGAAAGTCTCATGTCATAAGATGATACACTTTAAAACAGAGTGACTAGGATGTTGATGGTTGCTTTGCCTAGTGTCTTAGTAAAACTTGACCACAATGTGGGACACACATTTTAGCCAAAATAAAAAGTATTGGGATCTCTACAGAACAGAGGCAAAAGGATTTAGGCATGGTGATCTAACCACTGCATGGTGGCATAAAAGGCTGCTTAAGGGCAGCTCTGTAGGAGTCTCCAGAATATAGGACAGATTGGATCATGAAAAGCCCTTTTTTGGCCATAAACCCTATGGGTCTGAAACTAGCTTGCAGTGAACGGAGTTTTGGGAAGAACAGGGGATCATTGCTACTAGATTTTATCACGGCGATGTCCATCTTGGCTTCCTGACTGATGCAGCAGATTGCTGGAGAGGGTCTTTAGCATAGGGAGCATGCCGAGCCCACGCACTGGCTCCCCACATCACCGTTATCGCTCACTGTCACATTTTGAAAGAGGAGGCAAGTCGGTGCCGTGCACGCAGAAAACAAAGCCCAAGAGAAGATGAGCAGAGTTACAACTTGTCAGCACGCGCCTCAGCCCACCAAGGGCCAAACATGAAACAAAAAAAGGCCTGAAATGATGGAAAAAGGGGAAAATAAAAGGGCAATGAGTTCTCAAGATCAGAAAAGGGCTCCTATAAAACAGCACCTCCACTCTCTCTGTCTCTGTGGCTCCGAGTCCCTGCTACTGATGAAGGGACAGGATGATTCCCCTTAGCGCAGGTACAGAACTATTGCAGAGATAGGAACCGGAGCCAGGATCAAATCTGGTTTTTGCAGCCATCCTCTCTCCACACCACCTAAAAAGCATTATCAGTGGTGATGAGACCTCAGCGGGGAAAAGCCTACTGAGGGATATCTTTTCCCATGCAGACTGTGAATTTCCAGTATTTTGAGACTCATATTTTGAGACTCAGGCATTTTTGAGACTCATATTTTACTCTGGATGAGGGACTTTTAATTTCTCTGGGTAATAATCTCAGACAGGAGTGGGATAACTGGCTTTTATATTCGATCATGCAATCATGGTGGTGTACTTAGAAGAAGTGATTTGTTGTGTGATGTTTGGGTGTATTGCTGTTATGTAGATGCTAAAGATCTTGTTTCAAGATGTTGAGTAGATTTAGAACTACTGATGGTTTGGTGCAGGAGTAATTCAAGTATTTTTAGCATTGATAATTTGCCACAGCAAGAGTAAGACAATACTATGATCACTACGGTATTGTGCAAGGGGAAAGATAGGCCACCTCCCTCAATCCCTTCTTGTATGAATAGAGGTACATCTTGTATCTATTGAATGGAGGAAGCTGACAAGAAACAGGAAACCAATATCTCAACTTGATATGGATTTACTCATCTGTTATCAGTGGTCGTTAGTATAATTGGTGGCAGTAGATGCATACTTCCAGTTTTCTGGTCTAACTAAAATTAGGTGAAGTTAGCTCTGACACTAGAAAAGTACTTCTCAGACATTTCCCTTATTTCTGTCATGGCATTCCGCTGTATCTCCTTCATCTGATACCAAAAATTAGTGAGGTATTGAGCACCCTCCTGTAAGAGATATACCTCACCTGTCATTCATTTTCTTTGCAGTCTAAAAGAAACCCTTTTCCTGGCAATTAGTGTGTGAAAGCACATGCTGTCTGGCCCTCTGCTCTCACTGCTCTGTCTCCATTTGAGTTGTACAATACAAAGTCTCAGAGCATGAGCACAGGAACGTTGCATGAAGGACTGCATTGCAGTTGAAAGCCAAGATTTTGTCCAGCTCCCGGACAAAGGAGCAGACTATTACATTAAGCTCAAAGGAAACTGAAAGGACAAAAGCTCTCCTTCAGAGATTTCTGCAGACAGCTGTTTCTATACAGAAGGAAAAGAGCAAGAAGGTGCTTAGAGAGAGACCAGACTGCCCAGCAATACCACCTTTACTGAAGCAGAGCCGTAAGTCCATCAGCAGAAGATGGTAGGTAGTATAGCAGTATATATAGGTAGTATAAGTGGCATATTACTGAACCGTGAGGGATTTTTGGAAGACCACTGAAAAGAAGGGGCTGAATAGGGAGACAGGCAGAACAGGATTTGGCTCAAAGCGCTCCCATCTCCCTGCATCTTTGGGAAGAAAATGGAGGAGAACGGCCCCACAGCAGTGAGCATGGGTAAATGTGTGGGTAGGAATTCACAAACGATACATTGCATGAGCCTGCTCCTGCCAAGGCAAATTTGCTGCGAGTTCAGATGGCAGCAGCCAAGATCAGAGCCATGAACCTGTCTCTGCAGCTCTGCCAGTCAAGAGCCAACTGAGCCCTTCAGTCCTGCCACAACTGGGGTCCCAACTTCTGCCTCCCAAAGCTTGCCTCTGAATCCCCTGGCAGACAGAGCTACCAGCAATGCTGGGGGCCTGCAGCAAACTGCCTGTTTATGAACTGCTCTTTACTGCTGGTATAGCACCCAGCTCCTTTTCTCCTTTCTTAAAGGTTAACCTCATTTCCCTCTATTAGTTGATTTTAGCAAATGCCATTCGGCGCAGCAGTTAAAGAGCTCTGTCAGCGGATGGAAATGACAGTGGCATTTAAAGACAGTCAGAGTTGAAAGTTGCGGGGTGGGGAGGGGATGAGAGGGAAGAGTGAAAGAAATAATCTTCAATACAGTGTTTGCAGTGGGCTGCTAAGTGACATCAAAGTAATCTTTCTGTCCTCAGTGAGAGAAGAGATCGTCAACTCAATCATCTGCTGAGTTGGACGGTTCCCCCCGAGTCTGAAATCCAGAGGGATGAAGTGCTCCAGGCTGGGGTGTGGAGGATCCCACAGCCACCTATGTCTTTTTGTTGCTTCCGGCAAGCTTTGCTTGCAGCCATCGGGTGTGTAAACCATCACTTTCACTAAAGAAAGATTCCTTGGTGTGTTGCTATAAATTTTATCACACCTTCTGCATCTGTGCTGCTTTTTGAACCGCAGCACCAGCTGGGCACAGTTTTTCCTCTTTGCCTCACTGGTCTGCACTGCTATTTTAAAAGCTGTGATCAGGCTTGCAGGAAAGTCCTCCCCATCTTCATGGGTAAAGCATGAGTTTTGCCTGTGCTGGAGATTTCAAAGGTTTCTTTTTTTTCTGTTGCTTATTGCAATGGAGTGGTAAAAGGTGGCTAAGAAAAGATGTAGAATCGGGGAAATGGACAGTGAAATAAAAATGAGGGCATCTAGGTGCATCTTAATGACAGATCCAGCACTTAGGACCTTTTCTGGGGGAACAACAAACCCATCATTCTTTTTTGATTCCCTGAAATATTAACAAAGCCTGGCAAGATGCAAGCATGTACACAGATGCCAAAGTACACCAAACGTGTGATGAGCATCGTTCAGGCTCTGCTATCCTTCCACTCTGTCCTCACCAAATGTAGCTCAGCATGAGTCAAATACACCATCCTGCATGAGGAAGCATCTGCCTGAGAGGCAGTTCAGCAAAGAGAGGGGATGATCCAAAGGCTGCAAAACTCTGTGGCATACTTTTACATTAATTTCAAGAATCTTTCGTTCTGGCTCTGAACCGCACAATGTTTATTCCAAGTATCGGTCTAGCATCCTTGGAATATAACGTTCCTCCACATACACCTCTTGGGGTAGTGGTTTAAATGAGCATGCAGATAAGTCAGTTCAGATTTTGCCAGATGGCATCCTAAAATAGGTCTGTTTGTTTGTTTCCTGGGTCATTTGTTGAGCTGGCCAAAGCCTTTTCAAAGCACCAGTTATCTATCCAAATGTGTGGTTCTGTAAAACACAAAACGTTCCCCTGGAACAGGCCCATTTCAATGAGATTTTTGCCAGGGGACGCTTTCTTGAAATTAATGCATTCAACCATCATTTCAGGAGGTACAAACCTGTCATTTTAACTAAATTGTTTTCATTAATTTTGTTTCCAGTCTGTACTGTATTTAAATGCTAAGAACACGAGAGCTTCCATTCTTCGTTTGAACAAATGTTTGTCTAATCCAGAGTCCTCTGCTCCAGTAGTGCCTGTTAGAATGAATAAGATTAGGAATTTTTATGAAGAGTCATCTTCCCCTAATACCCTCCACTATAGGTTCAGGGATCTTCTAAGATTTTGCATCGAGATTCTTGCGTTTAACAATAGTCCGTGAACCTAGTCACTGACTGATGACTGACCTGTCTCATTCTCTTTGGAACCAGTTGATAAATTTTGCCTTCAATAACAAACAGAAACTTCTTCACTTTATTCATATAGTATGTGACCATGTACTCTCT
This sequence comes from Tinamus guttatus, assembly GCF_000705375.1. The sequence goes on along the minus strand of NW_010588218.1, from coordinate 58,980 downwards.
TTTGTCTGGCTGAAAACCACAGCCATTCTGCTTTATATCTTACATATTTTGAGGCAATTAGGACAAAGCCTTTATACTCTTCTGAGACAAAACCTTATAACATTTCACAATGGAAGAATTTCCATTTCACAAAAACTTTGGCCTCTCCATTTCAATGTGGAAGCACATTTTTTTGAGACATGAATATTTCTTATAGAGAGAAAATTCTGTTTTTCATCCAGTTTCTGTCACTTCATTATATCAGTGTAAGTGAGGGTGAAAGCTATGAAAATAATAAAAACAAACACAAAACCACTTAGACACCCTATGAAGAAGTGGAGAGAGTGAACAGAAGAGATTCACAGGAGCAGCTTGTTTCTCATAACCAGGCTGGGAACAGTCACATGGACAGTTAAGGGGGGATCAGTCACCCTAACATGACCACGCTGGTGTGAAGTACCTGCCCTCACCACACAGGTTAACTGTCAGTAAAGGAGATGCATAGGGAAAGGGACCGATTCTCACCTTCATTTTTCTTACAAAATCCCCAGGTTGGGGCTTCTACCTAGATCCAGGGGGCTGACTTAGGCAAAGATACCCCTGCTTTTGGGGGGCCCTGTCTTGTGTGGATAAAATGGCATTTTAAGAACTTGGATGCAGTCAGTGCAATGCATGAAAATTTCTAATGCCATTTAAGTGCAGTTCTTGAAGTAACCACCTGTAACTGGGCTTATGTACTGTATGCCCAGCACCGCTGGTCATGTCTATAGGCAAATCCTCACAAAGTTTCAGCTCTCACTCCATAAAGTGTGATGAAATTATATTCTATTTCCAACCTTCCTATTTTTCTGCTTATAGTTACAGACAGGACTATCTCTTTCCATGCTCACATGCACAGTCCACCACACTTCCACCATGATTTTAGCTGAAGATTCCAGGTACAAGCTTCAAACAAATAATACACAAAACTTCTGTGTGAAATATGGCTTCATAACTGAAGTGAGCATTAGGCCCAGAGCTATATGATGTAGGAAAAGGTGCTACTGAGACTTATGAGATGTGCTGCTTGGATTCCTTTATTATTGCTGTATTCTTTTGCCTCTCCTTCATTTTCTTTGTTTGTAGATGAAGGGATGGAGAGCAAGGAAGCCAGTAAGTTTATAAAAGCAGGGAAGAAAGGAGTTGAGGCATTTTTGTGGAGATCTTTAATGACATTCTGTATAATTTGAAAGTGGGGAGGGAAGAGGGGAGAGAAAAAGGGAATTAGCAAAAAAACTGGCAAAAGAAAAGTGGAATGTAGAGAGAAGCATGTGGATGAATTTTAAGGCAATCAGAAAGCTGTAATAATGGTAATAAAGGAATATATTCAGACATCAGGAGAGGGAGAAGGGAATAGGACCTGCAACGCCAGAATTTAAATTAGACATAGGCATATAATTCTCTTTTCTCCCCCCCACCTTTCTTCAGATGAAGGAAATCAAATTTTTAAGCACAGCGAAAGAGAGATTGAGAATTGGCAGGTTTTCAGCCCTTCATCTTTTGGCAAATCCCATTTAATCACCATCTTTAATATTAAAGGAGGCTGTGGCCGTGCAGGGCTGTCTCAGGCTTCGGGGAAAAGGGATGATATACAGAGGAAAAAAAGAGATAACACTTAGGTTCAGGCATTTGTGAGGAAGTGTTTCAATTACCTCCACTGAAGTCTTTAAAAACTGAAGTTTAATTTGATCTGAAATGTCGTCACAGCTCCTGCAAGAGAAAATATGTCCTTCCCACCCCTCCTTTATTCCCATGTCTTTTCTGTTCCAATAGTCCTCAGTGCTCAAGGTTTGAGCGCTACCATGGATTAATGTCATGGTCTTCTAGGCTTTCGGAAAGAGTTTCAAAGCCCCGACAGGTCACCAGTGAGATGGGTTTAGGAACTGAAAATTATTTTCCTGACATACCAGCCTTGACACCACTGACCCTGCGGAGTTTGTCAAGAATCTTCTAAGCTTTGCACTGAATAAGCGTGAAAACCAAACGGCCCTTAAGGTTCAGCCCCAGCCTTGTGTTGCAACAGGGTAAAAAGGGGATGTTACACATAGGAATTAAGATGTGTTAAATTCCCCCAGAACTTCCCATAGGAGTTGTATTCAAATCTGAACTGTCTCTGAACGATGAGTGTAAAAGCATGATGTAATTCAGTGTTCATCTGAGGTGCCATTTGGTAGTACAAGACAGTCTTCTCGTTCACCTCCTTCTTTGGGAAATCCATCAAGCTGTGCTTGGGAGAGATCCACAGAGTTCCAGGAGGAAGAAGCCCAAGCAGTCATGGAAAGTCCTGCACAGTTTAGCTATAGCAGAGCTGCACACTTCCGTACTACGATGCTAGCTCTGGCATTTTTCTCCCATGAATATTCATAGAATCATAGAATCGTTAAGGTTGGAAGGGACCTCTAGAGATCATCTAGTCCACCCCCCCTGCACACGCAGGGTCACCTAGAGCACGTGGCACAGGACTGCATCCAAGCGGGTTTTGAAGATCTCCAGAGAAGGAGACTCCACAACCTCTCTGGGCAGCCTGTTCCAGGGCTCTGTCATCCTCACTGTCAAGAAATTTTTCCTTAAGTTCCTGTGGAACTTTTGGTGTTTCAGTTTGTGGCCATTCCCTCTAGTTCTGTCGGTGGCCACCACTGAAAAGAGGCCAGCACCATCCTCTTCACTCCCTCCCTTGAGATATTTGTATACACTGATCAGGTCCCCTCTCAGCCTTCTCTTCTTTAGGCTGAACAGGCCCAGCTCCCTCAGCCTTCTCAGGCCCAGCCCTCTCAGCCTACACTATTCTAGTGTACAAGCTTGTGGCCAGAGGTGCTCACAGAAAATAGGAACTGTAAGCATAATTGCTAACATCTAGGGAAAAAAGTGTGACTCACAACTGGAAAGCTCATTTGAATTCATCCTATTGTGAAGAAGAGAAGATAGAGAAGAGAAAAGAGGGTGTTTCAGCTATACATGAAATTTAGAAATTAGGAATTAGTCAAAAGGAATTTGACTCCTAAACATTCTCTCAAAAAACACTGCATCAAAAGCCATTCTCAAAAATAATCCAGATGAGTATCCCAGCTAACTGGGATAAACAAATTGGGTAGTCGCTGTACTTTGCAAGATACCAGGTCTTAGACTATACTCATTGCTGGCTTTTCTAAAGCAACAGCTACTAATAAAGTAGGCTGTTGTAAGTTGTGTTCCCAGCTTAATACCAAACACCATAAAATCTGTCATTTAAGATCTACACAGGGAATTGCATCTCTTGGCAATGGACAGCTGTTATAGTGCTGTTCACAAGTCATAACTGCTGATATTTGTCTTGGGGTTATAATATTCTCAGCTATACAGGAGATTCTGCTGTTAAAAAGAGTCGTTTAGGGTATATCTTCATCGTACAGTTTGCTTGGCCTATTGCCCAAATATTACCCATAACCTATCTTGTATCTGTCATTTTAGAAGAAGTCTGAGTGTGGTTTTATCTGAGCTGTATAAATGAGGCTGTAGGTTTTAAGTTTGGATTTCACTTCAGTACAGGTAGGCAACAGATTTGCCTTGCCACCATGTGAAAGTCAGCCAAGCCCAAACAGTGTTAATACCTGTTATCTGAACTTTTTTCTATATCTTCTTCCATTTTCTGTCCCACCTCCTCACTTCAGTCATCCTCTATCGAAGATTTCTAGACATAGTTTAGCAGCTTGTGTGAACCAAGGACCTTTTCCAATACTCTGTCAAACATATCTCTGTTCTGAAGGTTGGGACAGGATAGCACAGGCCAGGATAGGATAGGATAAGAGTATGGATGTGGGTCCCAGAACTGGTGAATAGGCTCAGACATACTTAATTTAATCATAGCCCTTGGGTTCATAAATTTCCAACATGTTGTACTTCTTACCAGGCGCTCTTGGGCCACAGTAGCCAAATTCTGTGTTCTCTTGGATGCTTGTGCCTAGATCAATTTGGGGATCGCAGCCCTGCAAGAAATAACAGTCTTTTCCAGGAGACCACTTTAGGATCCATATTCTTTGCCACTTGCAGTAGCAAAGCTTTTCATTTAAAAACCTGCCTTGATTTACTCCCACCATGGACTCCACTGCATGAGCCTGAAGCTGGTTACCCAGTGAGGTTCCGCAACACTTAGAACTGATAGAAACCATCAAAGGGCCCAATGATCTGACCACCAGTTGGTCAGCTGCAGTTCATCCTTATTTTCAAAACTCCCCGAGTTCCTGTCTCATAGCAAATACTGGGAAAACCTCAGCAGTACCCAGTTTTGCCAGGTGAAATCACCTTTCAATTTACTTTACAGATGGGGAAACTGAGGCTGGTTTTTGCACTGAGTGATTTGTGTGGACCATATCTCCACACAGTCTTTTGTCTCTGGCAAAGATGCACTATAGGTATTTTTCAAATAACCACATGGTCATCTATCTCTTTGTTACAAAAATAACAATTCACACTAAGGTGGAAAAGACTGATCCTTCCATAATGTCTGTAGCATGGCTTGCTATGAGACCTAGGAGTCCCAAATACCAGTCTGAAATGTAGAGAAAGGAGCTTTGGCCCAGCTGTTGGGTATCATCATGTATCTCTTCTCTCTTCCATAACTGTATTCTCTTCCAAAAGAAGATCTAAGGCCTATCAATTGAAACTAGTCTATGATGTATTCAAAATAAACAAAAGGAAACTGTTCCTAACACAACACGTGATAAAGCTGCAGAACATCTTGCTGCAGGATATTGTAGAACCTCATAGTTTGCATGGGTTCAAAAGACAGCTGAACAAGTACATTAAAGAAAAATACATAAAGAGCTATTACATATTAAAACACCACTTCAGACTCTAAATGTCCCTAAAATGCAGAGCACTGGAGTCTGAGAGAATATTTTAGGGGATTAACACATTTGCTTACCCTATTTTTATATTCATTCCTAGACACACAACTGGCCATTGTCAGAGGCAGCACTGAGCTAGACAGACCTTCTGTCTCTTGTACAGCTGTTCATTTACTCTCTATGTAGCATCCACATCCAAGTCAAGGCCCAGAGTGCTGCCAAACAATTAAATAAGAGAAATCCTTCAAACTAAGTTTTTCAGATGCAACAGTGGAGAGTAATCCACCTGCGGGATGAAGCTTCGTTCTTTGTGCAAGAGAATTATGCTCCCACACCTGAGCTTATTTTCATTTGCGCTTGTCCCCATCGCACAGCTGTTCAGATTAGCTGTTATTCTCTCTAGCCCGGGTGTCTCAAAGCCTCTGTCTCCAGCAGTCAGAGACCAGCAGCTGTGCAATCATATCTGCTAATGTATGGGATATAAAGAATCTGTTAAGTAAAACCTAACTAGGGAGGAAGAAGAGATCAGTGTGGAAAAATTGTTCCTACTAAGATCTGATTAGGGATGCCCTGCAACACCCAGTTGTAAGGAACAGGTGAACTCAGCAAACATTTTAAAGCTTGCACCAGAATTAGCCTCTTGGGGGTTTGATGGAGGGAGGAGGAGAGGAAAAAGAGGAAAATAGAAGCCTGTGTAGGTGGAAGGAGGATTTGGCTGTTGTTTTTTGAAGTGAGGTAGTGGTAGGTGTTTGTAGTTTCTGGAGTGGACTGGGTTTGTGGTTGTTGTTGTTCTTCCCCCGTTTTCATTTTTTGAAACACCTCTATTTTGCGAGGTTCCCCCCGTCTTATTTTTTTTGAAACACCTCTGTTTTGTAAGGTTCATATATTTTCCAGCAAGGTACCATGCAGAAGATAATTACTTAATTTACAATTAGCTACAACAGAATTTGTAATTGCTTCCCCTGTGGAAAGGGCTATAATCATCATCATGGAGCTGTAGGACTGCTGTGAAAATGGCACTAGGAGTGTGCAGCCCAGGCCCCAGGAAATGCCTGACTTTTAGCCTATCGATCTGCCTGATTAGCACAGGTTGAGGGGGCTTTCTGGGACCTCCAGCCCAAGAAGGGAATGAGTTTGAGCCACTAATTCTCAGTTCAGAGCTGGACCTCAGTCCAAACTTTGGTAACACTTGTGCCACTCTCTGCAGTTTCTTGTTTCTTCCTTGCTCTGATGCTGATGCCTTGTCCAGATCTACAAGGTAATGCAGCTTCAGGGGTGCTCTGCCCAAACTTTTCCCTAGAAATATCCCAAATATCCCACTTTTATCTCTCCTTTTCCCCTCTGCATCTTTGGCACATCCCTGACCCTACTGCATGGTAGTCTGGGCTGAACCACACTGACAAGAAGCCTGTAGCACCATTGCTTCTCTTCTCTCCACAGACAGATCAGCAGGGAGAATGTCAGGGGAAAAAAGAAAGAGGAAAAAAAAAAAACGAGGAAAATCCATTCTGCCTCTTGAATCCTCCCTAATAACTGTGACATACAAGCTGGGGCATCATCATTTTATTTTTACCCATGCCTGGGTGGCAAAGCTTGGGCTTTGCCTGTGGGCTACTTGGTTCTTCTTTCAGGATGCTAAGCGGATAAGCTTGAAGGCCTGGACAGTTCCTAGATTCCAGCTCTGCAGCTGGTCACTCACTGTGTGAGAAAGCAGCATATGAGGAGGGACAAAGAGCAGTAGGGAACAAATAATTATTAACTATAGAAATGAATAATGGTATTAATAAATGTCTGGTATGTGTCCTGAAATGAAGCCATGCAGCACCCTGGGTCAGATGCTTAGAAAGTCAAAGATCATTGAGACCTGCTCCAGTGAGTATCATGTGCTTGTATTGTGGGAATCATCAAAAGGAGCAGGGGCTTAAGGTTTAGGACCAGAAGCCAGAAGCCATTTTATTCAGCATCAGACCAAACTTAGATATTCTCCAAGTATGTGAGCATACACTGTCCACGCACTGTCCACGCGCTCCCTGCCTCCAGCCAATTCCTTGACTCTATTGCTATCTGGATCCAATCCTGCTAACGGCCAGCAGGTAACCAACCAGAGATCGGTGCGTCCAGACTGTGTTTTAGGTTTCTCTATCTGCTAATCTGTTATTCCTAACTTTCACAGTTTCTCACTCCTAACTTTCACCATTCCCACAGCTTCCCACAGTTTCTCACGGTTTCTCAGTTTCCCACATTATATGAGATGCATGTTCCCATACAGAAATATGCAAATGCAAGTTTTGTTATTGCACATAGGAGTGTGCTATGTGTGTGCAATGTCCTGGCAATGAACTCGGGATAAAATCCGAGGAAAGCTCATGGGCTTTAGAATAAGAGACTTGATGGCTAGAAGGGACTGTGGTGGTCTCCTGGTTCACCCTCTTTATTAGCCCAGGCCACAAAGGTGGTAGATGTGTCCCTCTATTTCCAAGGCTTTGGATATGCCTTCTAGATGGTTAAGGCTGAGCTATAATTTCCTGATACAAGGATTCAACCTCTTCTTCTGGCAAGAGGAATACAAAAACACAACTATATTTATATACTCTTATCTAAATGTATCCCCACGCACACACATACATTAGCAAGAGCTATCTGGATAAACACAAACCTGTGTCATGTTTCTCTGTGACTAACCCTAAATTTCCTCCGGTCCCTTCATAATTGCTGTGATTCTTGTTCTTGTCCATTTGCTCTGCAGTGGATCAAACATCCTGCATCTCATTGTCTCTTCTGTCTCTTTAATTAGTGCTCATCGTCCCTCCTCTCCCCCACGCTCCCATGTCCCCGCTTCCTGGCTCCTCTCCGCACTTGGTTTGCAGCACTCCATTCTTTCTTCTCTCATGCATGCCATCTCCTTCCCCAGGCCCGTCTGACACCTCTGCCTTATGCTTATCATAGAAATATAACATTTCAATACAAATAGAACAGGGAATAATTTTACCCCTCTTTGCACTGGGAAAGGTGCTGAGGTTTCATATAAACACAGCCGGGGAGATTTATAGACACTGTACATTTATCTGACAACTCAGGTTTCTTCACACCTATGCCTTGCAGCCGGAAAGGTGCTGAGGTTTCATATAAACACAGCCGGGGAGATTTATAGACACTGTACATTTATCTGACAACTCAGGTTTCTTCACACCTATGCCTTGCAGCCAATTCATAGAATTTCATAGAATGCTTAAGGTTGGAAGGGACCTCTAGAGGTCATCTAGTCCAACTCCCCTGCACACACAGGGTCACCTAGAGCACGTGGCACAGGACTGTGTCCAAGTGGGTTTGGAAGATCTCCAGAGAAGGAGACTCCACAACCTCTCTGGGCAGCCTGTTCCAGTGCTCTGTCACCCTC
>NW_010588218.1:0-15086 GCF_000705375.1 Tinamus guttatus | reverse complement strand
ACTATTTTTCTCTTTGATTATACTAGAAAATAAGGGAGAAAAAAATAAAATATTTTTAAAATGGAAGGAAGATACAAAGGAAGGAAAGAAAGAAAGAAAGAAAATGATATCTTGTTCCCTAGCAGCTTATGGATAGACAGGGAAAAGCACTTGACTCAAAAATCTTACACCATACATTTCAAAATGTATGTTTACACAACGTTAAATATATAAACAACAAGTTGATGGAGCTACTGAAAATCCAAAAAGAAAAGTGGCTTAATTATATGTGCACCCTATAAACCCTCTGCTGGAAAGATTATCATATTTGCATTAGCTAGATTTGTTTTGTGTTGGTGGGAGCAGAGAGAACGTCAAACAAAGAATGCCTGGAATTCAAATGCTCTCAGGGCCTGAAAAGCTTGAATCCAGGCTGTGATTTGTGATGGCCCCACCACAAAAGAACACAACCTCTTTTGCATATAGATAAGTCTTGAGAATGAATTCTATGACATAGGTATGTAAATATCAATGTATCAACCAAATTGTGTGCCTGCCATGATATGTAGCATATGAAAAATAACTCAACTCTTCTTTTTTGCAGCTTCTGCATCTCTTCTGAGATGCCCCATGCCCTTCAGAGACAAACTCTTATTGTCAGAGTATGGGCAGGGAAGGCTCATGGTCTTTACATGTTTTTCAGAGTACCCATGACTAAAAATACAATACTGGATTAAATGACCCCTTGACCTATTTCACAGAATGACAGAATCACAGAGTGGTTAAGGTTGGAAGGGACCTCTAGAGATCATCCAGTCCAACCCCCCTGCTCCAGCAGGGACACCTAGAGCATGTGGCACAGGGTGGCATCCAGGCAGGTTTGGAAGATCTCCAAAGGAGGAGACTCCACAACCTCTCTGGGCAGCAGATTTCATGGCAGCGAGTTTTGCACTCCTCCTACAATATATTTTCAGTCATGGAACCTATGCACCTATGGATGGGTAACTTCCTTCATGACAAACCTCTGTAATGGGTTGTTGAAATGTCCATTCACAATTTTTTTTTTCTTTGGTTGAAATGTTTAGACTTTGAAATGACTCTGTGTATTACTGCAACACTCACAAAGCTTGAGATTAGATGCATAAAAAATATGTTTCACATATGTCTGAGCAGGCAAGACTACAATACTAGGAGCAATTCATGAGTAACCAGGAGATATTTGAAGCCTTACATGAATTCTCCTGCTGGCTTTTGTTAGCATTCAGAAAGCCAAATGGAAAATGATCATTCTGTTTCATAGCAGGATTTCCAGTCATTGAAGTATATCTTTGTTCTCACTTGGAATGAAAATTTCAAAGTTCTCTGGAAAAAAAAAAAAAGCATTAGAAAAAGAACTTGGAGATTTGGAAAAAAAAAAAAGTTTTGATCTTTTCTAAGCAGAAGGAAAATTGTGCTAGAAAAAGGACACCGGGAATCCAGAAGTCCTGGAGGCACTGAAGGCGTTGGCTGAGCATTGTGCCTTTGTGCTGGTATCTTAAAGCCTCTTGTGTCCTCACCTTTCTTTGAGTCTACAAAGCAAGCTGTAGAAAACAGAACCTGCTTCTCCTGCATTCCTAATCCAGCTGGTTTTCTGTACTTCCCCCTTCCAGGAGAGTAGGTTCCTCAGGGCATGACCATGAGTTCATGCTGATGAATTCCCAGGACATGGGAATTTCAGGAGTCTTGTATCCAGGCACAACTACCATACTAGAAACAGGATTCATATAATTTATCTTTAATCATCTATGAGTTAGATGTTTAGTTTAAGCTAGCCTTTTGGCTTGCCTGCATATAAAGGAGAGCAGCAGATAGTCCCAGAGGATAATTCCAGACAATATTCAATTCAATTTATTCATCAATGAACTGGATGAAGGCAAATTTGATGATGATACAAAACTGATAGGCGTGGCTGATACACCAGAGGGTTGTGCAGCCATTCAGAGGGACCTTGACAGGCTGGAGAGCAGGGCGGAAATGCGCCTCATGAAGTTCAACAAAGGCAAGTGCAGGGTCCTGCACCTAAGGAGGAATAACTCTATGCACCAGTACAGGCTGGCAGTTGGCCTTCTGGAGAGCAGCTCTGCAGAGAAAGACCTGGGCATCATGGTGGACAAGTTGACTGTGAGCCAGCAATGTGTCCTTGTGACCAAGAAGGCCACTGGTATCTGGGGTGCATTAGGAACAGCAGGTGTTGCCAGCAGGTCAAGGAAGGTGATCCTGCTCCTCTATTCAGTCCTGGTGAGGCCACATCTGGAGTATTGTGTCCAGTTCTGGTCTCCCCAGTACAGCAGGGACATGGAGCTACTGGAGAGAGTCTAGTGTAGAACTACAAAGATGATCAAGGGACTTAAATATCCTATGTGGAAAGGCTGAGAGAGCTGGGCCTGTTCAGCCTAAAGAAGAGAAGGATGAGAGAGGATCTTATCAATGTGTTTAAATACTTTAAGGGAAGATATCAAGAGGAGGGGGCCAGACTGTCTTCAGTGGTGGCCAGTGATAGGACAAGGGGCAACGGCCACAAACTGAAGCACAGGAAGTTCCGCCTGAATTTGAGGAAAAACCTTTTGACTATGAGGGTGCCCGAGCACTGGAGTAGATTGACTAGAGAGGTTGTGAAGTCTTCCCTGGAGATATTCAAAACCAGCCTGGATGCGACCCTGTGCAATGTGCTGTCGCTGTCACTGCTTGTGCAGGGGGGTTGGACTAGATGCTCTCCAAAGGTCCCTTCCAACCTTAATCATTCTGTGATAACTTTATGCTGTCTAGTGGCATTTTGAAAGTTCCCCATCAAGACTCACGTTTAGCTCCCACAGTTGTCTGCAATTGTAAGGATATTAATTTGATGTTTCTGAAAGTTCAGTGCAAGTTTTGTATTTCTCCCATTATTGGTATAATCTGAAAGAAGTAGCTCTCCCAGTTTTAAGGTGGCAATCTCCTCATATGACCATACATACTATGCCACTTAGTGTTAAATGGACAGGTGAGGCTAATAATGAAAGGTAATTTGGTCTTCCTTCCTTCCTCCTCTTCTGCCTTCCTCCCTCCCTCCATGCTGTAAATCTGCATCTGATAGAGCTGGAACAAGATATCTCAACCTGGGGATGTAATTTGCAACTGGCATGCACCAATGCCATGTGCTTTCTGTGGTGGCATTGTGCCAGTTTTGCTGCATCTGCAGATCTGACCTCTCAAGGGGGGCTGTTATAAGAAGAAAATCAAAGAATTTTGATGAATATGCCTAAACTTCCTTACTCACACACAAAACGGCAAGCACAAATCCCTTGCTGCAATTTTAGGAAAAAAAAGTCTTACATTATCTGTGCAAATAGAGGAGAGATCCAGAAAAGCAACTGAAATTTTAACTAGCCTTTGGGATTTGCAAGCCGATGGCATATGCTAAGAGCATTGTCTTTGTACTCTGGTTGCCACCACTGGCGCCCTACACCTCCACAGAGCACATTTTTAAAGGCCAACACCATTTGAATAAGAAAAGGGGCAGCAGTAGCTTGTCTGTTCAGGGTATCAGAAATGAGTTAAAATATTGTCTTTTTTTCTGGACTACTCAAACAAGAATATATTGAGACAAAAAGATCATGAATCTGTATTGGCTCTTTTAAAGCAACAGCACAGATTTAATCATTGGACACTGCTGTGGTTTAAAAAAGGAGTTCTTGCACAAACGGTCCTTTCAGGCAGTAATATACTGTGACACAGAAACATATTGCCAAAGATAAGACAGGAGAATTTTTAACTTCATGCCTAAAGCTGGCAAAAGAGAAACATTATTTGATAATTATTGAAAACTTTTTTTGGGTCCCAAAAGTATCCTGAGTACTTTGCTAGAAGAGTAGAACATCCAGTCATTATAAAAATAAATAGAAGGTGATAAGATAACAGAGGATTCAATTGTCTCCTTGGAGTTATAATGATTTTTACCAATGGGTAAGAGGATCCTGCCCCAAACTTAAAGATAAGGGGTTGGACTAGATATCTCTAGAGGTCCCTTCCAACCTCAACCATTCTGTGATAAAGGTTACTGAGAAGCAGCACTGTTGCAGCCCTCCCCCACTTCAGATGGGTCCAAGAAAGAGGGGAAGGATGTGATTCCATGAAAGAAATTAATCTAGCCCAATTTTTGCCTCTACTACTAAAATTCTACTAAATTTTGAGGCTTGGGTCAAACAGCAAAGCTGAAAAAAATATCACTGGATGCCTTTAGGCTACAAATAGACCTGCCAAACTTGCTAAGATGCTGAAGAAGTTCAGAGCAAAGTTATACATGAAACATATACATGAATGTGCAAACAGCCCACAAAGCTGACATCTCCTAAGAGAAATTGAGAGGAGCTCTTGTAGAAAGCTGGGATCGAGGGTTTGCCTTTGGTGCTAAATGGTATCTAGGAAAGAAATGCCACATTATTTAACAATTAAACAGGGCATATTCCTTGTGTGGGCGAGGAAGGGGGTTATTTCCACTCTCTTCCATTGCTTTACATCAGCTTTAGTCTAGAGACAATGACCAGCAAACAAAAGCTTCGCTCTGTTAAAGATAGTTTTATAAACTTTTCTCATGTTAAGTGCTTTCCAACTAGATTAGCAATGGCAAGCCTGCCTATGGCAGTGCAAGCAGTCCCTTTCTCTGTGAGATAGTTTTGGGTAATCTTGAGACTTACTTTCTTGCCTTAGCAGAAGGCTTCCATGTAGTGGTGAGAGCTGTCATGTCAGTAACTTTCTCCTAGCTATGGTTTCCAGTACTCACCAGCTCTGGTTTTGTGTTCTGCCCACTTGCAGGTGGAAGCACGCCTCCTGGCATAACTGCACCAGCTGTGCCTAGCATCCCATCTCCCATTGGGGCGAATGGTTTCACCGGCCTCCTGCTGCAGGCTAATGGGCAGCCTGCCACAGAAGCTGTGTTTGCTAATGGTATCCACCCTTATCCAGGTAAGCCAGACCACTGCTGTGCCCACAGCCTGCTCCTTCAATCTGTGTTCACTCTAGCATTGCTGCTACATCTCGGCCAAGGGTTGGGATCCATCTCACCTGGCTGCGGATGTCTAAAAGTTATGCATTTAAATCTGGATGGCAGACGTCTAATCTGTGTTGGGGGTGGAATATTCACCTGCTGAAGAATGGAGTGCTCCTCTGATGTATTCCAGGAAAACTTGTGTGGTGAATATAGTGAAGATTTGAGCTGAGACTTAATCAGCTGACATATCTGCCAGGTAGAATTCATGGGAGGTTGCTCTTGGCCAGTCTTGAAGGAGCAGTGCTAAGCCTGTGCCCCCAAAGGATTACTGCATCTCTTACCATCCACCATCGGTAGCTCCCTCTGGGATTCATTTGCAGACAGCAGGATATGGTGGGGGAAGTCCAGAATATGGTCCCAGGGAACATCGGTCCCTGAAACACTGACTGCACCCAGTCCCTCTACCTTACTGACACTGAAGTTCCTCTCATATAGCCACAGAGCAGGTTCAGCCTCACCTTTTTGGGGGGTACACTGCACAACTGCTTCTAGGATTTTAAGACTGTAGCTAGTTCAAAAGATATCAGAGGGTGACTTTGCAAGTTTTGGCAGTCAGGAATGAATTAGGGACATTAAAGGATATACACCTAAACCTCTACCATTGCTTATCAATATATGCATGCTATAGTCATCAAGAGCTCAGGAATTCACAAGGCCTTAATGTGCACCTACATTTTTTCAGGGTCAATTTACAACTGCCTCCTCCAAAACCCGAAAAAAAAAACCCCAACCAAAAAGGGAAAAAAAAAAAAAAAAAAAAAAACTTTTGATGTCAGCCAGTCCTGAAAAAATCAGAAGATTCAACATCACTGGGGATTTTACAAGCTATGGGGGAAAAATATCATAGAAATACAAAAGTCCTACCTATCTACTGCTCAGACAATGTCACTAAAAGAGCTGCAAATGCAGCAAAAGAAAGCCCAGAAATCGCCCAGATAGAGAAAAAATAGCTGTTTATCATTCTACCTGTCCCCAAACCTTGTAAACATTTAGTTGTGAGTTCATCTTTAAGCAGAATTGAAATCAAGGGATTTAGCATGCTAAAAGTTAGGCATGTGTACACATTTGTAGCATCTCTGAGCCCTACTAAGACATTTCAGTATATGGCATTTGATGGATGTACAGAGCCTGTGGCAGATGAGGTCTTTGAAATAGCTGGGATTGTTAGAAACAGAAGAGGGATGGGAAGATGCCTCTTGGCATCTTATGGAGGCATCAGGAGATTGCAGGAAGCCTCAGTGTGTTCAGTGAACTCAACCACAGCAGCAAGAAAGCCCCCATTCTTTAAGGTTATATAAATGTATGCATCTCTTCATCTACCATCTGTCTAAGTATCTACCTGTTTGCCAGTCTATCATCTATCTGTTTATCCATCTATTTTCATGTTTATCTTTTTTTCTCTATCTGGTTTGTTTTTGCTAATCTTCCATGATACATTATTGTAGATATCAGAGAAAAGATGATCTTTCCAGATGAATCTTAATGACTTTAGTGATAGCTTTTGTTACCATCTCCAAATTCCCCAAAGTATTAAGAATGGTTTAAGTATGTCATCTAAGATTATACAAAACTCAATGCCCTGAATCTGATTCTGTCTGATTTTTAGAAAGATTCACTCAGCCAGCAATTCACCATTAAGACCTTGCCCAGACACCACCTTAACACACCTCAGAGGTGATAGTCATCCTTGCTTCCCTTCAGGAATTCTGGTGATGAGCTGAAGTACAACATTTACTTCTCCAAGTAATGGGCCAAATCCTATTATAAAAGATTTGCTATTATAAAAGATCAGGCCTAGGAACACTGGCTTCTTGACATAGTTTTATGATCTTCGTACCTTGCCTTGGCAGCCCAAGCAGGACAAAGATTCTTTTCAACTACAACTTACAAGCTCTGGACCTTCTGGTGGGTCTAGGCTGGGTGGATGCCAGTCTACAACAAGGCATCCTAATTACATTTCCTGGGGTGGTCCACATTTTAGTTCGAGGAGCAGGCATGAGAAAATAACTGAAACTCAACAAAACTTAAAGAATGTCAAAGCTTGAGGCATCCAGAAGAAACCTCTGCTCCCAGGTAGAGAGGGTCATTTCTGCAGATAAAAGCTAACATGCACAGTTTGGTTTATGTAAAGTTCAGATTTATCTGGGCATGTCTTCAGCAGTACACTGGTCTTTCTTACTGTTCAGCTTCCCCATAGATTACTAGTGTCCTAAATTACAGCAGAGGTATAGAGGGAACAGTGGTAGGCAAAACTGCTTGCTTACCACTTACTTACCTCTGCTTGTCCTCACTAGCAATGAAACCCTGAAATCAAGCTTCTTTGTAGTAGCTTTGGTGTTGGACATATCATGTGTTTGTTCCATTTTATTGTCATCCCTTCTCATGAACATTTATGTACTCTCCAAAACTTCACTCCTTGCCACAGGCTTTATTGAGACCTCAAGCTTAGCAGCATTAAATAAATAAATAAAGAGGATTACACATAAAAAAAAAAAAAAGGTTTAGACATTTGTATGTGGATAATGAGAATATCCACAGTTGCATTAGACTGGATAAAACTGTAGAAAGGACACAAGCCTTCATGCTTTATAATATAAGCCAGCCACTAAATGCTTGGAGTTAGAAAGAAATTTTCATCACTGGGCAGCTTATTCCATCCTTGTTCATTATGATATTTCTCACAGTTTCCTCTGCAGCATCTGATATTGGCACTGCCTTGTGGTTCTGTGTGTCTGCCTTTCTAAATGCGAGTGTAGAAATAAAATATTAAAGTTCAGTAGGCAATTGCACTAACAATGTAGAGATGAAAAGAACATACCATTCCCTGTACCAAGTTAGCATCTTCCAAACAACTTTTATTATATATCTCAAGCAGTAAAAGCAAACATGACTGTGTCAATATTATGTACATAACCATAGTCTTTCTATGGTTATGAAGCCATATATTGTTTAATGCCTGCATTTTGCTCTCAGATACTCTTTCATAATCCACAAAAAACTCAAATGTGAGTTAAAGCCATTATATGCAGCAGCAATATGTGCTTTGTTTCCTGAAAATAACAAACCAGGACAATCAAAATCTGTAGAGGCATGACATCCACACAGTTCAGACCCAAATAAAACTCCTTCATCGTACAGTTTGGCTACATGTCCACCTTTGTGTGTAGGTACAATATTTTTCATTAAGTGACTGCAGAATGCATGCTCTTTGTAAGCCATGCTTTCACCCTCTCCTGGCCTGACCAGCACATAACGCCTCATGTTGCACTTCCTGGCAGGGACAGAAACACAACTGAGCAAATATTTCCCCTCCCACTAGTCCCACTAGTCACCCTTCGGTGACTGGCCTTTTGGTTTATTAATGTCTGCCCTTTAGTCTTTCAGCTTGTAGCAGTATTGAGCATGGCAGTATGTCACAGCATATAGTGGGGACAAAGAGCATAATCTGTTGTGCCATAATCTTTTGAACCATTTTGCAGCTGCACAAGAGCATTTACCATTTCCGCATGAGCAATAGCAACAGGGATTGCTCTCTTCTGTCAGAGCTTCCTAGCCACCAAGAAATCAGTGCTTCTCTTGTAACACTTTATGGCATATGACAATAGTGACTATCTTCTGGCCTGGTTTCTGTTGTGTCTCACACCATTAGCCCTCTGCTTTCTGGTAATGGGTCTTGTCCTTACTGGATTCTATCAGAACTGGCCAAAGGGCTTGCTGCAAAAGTAATAGTTTTCCTGGGAAGAGAAGGAGAAGGGAGAAGTCAGAACACTGGGAGTGCAAGGGGCAGCAAATGAAAGAGAGAGAGGAGTGGAAGTCATAGGATCAGGGGCTCAGAATGAGGGAATCAGAAGGGGAGATGGAGCAGAGCACACCCTCAGCATCCAGAAACCAGGGAACGCTGCCCTGTGCTCTTCTGCCAAGGATGTGCCCACAGAAAGAATCAGAAATAGATCCCACGGTGACCAGCAGCCTCCAAACAAGGTTCTTCCTCATGGGCCAGGAAATGTTCAGCTTGACCAGAGCAAGGGATAAACAATGTGATTTGACAGCTTTATGGAACCCTGATGGAGAGTGCTTTCCAGTACACTGGTTTCTTCAGTGCGTTCAGCCTGGACTTAGGTTGTGGAAACAAAAGAAGAATTTCATCTGTTGTTCATAATCCCTTTAAACATGTCGTCTCATTCACTGTTCTCAGGCGTGGACACAGTAGTACAGTTTTTGGCTGCCACGACCGCCAGGAATAGCTTTATAATTCCTCGCATGTACACACCTCAGAAATCCTTGGTTACAGGTTACAGAAAGGGTATGTCTGGGCAAAAAGACAGCACGCTTCCACTTTGTACCCTACTTTGAGGCCCAGTCCTCTCTAGGGAGGACTAGCTGTCAATACGAATGGGCAGCCAGGCCTTGATGCCCACATGTTTCCAAGCCACCACTGAGACTTGCAACAAAGGTGTCCCCCATGGGTGAATTCTTGTTCTGTAGAAACTCATGTCTTAGGAGTTGAATCGAGACCATCAGTTCATTTTCCCTGCATCAACACAGAGCTACCCGGCAGGAATCAATTTCACCCATTGCAGCAGAGACAGGATTCAGACTCCATCTGTAATTATTTTCATTACCCAAGCTAATTTTGCAGGGGCAGAGCTGCCAGCATGCTAATCTGACAGCCTTCTCCATTACCTTGTCAATTAGCTTGCAGTACTGCGGTTGGGCCCACAGCTGCTCTGGACCGGTTGGACACAGGATCATTCCTGATTGTGGTAGATACTATCAGATGGCATCGGGATAGATATCAGTGAGTGGCATTGGGCATCCTGACAGATGTCAGGTAAGAGGTACTTAGAAAGAATGTGAATCAGAAGGACAGAAAAAAAATCATCTCCCTACATCAGTAGAAGATCTAAGAGGAAAACCAAGCCCCAAAGCCTTTGCTGCAGTTATATATATAATATCTTAGAAATCTTTCTGGTTCAGAGGCCCCAAGACTAACTTACTTGCTACAGGAAAACTTTGGCTTCATTGTATTTGTCCACCCTAAATCCCTGGTGAGCGCTTTCCCTTTCATATTCTACATCAGCAGTTCCAAAAATGCTTCAGTGAGCACCTAAAACATCGTTATGACTGGGAAGCATTTATTTGACCCATTTGTAACAATCTGCCATGTGCCATAAACCACAGTTTACTGGTAAAATAAATAAGTGAAAGAATGCACTCATTAAAAATATAATAACAAGTTGCCATCTTCAATTGTAGTCTAAGGTACTTTAATGATGCCATGTACTTCCAACGATCCTGCAGCAGCCATAATGAATGAAGTTGCTTAAGGCAGCTGTGGGAGCCTTTCCAAAGCCAAAATATTTTCTCTTCTGGTCTGGAAGAAGGTGTAAATACAAGGCAGGCATTGTGCTAATGTTTTCAGAGGCACCTAAGTAAGTTAAGATCTCAAATTTTATTTTGAAATGTGACTTAAGCTAAGCTCTCCCAAAATACAGGGAGTTTAATAGCTTTTAAAATCGCACACTAATTTACGTGTTTACATACTCAGGCAAAGGGAGGGAAGTAACGGACTCTGGTGTTGAATTGGCAAAAAATCTGCCCCTATTTGCATTTCTGATTCTTTTGTATCTCTCTCATTTTGTCCAGTAGAAACTCTTCATGGCCAGACATGTCTCCTACAGTGTGTTTGCACAGCACCCATCTCAGCAGGGCCCTAATTAGGGATGGGCTCAAAGGCAGAACTATTATAACAAAGATAATCCTGATTCTAGCAATGAGCTATATGTCTTTAATTGTAGGCCCATTTACTGTTCCAAACAAGCATCAAAAATACCTGGGGATGCTACAAAAAGGCTTCTGCAACCCATAGGAAGGAGCAGGGGGCACAAACGTCCTGGACTTCATAGCTGCCTTGATGTGTTGCAAGAAGAGACAGTAGGACAACATGTCTTTGACTGTGTGGTGTCCAGCCCCTATATGGCAAAATGAGACTATAAAACACAGGATCAGTCGTTTTCTGCCGGATCAGCACATTCTTTCTGTTATTGCAGTTATTGTTGTGTCTGAATACCTAATTAATTACAACAGTAAACGCTGGCTTCTTTAATCACAGCATCAGCTGTCCTAATCAATCTTAATAATATGGAATCTGTACTAGGGCACCCATGAATTTTAATCTACATAAATTTCTTAAGACCTCTCACAAGCTTGTTGCACGAAATGATATAATTATGGATATAGATTAGGGCTGTAGAGAGTGATTTAAATTGGATTTAAGGAGAAGGTGAATAGAGCCCTCCCACTCATTTATTTATTTATTTATTTTAATCCTGGCCTTCACACAGATTTTTTTTTCTTGACTATCATTTTATTCCCCCCACACCGAACAACTAGTGCTGCCTCTTTGATCGCTCTCCTCCTCAACCCACCCTCCCGGAAGTTAAGATGGCAAAGCTGCTATTCTGAGGAGATGTATAAAATACCTAAAGAGATTGTGAGGGGAATGAATAGATGGGGCAGAGCACAAAGCTGAGAATCATGGTGATAGCACAAAGTTGTAGACCCATACAGGGAGCAGAGCTGCAAAATAGTGTGAAATATATAGATGGAATAAACCACGTCCTCTCTGTCAGGAAATGCAGAGTCCTTCAAAAGTAGGAGGTGGGGGAGGGAGTGGATATCATATTGGTGTAAAGGTTGATGACTCTTTCCACAGAAGTGAAATGCCAGGTCATCTTAGGAGCTAAAAATGTGCCACAACCTGCTTTTGTCTCTTGGAGGAGTCAGGGCTCCCTGATTTCAGACAGCATGTTTCCTTGGCTTGCTTTTACCCCAAAAGTTAGGACAGTTAACACTGCATGGTAGACAATTTCAATCCAACCCCCAAGGAAAACTGAAGACCCCCACTTTGATGCAGTGGGAGCCAGCTCAAACTAACTTCACTGCTTCCACTGACTTCAGTGCAGCTTCTCTTGGTTTACACCACTGAGCACCAGGGCAGACTCCAGCTCTTCTGTCCTACGAGGATTTTCACCCGGGAACCCACATAACAGCTCACTTGTGGACACAGCAGCTGAGTTACCAGCATTTCAGGAGGAATTCCTTATAGAGTCACTTAAACTGTTTTTATTTTTTTTTTAACAATGATGTGCTTCATTCTGTCACCTCCATCCTTTTATTCTTTGACAGAAGCTAAATGCTGTCGCTAACACTAGCTGAATGCCCCTTTAAAAAGTTGGACTTCAGGCTATAGATATATCAGTAGTAAGAAAGCTTCCTGGTGTTAATTTTAAAGTACTGATATTTCGTGCTGACTTGGGAAATCATCCTTGTTTTTTGGCATCAGGCAGAGGATTCAGAAAGTGACATTAATGGATCTACTTTCTTTGAAGGACTTGGGAGTCATTTCTTGACTTCTGCCTAATGAATAAGTGCTGCCTTCGTTAAATTTATATTTATGGCCATATAGTAGGTCATTGGCTTGTTTTATGTCTCCAGGTTTATGGAAGGTTATCTGCCATGGTCACCTTGTGGCATCTTGGCCAGGATCATCTTGCAAAGAGACAATTGTATCTAAGCAGGATTTTTCTCGTGGAGATATGGAAATTATCAAATTAATATAAAGGCAACATCCAGGGATAAGGCTCTTGCCCTGAGCTGCCAAATGAAGTTACTATTAGCATCTGTTTTCACAGTACACCTTTAGTTTACCCTGGCAAGGCCAGATCCTCAGCTCTTGTAAAGCAGTGAAACTAACCTGACTTCAGCAGGGTTGATGTGATTGATACTTGTCCGCTGGTCTCTCAGGAGCCTCTGGACTTTTTTCACTTCACTAACTGATCTTCTGTGTATATGTTACATCACTTTTAATCTCTTAAATGTCTGTATATTGGACATAAGATCTCCAAGAGTCTGACCACAAGGAAAGCTATTTCAAGTGGTATCTGTGGGCACATTTACACAGATAGTTGCTTACACATCCAAGGTCTTTTGCTGATGTTACAAGTTAGAGTCATGCTACTTCTAGTCCAGATGTCCCCATAGATGCATTATGATATCCGTGTCCCTAAACTAGTATCCCCTGCATACCCATTGCTCTTACCAGGCCTTACTCAGTTGTATAGCTCTGGATCACAGCAGACTTCAGCTCAAACAGCACACAGAGGAGCTGAGGTCTGTCCACAGCCCTTCTGTCCATATTGTCTGTGAAGGTGAGCTCTGTTTATTGGGAATGTCAGTGAGAGGATGGGTAGCAGGAATAGGGAGGCAGTATTATTATATGTGTGTACAGGAATGTATTCTTGGTTGGACTTCTCTGTAAGGTGCATGAGAAATTCTGGAGTACAGTGATCTCAAGTCTTAAAAAAGGATGCTGGAAAAGTCACAGGTATTTAGAAAAGAGTTAAAAGAAAGACTCACAGTCCGGAAAGTTTATCCCACCTCTGAATTAGGTCTGTCGTTTTCCAGGCTTATGAGATCCATTACTTGTTGCCATGCTAACTTCCGATAATATTTGCAGTAACAGAGAAGGCATGTCAGCAGGATGGGGAGAAAGAATGACTATTATTAAAAAAGGAGGCTGAGACAGGGTCACACAACTACCTCAGCTGAGTATGAAGGCCACAGGGGTCTGAGGCCTCAGTTGTGCCTAGATGAGATACCATATTAAAAGATGTTTATCCTATGGAGAAATAAAGCAACCTTCCCTCATGGTCACTTGTGCCAAGACAGAGAAATAATTCATGTCTCCCCACTACTTAGAATTTTAGGAAGTGTATTGCTCCAGCATACAGTCACAAGCAATCCCTGGAGAAGGTTGACTCTGGATCACGAGCCCCTCCTAAATCTGAGCTCTTGCTGAACTTCACAGAGGTCATTAGTACATAAGCAGGTTGGCGCTTTACTGAGCACAGCATGACCACAACTTCCTCAGATGTGTAATCTCCGTCTTGAGATTTCTGGATCTATACCAGTCATTGGCTTCATCCACACTACAGCTGGAAGCACAGGCAGTTATACTTTTCACTAGATTTAATTCATCTGGCACCACGAGCAGCACCACGAAGACATGCGTATGGATGCCCAAGCTGCTGTGCCATCATGCTGGGGTGCCCAGCCGGCCCTGGAGTCTATGTCTCTTCATAGTCTGTGTTGCCCAGCATAGACACATCCACTCATACTGAAATCACATTTTTATTTCCTGCATAAACACACACTTGGAGCTAAGGAAACTGAGTGTTTCACTGAGCAAAGGTCATCACTTTTGTTTTTAAGAGCTCCCAGGTTAAATCCCTGCAGGTAATGACTCACTGTGACTACCTTTCCCAAACAGCCAAGGTAGAGTGTGAGACTATGAATAAAACACAGACCGCAAGCAGGGGGTTGCTGCCTGCATGTGTGGCCTGGTGCTACAGCCCAGAGATGCTCTCCCCTTTCTCTTTTTCAAGAGTGTCCAGGGATGCTTGACACAGTTCTGTGTATGAGACCAACCACAAAAAACTTGCATCTTCTTTACCTTTGACTAAGTGATTCCCAGGCTGGATTCAAACATGACTGAAACATGGGAGAATATTCCCACTGACTTGCATATGTTGTGAGTAGGGAAAAAATCCTTTGTGTGATCTGGGATACAAAACAGTCTCCCAAGAGAAGGACACCCAGTTAGATAATACCCTTGCTGACAAGTACTAAAGGTCCAGGAAAATAAAGAACTTTAAAAGCTTTGTGTGGGAGGAAAAAAAGGCTTCAAATGTTTAAATAAAGCATTTGTCCAGTTTTAATAATTAATCTTAAAAAGGGTTCTCAGAGTAAACTTCCTGAGTTGATTGGCTTGGTTATGATGAGCAGAAAAAGGCTCAAAGGACAGGCAAGATATACACAGCTGGGGTAAGTTGAACAGCTCTCCACTGAGTCAGGAGGTCTGGTTCAGTTTTTAGTGCTGTCACAACATGTGTCCCAGGACACCATCTAAATCACCCGGAGTTCCTGGAGCTGCTAATGCTGATTCTGAAGAAGGAGTCAGTCGCACTGGGCTTTAATCCAT
>NW_010588217.1:387421-423641 GCF_000705375.1 Tinamus guttatus | reverse complement strand
GAATGGCTTTCAGAGCAAAATGACCCCCTGCATTTCTGCTCTGCTTCGCTGAGCCTCCAGCACCCCTCCCAATCCCAAGCGTGGCAAGTGCAAGGAAGGAGGAGCAAGTTCATAGGATACATAGCTGTACCTCTCCTCTTCCTCTCCCAAGTCCTGGGAGACAAAATTTGTTATTTTGAATAAATGTAGGTGAGAACATGCACAAGGCAGCCACGCACTATCAATATACAAGGCTAGCAGTCTGTTGTGGGAGCTGTGCCACGGGGGCACAGACATCTCAAAGGCCAGCTAACACGAGGGCTTTCACACTCTTGCAAACATAGCCTCCAGCAACCCTCCCAATCCCAAGAGTGGCAAGCGCAAGGAAGGAGGAGCAAGTTCCTAGGGTACATAGCTGTACCTCTCCTCTTCCTCCCCCAAGTCTTGGGAGACAAAATTTGTTATTTTGAATAAATGTAGGTGAGAGAACATGCACAAGGCAGCCACGCACTATCAATATATAACGCTAGCAGTCTCTTGCGGGAGCTGTGCCATGGGGCAGACATCTCAAAGGCCAGCTAACATGAGAGCTCTCTCACTCTTGCAAGCACCCAAGCCAAAAACCAGGGTGAATTTAATTCCTACAAGTCAGTATTCTTACCCTGTTTTGAAGGCCGCCCCTTTTCTTCTTTTTTGTGTGAAAAATTCAGGGTATCAGCTGTGGTCTCTGCATTTCGCCTCTTCTAACTGTTCCCTTCTCCCTTCAGCTCAGACTCCCATTCTGGTTTGCAGCTCTCAGCCCTTGCAAGCGCTGGAACAGCCTCCTGGCTCACACAGGAAAACTCCCCTCCTGTGCTTCCCTTAAATCCCACTTTGCCCTCACATCACTCTTCCTACAACCAAAGGTAAACATTTCTACTAGTAATTTCTTGTCTAACTAATCAAGGAGTAAGGGCATAATGAGAATCTCTGCAATGCATTTCAAGTACCATTTCATTTCGTTTCTATGAGCGGATGACATTTAAAAATGGTTATCACAATGTTGTTGCTTCCCTCCTACAATCAAAGAATCATCCCACTTAAAGACAAGAGCAAAGAAAAAAGTGCCATTTAGTCCCCGCTGAAAAACAGTTTAGCTGCAGCCCATAGCATCAGGGAGCAGCTTCAATGCTCGCACCATTTCATGTCAACATTTTGAACACACTGAGATTTTACCATCTATTTTTCTGCTTATTGTAAGGCCCCAAACTCCATCCCAGAAGCTGCAATTTTTGCACAGAACATTTAGGTTTTCTGAGCAGGTAGTTACTGTGTTTTTCTTCTTTTTTAATTAGATGACACGGATGTGATGATCTTATTCATACTGGTGTTTATCCAAGAACTTTTAAATTTTAAAAAAAGAAGGTTTAGAGCAAAACTGGTAAGCAGAAAACCCTGATGCTAATAATTACTGATTATAGGGGAGCCTCCTCTCTGCTTCACACAACTCTTCCACCTTTTTGCCTTTTCAGTAACATATTAACCCCCATCAGAGCAGCTGAAGCTACTGAATGACACAGAATCACAGAAAGGTCGAGGTTGGCAGGGACCTCTAGAGATCATCCAGTCCAACTCTTGCTCCAGCAGGGATACCCACATGTGGCACAGGGTGGCATCCAGGCAGGTTTGAAGATCTCCAGAGAAGGAGCCTCCACAGCCTCTCTGGGCAGCCTGTTCCAGGGCTCTGGCATCCTCACAGTTCCTCAGACACGGTCTCCTTGGCACTGTTATCCAGCAATCAGTGACCAGGACGGCGCGTCCCACGATCCGAGGGCCTCCGCAGCAGCCGGCAATCCTGCGCTCCTGCACACCTTGGTGCAAAAACCTTCAGCATGTTTCTTGCCCAGGGACTGATGAACCAGATGTTTTTCTGGATTGCAAAGACACTAAATAGGGCACTTTTTTGAGCATCAGACTGTCACTATCTGATTAAATATAGACAAAAAAAGAAAACAAATCATTTTTTATTGGGATAAAGTCCTCTATGAGGATACAAATACTTCAGATATATCATGCTGTGATGGATGTTTGGGCCCACAGAAGGTAGAGGCATTTTCAACTAAATACAATGTAAAAACACAGGGTAGCCTCAAGAGGAAGCCAATGCAGGCCCCATTTTTTGACTGTTGAAAAGACAACTGAACAAATCGGGCAGGAAAACACTGTACAGTATGATACTGTATTACAGTATACTTCAGGGTGGGTTGTTTAAAGCCAAAATCCACGAGAGTCCCCGTGCACCGCGCACCGCTTGCCAAGGAGCTGGGGACTGTTAGCATGAACCAGAACCTCAGAAAGGACCCATTTCCACGGGCTGCAGCAGGCAGTGTTTCCACAACCCATTCCACAGCAGAGTTCTCCTCGGGCAGCTTGCAGTTAGGAGAGAGATTCCTAGTTTTAAGCTATTCCTTCCAATAGGAGCAGGTTTGTGGCCTTGCTGCTGTTCATACGGCTTTGCCAGGATCTCTAGTTCATTATCTACGTTCATATCCAAAAGCTGCTCATTCACTTGATGCAAGAGCGAGCGTCTCAGACTGAACAAAGACTATTTGGAGCACTCTAATCCCCCGCTTTTCTGCCGAGGCTCAGCATTAACAAGGAATATTGTGAACATTTAGATTCCTCCTTGACAGTAATATAGTGTAACTCAACCTGACAATGTTTCATCTTTAAATAACGATGTTACCACAAAGCAACTTGCACAAGTCATTATCTTGGAATCTCTCTAATTAAGGTGAATGGCATTAGAGGGTTGTCAAAGGTTGTTACCTAAAACAGGCTTTTATGGGCCTGAGCCCCAGCTCTTCCAGCTTTTAGAGTAAGTAACTGTAAAACAAAGTACAGAAAACACCTCTCATAAGCCAAGATGATGAGATATTTCTCATCTACCGACTCATTCTTTAATGAGAGCCTAAACTTCCTTCTCTTAGAGAAGCTGGAAGAAAAAACTGGGAGGCTTTGGGGCTTAAACAGTGAAAACTTTCTGACCAGCAAACAGTATCCACACCAAGTAGCCCAAAGATCTCAAGAAAAATCTTAAATGACTGCTCTTAAAGGAAGGTCTCCAGAGTAATTGCTGCTATGAAATGAAGGAGCATAAAGCTTGCAGAAGGGCAGTTATCCTAACAGACCAAAGCATCATGAAACTCATTGTGCTGGCTGAAAACTAACCCTGCAGGAGAAGGACCAGGACTCTGCTGCGGAAGGGTGCTGTGCAGGCGGAGGTAGGAGCCTGGTGGGCAGCAGATGACAGGAGGAGCAGCCAACCCAACTGCAATCGCTTGCCTTGCCCCCAGAGCAGGGCCTTGCCGCCCGGCAAGCTCAGAACAAGTGAGTGATGAGCGCTAAATTACACTTTTACATTTTAAAAACACAGTACGGTAGTTTCAATTTGTTTGTACAGCAATTGTGAAATATTTTGTGGCTGGGATTAAAAAAGATTCGAGTTGATGAGTCATCTGGGATTATAACCCAGGGAGATGCCCAGAGTTGTGCTGGAAACCGCAGTGCAAGACAACACAGGAAGACCCAAGGAAGTCAGGTCATGATCAGCTACTTCCACCATGATTTAAGTCAACAGTGGTCCTAATGACCAATTTGAATACTTCTACTTTTTGTTATTTTGCTGAAGACTGATATTTGTTAGTTACCACACATTTAAATGCCATCTTCAGTTGCAAATATGTGTTTTTTCCCCTCGTCATGCTAACCAAGGGGATAAAACACTAAATGCTTACAAAAATGTAACACTTGATATACATCCACTAAAATGCATAAGACATATGATGTACGTTGGATGTGCTGAACAACATTTACTTATATATTTTTCCTTATGATATGTAATATTTAGACAGAAATTATACGCAATTAAAATATAAACAGCAGCTTTTTATATAAAAAGTATTTACAAATATGATAATTGAAACTGTTTTATCTTATTAAATGGATTTTCACTTAAAATCGAAATGTTAAACAAAAGCATTACTATTCATGATAGATAATGAATTGAACCAAAGGAACTACGGCAATCAGAAACATCTCTGAATAGTCTAAATTCCTCTTTGTCAAAAGTTCCTTTTGTCTGTCCTTGGCCTTCACAAGCACCTCATCAACCAACCCCATAGTGACCTCACTTGCGTCATTTTAAACTGATGCTCAAGTTCACACTCCCAGTTTTTATTCAATGACTGCAAAAGGAAAATATCATTTTTTACCTTCTAACAAGTTGCTCGAATTTGATAAGTTCGTTTTATTCCCACTCAATTAGTTAAACAAGCCACAAGAAGGGCTCTTTGTTTCAAGCAGCTGAAGACCAAGGCAGAAGTTGGCTTCTTACTACAACAGACTCTTGGTCCAGGCCTTTAGCCACAGACTTCTCTCATTTCTCTGGAGGCACACATACATTTCCTGCATATTTTTTTCATTTATTTTAACAGATTAGAGTAAGCTCTAATGTTTATCAGGTCCTTGAAGACCACTCTTGGTCTCAATTTTGGTATTCGACACATCCATCTCTCACCACGTGTTTCCTGGTAAGCAGCCAGCATCATTAGTAAAATATTAGGAAAGCAGAAAGGGCCTGAGCCACCCTCTTACCTCCCCACAGCCTGCAGGGGCCTTCCAAGGCCAAGAAGCCACAAAAGATTAAGCCTGGCTGCCTTTGGCTCCTGTTTCTTCAGCTATCACATTGCACTAGAGTCACAACTCCAAGCTTTTTACCACATCCAGGAATGCTTGCAGGGTGTGTGTGATTTTTTCTTTTTGTTAAGTATAAATCTGAGTTTCCCAACATCATGCCTTGCCTCTGATTGCTGGGGTCAAATGAAAAATGCCCGCAGAAGCAGACAGTGCTGGGGACTGCCTGTTTTTCTGTTTTAGAACAAATATAAAGGGATAAGTGAAGATGCTTTAACATGAAGTTAACAAAAAGTTATTCTACCAGAAGCTTCTGTATCTTCAGCTATGATGTATATGTGCTTAAGAGGTTCGATGAAGTTAACAAAAAGTTATTCTACCATAAGCTTCTGTAGCTTCAGCTATGGTATGTATGTGCTTTTTAAGAGGTTCAACATTTTCATCTTGATTTTACATGCAAAACAGATGCACAAACTAAGGACACACCACCTCAGAGAGCTACTAGTTCACCCCTTAGAGCTTCCAACGCAGATGGGGCACATGGATTGAAAGACCCAGACCCATCCCCACATCTCTGAACCCGGTTCCTCACACAAAACTTGGCTCTCCTGTGATCAACTGGCCACGTCCAGTAACACTCATCCCCAGGATCCCTTCCTTTGGCCAACCATTGAGTGGGCAAAACTCAGCCAACAGTCACATCCCTGCTCGTCTGTGTCCCTTCCCACTTCGAGGACAAGGAACAGCAGCCCCATGCCCATCATTTGTCACCTACAGCAGCCCCACGCCCATCATTTGTCACCTTTTCAGTCCATTTTGGCTGCTGTGTAGAGAAAAGCTGCACAGTCTCAGCAATTACGGAATATTAAAGGAAGAATATAGTTGAACAAGCAAAACCCAAACCTCCCAGTTGAAAATATGCCTTTTGATTAACGTTGTTATTCCAAAAACAGAGACACCAATCAAGTACTGAACTGACGCAAATGTCTCCTCTTAAAATGAGGAAGCAAGGATCTATTGCTTGAAATGATTTTATGGTGCCATATGCTGTAGAAACCAAAGACAAATATGTATCCTGTGCTAATAAGAACAAAGAGACTTTCCTACCACTGAAAGGATCAGTCATCTAAGACTTGGGATTAATTTTGAAGCACACACCTGGGACGAATGACAGCGCTTACATCCACGTGACAACTTCCATCTGCTCTGTACATAAGGTGAAATGGGGAGAACCGGACAGATGAATAAATAACAGTTTCCTCATGCACAAAACTCCCACTATTGAAAATCCCTGTGAAATCATAAAACAGCCATATACTCTCCCATAATAAGCCACGCATTTAATCAGCTGACTTCAAAAACTCTTCAAAAAGCTAATCATGTTTACGCTGCACTTACAACATGATAAAACTTGATAGATTTAATTATGAGACAATACTCTGAACCAGAAACTTTATCCTGATTTTTTTTACTCTCTCCAAAGGACAGAGTCTGTCAAACTTTTTTTTTGCTTCTTTGGGGAATAAAAGAAAGGCTTAGGGTCAGATACATTTGCTTATATATTTTCCATGCTGAGTTTATATGAGAAGAAAAATAAAATCTCAAACAAGCGTTTGAGAACCCTTGAGAACTGAATATTTTAACAGGTTTTTAAATATAAAAATATGTTATTAGGTAACTAATAGCTATACTTTCCCTTAATGTATTTAATAAAGATATTAATGCATTAAGCTTTGGGCATTTTTTAAATGAATCCAATTATAATCAGAAAATAGATGCTGTATTTGAATGAAGACTTGCAGTATGTCAAGTGTCTCCCTTTTTCTTCCGGCAGAAGAAATCCATCTCCAAGGATTTATCCAAGGAGGAAGAACTAAATGGATAAATTCCAACATATTAAACAGACTTTCTACTCTGCCTCAAGGAGCAATTCACCTTACAGAAAGTTGAAAAACAAAAGCTCTTGGGAAAAATAAGCGCAGGGCTTGATAGTTTTTACCATAATTCTTTTGAGGTTGATATTTGAATGATTTTAATTTTTAAACACTGTGCTTCATTATAATGACATTAATGGATACTTCCCTTTGTGTGAATTTAGCTTTCAAATGCAAGGACCCAGAAGCTTCTGAGACTTGCTCCTTGGGAACAAATGCTGCCTTTTGGTTAAGCTGAAACTCTATGGATCCTGACTCTTACTTTTACTCTATTTTATTATTTTTTATTGGCCACCTAACTCCTGTGAATTGAGGCACACAGCTCCATAGAGCCCTTTACGTTCTGCGCATCTCACTGCATATGACTTATCAAATCACCCCACAGACCAAGCTAGAAGAGAAGCCTAGTCTTCTGAAACGCAGTCCAGGAGCATCCGTTAATTATAGTTTCAATACTTAACATAAATTAACCCACTTTTTAACACAGTGAATCACCTTACTCTGCTTTCCTAGAGGAACAAAGCATTTGCAATCACACAGTGCGAGCCTAGACCCCTGCCCAAATTTTGATCCCGTTGGCCAATGTGAAGCAAATCTGACAGCAGACTACAGGTCTCTGAGGTGCTATAAAGGCTTATCAAACGGGCAGCTCTCCGGAGACGAGACACCCGATAAATACCCTGAGGGAGGGAAAGCTTCAGCGTGAGACCAGGCCTTACTACAACAGCAGAGGCCTCACGTTAGGAAAAGCTCTTGGAAATGCTCTGGCCACAGCAAGAGCTTAAATCTTCCTCAACACCCAGGTGGGTGAAGGGGAAACAGATCTGCAGCAGTGAAGGCCGCCGAGGGGCTCTATGCTGGGCAGTGCCGATACCACGAGTTCAGTGCGCGGGCAGCAGCGCTCCCGCCTCCCAGCCTGTGCCACATCCCTATGCCGAGCTCCGACCCTTTGGAGGGCCACAAGCTGTCCTCATGCACACGCCAAAGGATGGCCACATCGTTCTGTGCCCGAAAGGCTTCACTGAACTCCCCATTCACCACAAAATCACGTCCAGCTGCCTTCTTGGCCCTCACCCATACCCTGCCCGTGGCTCCATCTTGCGAGCTGCCCTCATCACTCGGGCTCCGCTCTCATTCCTTCCCCTCCTCTACTCTTCTCTCAGTCCTTCAGGGACGCCTCACCTGCTCCTTAACGGTGTTGGGCCGCTCACCTCACACATCTCTCCTCTTAGGACTGTCTTGCAAAACTTGCATCTCCTACCCTTTTAAGTCATTAGATCCTGAAATCAGATACTTAGAAACCACTGCATTGTCTACTTAACTACATTAATGATAGGCACACAACAACATAATACCGCACTGACCCCAAAATAACTTCTCTGCCATATTCCTAAAGGAATTCCAAGCCACAAAATACAGATCACCCACACAGCCAAGCCTCATTTGCTTTAAAATCAATTCTGTGGTCGAACATTTAGAAGAAACACAGTACAGAAAGCAATTTGCACTCCTGTTTATCATTCAGTTCAGAAGGAGCTTTCCAGATCTGATGGTGCCATCATGGGGGACCCAGGCCACGAGGCAGGGGGGCCGCAGCACCTCGGGAGTCTCCTCACCCCTCGCTGAGCACCCAAAGGAGCCGGTGAGGCTCCACAGCTCCACGCAGAGCAGTCCCGGCTCTGAGAGCAGGCGGCTTCAGTCAGCCACACGTGAGGGAGGATGGGACCTACCTCATGGCCGTTTTCGGGTGCACCACACACTGCTGCTCAGTTTGCTCGCAGAGCACCTGTGGGGAGCGAGGCTTAACTCCAGAGTATCCTTAAAGGCTCGTTTTGGATAAAATAATCCCTCGCTCCCCTCACAAGCCTGGCACAAAGAGGCCTAACAACTCCATGCGCATGGGCACACAACGAATCCTTCTGCCTGAATATTCCATGGCGTTTTCCTCCTAGAATTGAGCCATGTATGTGAGCTAAGCAGCAGGTTGTTGCAGTAGGACAGCCTAGGTTTAGTACTCCAGAATATTCCCAGACACATCACATCAAGGAATGACAATTTCTCACCTCACTTTATAAAGGACCTGCCAAGAGTATAATATGCAAGTGTAACTTTAAGTCTATAAAATGCTGCTTAAGCTTACCTGGTAATTTAGAGCCATAAAACTCTTAGCATTTACACAGAGTACTTGATTTTCAGGCAAGGATTACAAAACCCTCCAAAAACTACCTGCAGTATATATTTTTTGAAAAGTAAGCTGTTAAAGCTATTTGGTATCCCAGAAACAAGCACAAAGTGGTATGAAGCAGCAGGGTTTAACGCTCCTGACCTTGGACAACTTGCTCAGCCTTTGCCTCTCAGCGGTACCACACGCAGGACCTGAGCAGACGTTCCCGAGGCCGGTGTGCTCAGGTACTCTCGACAACAGCTCCTGGCAGAACAACACAGGTCCTCTCTACATTTAAGCCTCATCCTTCCCCCAGACCACATCTCTGAACTGTCCCCCTTACCTGTCCCCTTCTCCTGTTGCACATTCAATCTCAAAAACCCCCTGTGCTCCACTTCGCTTTCCCTTCTCGCAAACCCCCCAAGCCCAGAGCGTGCAGCCCTGTCCTGCTCCCGAATCCCGCATTCGGCTGTGGACGCCAGCGACGGCCAGTCCTCACGGCACCAACCGTGCGTGGGCAGAGGGCACGGCTGGGAGGCTGCGGTGGCACCAAGGTACCTCCTGTCTGCTGGAAACGCTCTCCTGGCCCGGCTGCTTTGGAAGGACACGCGCTGCGGCCGGCGGCGCTCGGCCTTGGGGCGCTCTGCTCCTCAGCAGCATCTCTGCCCATGGTGGGTACACACACGCGGCCTGTCTGCATGCACAGCAGCTCCCGCTCCCCTGTTCCACACCAAAAACCTCAACACAGTAACACTTCCTCCAACAACTTTTTGGGAGGCAGAGACACAAGCTGTGATCTCTAAGCGCTGATGAAGCAGACAGACATGCCCATCATGACACTAATTACACAAGACTCATTACCACTGTTGGGGCAGGGAAGAATAGGACCTGCCCTTTAGCCAGTTCCCACAATCTCTCTTCTAAACTCCATATGGAAAAAGTATTTTGAATCTGCTAATAGAAATGGTCACGCATGCAGAGTCTCTTCTCAACATTCACAGACACACATGCATATAAACATATATATGTTTCAATGTATATGTGGCCACTACAAAGACATAAGGCAGATCTATAATAGTCATGATGCACAACAGCTAACAAACCTACAGAAACCTACTCTGGGTTGTTCTATAAGCGATAGCTATTCCAGTAAAAAACAATTATATACCTGAATGGAGCAGAAGGTAAATTGATGAATAGTCCCTAAATGACCATGCTGAATAAAAGAAAAACTGCCTTTAAGACTGATACCAAAAAAATAACTTTGACTTTCTCAAGCGGTTAAATAAGTTATTCCAGACAGCTGTGTCAATTATTGCAATCCTATGGAAAATGAAAGTAACATCTGTAAAGAATAAAATTACTGTCATTCAACATTTTTACTTTCCCTTCTGTTAGGAGACTACCTCATATCCAGAGTAGTTACTATTTAAATCCAAATAGACCATTTTGGAACAGAGCTATTACACAAATACCTATTCTGTATTCTTACTAAAAGCAAAGCTGGGCTAGTCTGGACAAGACCTGATGCACAGCAGAGTTTCTTTTTACTTTTTTTTGTGCGAGGAGGCAACATCACAAATGATGCAAAGACAACAACAACAAAAGATTATCTCCTTACCTAAAAAGAGACACTCAAAAACACAAACACGTAACAACCTTCGATGGGCTAATGTTCATGTTCCAATCATTTCTTAAAATATTTGCATCCTTTTTTTTAGATATTTTTACTTGCAAGTCATTGCAGTGATACTAAGAGTGCGTCAGTGAAAGTAATAAAGACCTACTTGCAGTAGCAAGTTTGTGCAATACCTGCATGTGCAGATTTATAACACAGACATCTTCTACCTACACAAGCTACATGAAATTACTTATCTGAAAAGCCTGAGTAAGATCCAAGATGCCAAACAACAGAAGCTAACTGCACCTTACCTGTGAAAATTTAATAATCTTAAAACACCAAATGAGGATATTGTATGCCTGGCATTTTAATGCTATTCTCTGGATACCTGGCTTGTGTTGGAAGAAAAGATTATACCTAACAATAAATGCAATCTGAGGCAATATTTAAAGATTAGATTATCTTTCACTGCAAATAGCTCATTTTGTTTACTATCACATTGCTTTACTCTTCTTTTGCCTCCTTATACCAGAAAAAAATGCTGAATATTCAGTTTAGATTCATCGGCAGCTTTTTATTTAGGTCTAAAAACATTTACCTAACACATTCTTAGCAAAGTGAAAAAAAATTCAGCCATCTGTCTCTACATTACAATAGCAGTTATGGAAGAGGAGATTATTGTATAGAGCACGAAATTTAGCGATAGGAATTGTTATATTTAAAGCACCAACGCACCAGTTCGGTGCATCAGAACGCTGCACAACAACGTCCTACAGCAGCAATGATTTATAAGGAAATGCAAGACATTTTAAAGGTATTAAATGTAGCATTGTAATCCGGGTGCACGTTCATGCTCCAAACTGAGAAAAACGATCCTGTTTTCTCATTCCCAGCACTTCCCTACTTCTAAATTCTCCCTAGAAGGACTCCAAGGGGCTCTGGGGGAAGCCGCCCGGCGGAACGCGCGGCGAGTGCTTACCTGGGAAGCCCCCCTGCACCATGGTGCGCCAGGCTCCCCTCAGGGTATCCGCGTCCCCGGCGAAGCCCCGGCGCCGCACGCAGCTCCGCTCCTCATCGCACGCCGCCTCGGCGCTCGCCCCTCTTCCAGCGACCTTGGGCCTGTTTTTCCCTCGGATTTTTCCTCTCCTTAAGGGCAGGCTGTCGCTTTGCCTCACGAGAGGCCATCAATTACACGGCTCTGGGGCGGCCCCGGGGGCTCGCGGCCGGTGGCAGGCGCGCGCTGCCTGCCCGAGCGCGGCGCATCCCGGGCTCCCCCGGGTCACCCCGCATGCTCCGCGCGTGCCGGGGTGGCACTGCCTGCCCCTGCTCCGCTCGAGTGACAGCTTCATCCCCGAGCACGACTCACCTGCAGGGCCCCGGCGCTTCCCTGCCCCTCGCAGCCAGCACCACGCCGAGCGCCCACGGCGCCGCGCTGCCTAAGAGCCATTTTTTATCTAGGCATCGTCCCCACGCAGGCGACGGGGGTTATCGACCAACCGCTCTCGGCTCAGAACGACTGCAGCCACCGCGCTGCTTTGCACCGCTGCAAAGCTCGCGGCTCCCCGATGCACCCTCCTGCATTATTTTTACATGCCACAAAACAAACAAAAGCAGCTGCCATCACAAGGACGAGTCAAACTTCATCGTGACTTGTGTTTTGCTGCGACTCTGAATGAGCAGCGTTAGTTGTACTGCAACGAGTGCCGAACTGAA
Organism: Tinamus guttatus; assembly: GCF_000705375.1. The sequence continues at coordinate 411,556 of NW_010588217.1, read as the reverse complement.
ACGCTGAAGAGATTCAAACCCCCTTATTTAGTAATTAAAAAACAAAGATAACAGCGCTCTCTACATTTACAAGTGTACTCAGTAATTTGGGGAAGTCCTTACCAATTCTCTATTCCAAATGCCACACTTAAAGCAACCCAAAATATTCTGTTATTTTGTTAATGCCATTAATTTGTTCGTTTTTAAAGTTCATTGTCCTTTCTTTAGAATGTATATCACAGCACACACATAACCATCTGTTCAGTGCATTATGTACAAGCACGTAGTTAAAAAAATCCAAGTCCCAGCTGCAATTTTACTATTAAAAATTCATCAAGAATGTAATTTCCTTCTGCATCAGCTGAGAACTGTACATGTGATTTGCAAACAGAGTAAAAATAATAATAATAATAAAATGAGCTCAACAGAACTCCAAATGATTTCCAAACTGCAATGACACCAATGGCAGTTTATCCTCAACAGCTTGCAGGGCTGCCCAAAGTGCACAGCCCTTCTGGGGCTTCTATTAGGACTGGTTACAAAACCTACATGTTTTAGCTAATTATGACTCAGTAAGAATGGGAAAAGAAGATTAGCAATATAGAGTCATATTAAATAGAGATTAACCTAGAGCTAAAAAAATGAAAGTCACTGCTCTATTTGTCTAATCCTGGCTTTTGCATCATCTTTGGAAATGCACCCAACTAAATACACACGTGGTGACTTAAATTTTGTTAAAGATTATGTTAAGCATGGCAATAATTATTTTCCCAATATTTTATAAAGCTTGAGGCTTTTTTCCTGGCCACATCTTACTCCTTGAACATCTTTGCTATTTGCTGTTGATTGCAGTGACATCTATTGGAGAGGCAGCGTTTGGCTCCATGAGCCTCCCCACCTGAATCCTAATTTTGAAAATTTTTTTTGCTCTGTTTTAGCACAGCTTTGCCTGAAATGACAAACTCCAGGCAGCCAGATTCTTGGGAGCTATGTTGATTTACCAACGTTTTTGTTTTTATTTATTTAGTTCCTTTTCAGTAATTCTGGCACTTTTCCAAGGTGACAGCAGTAGTTTTGGCATCTTAGTTCACAGTAGCACTCGAGGCTTCCTGAGGTCACCTCTTCACACCTGAATGTGTCTTTACACCCAATGGACTTGGCCACGTTTTGCAGGGTCTCAGACAAGCTCTCTTGTAGGTTTTTGGGGGGTTTCTTTCGAAGTGAAAAAGAACCCCATCTCATGTGCATACGGCCAACCACCTTCCAACCCAGCGTGGGTCTGTCTCATGTTATACAAGTTATACCCACATCCCCTTCACCCTAACTCTAAGTAAGGGGAAACATTACAGAGATTTAAAAATCTCCGTTTCTGGTAGGAGGAACCATCATTCCTCAAAGAGCACTTGAAGCTACATCACTAAACTTTCTTGCCGCTCCATTGATCTCTACACAGGCTAGAGACAAAATAAAAGGCAGGGAGATTAGGATAAAGCTAAATACCCTGGCAGATGGGAAGTCTGAGCACAGCAGCATCTACCCCATTATCTTAGCCACCTTGCACTAATAGTAAAAATAGTTAATAAAAAACCATTTTAAACTTACTCAAAGCTAAACAGATCAATCTGTCTTCCAGATAGACAAGAGATTTTATTTAAAAAAAAATTAACATTTGCTACAACTACGGGTTCCAAGGTTTTTAAATAGCTGTCATCTTAATTTTCTTATAATGTTTTTTAAGGTCTTTCCCATCTAAGTTATTGTTGTCCACAACTTGATTACAAAGTAGATCTACACTGCATCGTAACTAACGCCCCACAGCAAACCTTACAAAACATTTAATTATCAGCTGTGCTGCCCATCCATTTCCCTCTGCTTCTTTTCACTACTAACCCCTTATTAGAGCAATAAGCCCCAGCGAGGTGCACATTAGCCCATTAGCAGATCCTTAGAGCACACCTATGGCCACCCACTGCCATAGGAAACCCCACCGTCACCTATAGACAAATCTGCAGCACACCTGCCTGCGAGGGCAGGCAGCTCCTTGTACACTGTCCCCTTTACTTCTTTGCTTTGACTAAAGAAAAATGATTCTATTCAAAACCTCCCGCTTACAAAGTTTGGAAAAGCTAAATAATGTCTATGTGGAGAAAGTTACCTCCACCAAAATAGCCGCCACCACAGACACAGTTTCCACTATAGGGAGATGGACCCTAAACCACAATTCCGATGTTTTTGAGGCTTTAATATGAAGGATTTTAAAGAATATCTTTGCAGCAGACTGAAGAACCATTAAGTTGATAATGACAATGAGTTGAACAAGTAAAGGAGGAAACAAATCCTGCCTTTCTCTAGAAATCCAGGCAGTCTGGGCTCTCCTCTCCAGCTCTACCTGTAACGTTACCACTCCTCGCATGCTGCTGTTTTACAGGACTATTTTAAACAGCAACCTGAAAGCCTCTAAAGCAGCATAGTCAGACCGAAGAGGAAACAAGAAGCAGAATACCCAGAGTTGAACACAGGTAAAGATTGATGGGATCACTAGAATAAGAAAACATGACGGGAAGAAATTCTCTCTTCAGCTTGCCCCCAAAGTCTAGCAAAAAAGACACCTAAGAACTTCAAATATAGAAAGTAACTTGAGGCAGCAATCACAAATGGCTCAAATTAAGCTGAAATGAAGAAAAGGACTGAAGCTAAGAGCCCTACTTTCAAGGAGACATTTGAAAAAATGCTAAAATTTCATAGTAAAGTCAGACTCAAGTAATTAAAGCACTGGAACATTGGGGTTTTCTGGAACTTCTCCAAAACCAAGAACTATCTAGCGGTTCTACCTCCAGCAAGGACTCACCCTCCGGGTGAACAACCACCTCTGAAATAAAAGGCAGAATATCTACAAGAACTGACCGTTTATTACAAGAGGCCAGCACAGAAAGCTACAATTTCAGTGGTGGAAAAACATAGAAATAAAATGGAGCATTGCCAAAAAGTAAGTGAATTTAGATCCCATAGGGGAAACTACCAAAAGGTTATTCAGCCCCTTAAAAGGGGGAACAGACAAAACAGGGAGAGACTGTTGTGCAGTACAGACGGGATGAAAAGAATATAAATATAATTTTCAGGTATAGCAGGAAGCCTAACGGATCGCTCAGCTTCTGCTTTCAATATGGGGCCCAATGAGGAACACGGAGACAGCAGCAGGATGACTGCAAGGGACTCGCATGGAAGGAACGATAAGCAAAGACTTGAAAAAACTCAGGTCAAGTGGAACAAGTAAATTATTTCTGGAATATGACACAAGTCAACGAGTGGGTTCATGAAACTGCCGCTGTAGTAGTAAGAAGGCTTAAAAAGAAGAAAAATCCATCAGGAGCAGAAGCCGAGAACACCGAGCAGAAGGCACTGATTTAACAGCTCGCTCACCTCAAAATGCCACCAAGTCCTTTCACGCTCTGGGCACACGGACAGGAGGGGAAGGGAACAGAGCAGAGACTATGACAAAGATTTACCCAGTGGACCTTTTTAGTTTTTGATCTTTTATATAAGAAAGACACAATAAATCTAATCTACCTGCTGTTCAGGAAGCTTATCAAATTAAGTTCACAAAAATAATACTGTGCTGGAATTCATGATGGAAAGACTTTCTTTTCCAAGTGATTACAAAAAAGATACTCTGTAAAAACTCCTTTCAGAGCTACACAGCTGCTTAATATCCTTTTAAGTACAGCTCCAGTGTTTCTAACATAGCTTTTATATATAAAGGGTTGAAGTACAAGCTTAAAGTTTCTTAGGCTGTTTTTTAAGGAAACAGAGTGGGGTAGGGGGCAGATGAAGTGACACATCTTGGTTTTGGAAGATGCATGGAAGCAATGGTTAGGACAGACAGCAGAAAGGGTCCAAAGGGATTCATCCAAACAGATCTGCTTGCTGCTGCCCGCTTCGGCAGAATTGATCAATTTAACACCAGAAGTAGCTTTACTTTCTCAGCTATCAGTTTCAGCTGAGGAATGGAATTCCTAATTCCATTAGGAACTGCAAAACAGCCAAAATATGACCAAGTGCACCAATAATAAGTTATATCTGTGCAAAATGTCTAGCAAGCACTTGAACTGAGGCACATCCTAATCAGATAACTTGAGAATCATACAATATACCAAATATATCCCTTAACTGGGAATTATGACTTTCATTAACAACAGCCCAAAAACGGGCAAAACTGGTGTTTTATCAGCAAAATGGTTTAAAAGTAAGTTACATTCATGCTAAAATGCACAGTTTGGAGTCAAACGCTATGCCCCAAAGAAGATACCAAAAAATTCCAGTGACTAAGAAGCAGTCTCCAAGCAGATGAGATGGCAAGTTCTTTAAAAGGAAATTCTGGAAAAATTCCCCAGGTGGTTCAAGAATTAGTAGCTTTTCACTGAAACACAGGCAGACCCAAGCAGGCTGCTCCTGTGCATCCGTTACCCTTTCTGTGAGAGCAACCTTCCAAGATCCATCCTGACTCCACTTAAAACACACTAGGAGTGACCAACCAACCAACCAGCCTCATTAGCCAGCCAACATCAGGAGCGAAGCCAGCAAGTGCAGGCAGAGGAGCTTGCTCACCTGGGGGCCTCAAGTTGGAAACTTCTGCTCTGAAATACATGGATTGTTTCAGAAAATAGTTCAGGAACCCTAACTGGGATTTAAATATTCCTCAATATTTTATTGGAAGGATAATAATATTTCATGACCTGAAGTTGGAATTAACAAAGCAGTATACTGGTATCTAAATTATGCTGCTGGAAGCTATTAAGCTAATACTGCATCCTATTTAGGTGCTTATTCTTCCACAAAGAATAAGCAATCATTATAAATCTCTCAAAATTAGACAGTTGCAGAACCTTTCCCTTGAAAGGTGCTACCGAAAAATTGATGTAAATAATAATTTAGCTTTTTTTTTGAGAGAGAGAAAATATTTGCTTAAAGTGTATTGCCTTGATATAAAATGCAGACTCTTTTAGAAAAGGCACCAAGGCTTCTTAGGGCGATGTCTACACGAGCACCACTGCTATTGCCAGGGTGCAGCACCACAGCCGTGTCCGCTGCCGATGCCTCTGCTAACACAGGCCCTCCAGGTCCTGCTTTGACTTTCTTGGACTGACATTAAATGGAGCGTTTTTTGCATTAGTTCAGAAGAGAAAAGCTACCCGAGCCTGGCTGGGAAAAGAAGGCCATGTAAATCATAAAGGAGTAGCCATCGGTCAGATCAAGCCTGTGGACTACGTCTTACTGCCACGTCCATAATACAAGCTCTGCACGGCAGCTACGTTGTTCCCATAACCCGATCGTGCTCCATAAGTGCAATGCAACTTAATAAATATTGCACTACTCACGCTCTGCACAAGCTTCCTCCTCTTCATCCACATCAGCTTCCTCTGAGTGCCATTTCTCAGGTGCTCTATATGGAGGTGGCAGCTTCATTGGAGGTGGAGCCCCATATTTTCTCTAATGGATTCAAAGTAAAATAGTTACATGCTTTGTATCCTCCATATAGGGAAAAATACTATTTTTCCTTCTGATCTAAAATATCTGTGTGTGTACATACACAGGGCATAATGACAGTGCTAAAATTTGCAGCACAGACTTTTATGCAAGAAAGCAAAACAAAAAGTGACTCTGCATATAGAAAATACAATAGCGCATTCATATTTTCTTGTTAACAATATTTCTGCATCATTGTAAACAGATAAGCATGAACATCAATGAAGGCATAAAAATGAACATTAAGTTATAACTCATTTCTCATTATAAACTTTAAACATTTTAATATTTTAAGCAATATCAGATAATTTTGATATTGAAGTCATCAAATTTTTAAAATACAAAATAGAACCTCAAACTTCTTGCTGTTTCTACAAGCATATTTGCATATAACATGTCATCTGTATTTTAGTTTAAATGAAAAAAAGGAACTTGGTTTAGAACTATTAAAATTCTATTACCTCACATAAATACAGGCAGCTCCTATAATGATGCACATAGCGCCGCATGTCAGGCACGGAGAGCCAGCTCCGGAGCTAATGAAAACAGGAGCTCGTTTGTCCAAGCCCCTGTTTTTATAGCTCGGAGTAACCGGATCGGGCCTCAGTGGCTACAGGATTTCACTCAGCCGCATCCCGCACGGCCACGCGCTAATAGGGATGCACTTCGCGGAGGGAGCGCGAGCGCAACGTGCCATTAGGGCAGCCCAAACGCCCGCAGCGAGGTTGTTCTACCAATTCTGGGAATCAGGATTCAACGTCCAGACATCACACCTGGAATAAGGATTCCTGCCGCGTACGAGGAAAGCCGTGCCTACGTTTGTATGGCTGTGCCTAAGTTTGTTTAGAATATCCTAAGTAGCAAATTGTAATGCAAGCTACGCACAGAATTGAGATGTGATTTACATCAGCCTGCCCGTTTAAAAATTGTAATGGCAAAGTGCTGCTCTGAAGACAGCATAAGAGTAATAAATTAAGTGTTTTAACCGATCTGTAGTAACAGGGCTTAGTAAGAGCTCTTTGAGACACAACAGCCATTTCCCCAAAGTCTCCAGCACAGTCGGAGCCTCCGTCTGCCTCGTGTGGCCCCGCGCACAACCCGGAAGGTCCAAACCACTGTCACTAAATTCCTTGCAATTCAAAGCCTAAACATTGGTCTTTTGGCTATTGTAAAGCCTCTTAAAGTCTGAGGGAAGCTGCACGAGATGCCCGAGACAGTTTTCTCTCACCTGCTGTAAATCCAGGTGATGAATCCGCTCTGTTCTAGGGGTAGCTCTGTGCTACATCTGCAAAACCTTGGGAATCCCTCCCAGAGTTGCCGTTTCCCCCAATCACCTTTACTGATCTAAGCAAAACAATTTTATCCCCCCATATACTAAGTTTTGTAAGAATCATCCTCAAACTTTCTGACCATAGACAGCAGCCAACCAGAATGTAACTGTATTGATTTCAGTATGCTCAGAACTGGCTTAATAAGAGAAAAAAAGCTTTAAATAAATGAGTACACAAAACTCCTAACTATTTCTAGAGTACACATTCAATTAGAGTTGCAAATAAAACCAGTCATGTCGGCAAAGTCCCACTCTGGCAGAAACACTACAAACTGTGTTTCTTTTCTATCAGATGCCTGATGTCTAAAAAAATGAAGTGTTTACCAATGGGGAAAAAATAAGTAAATAAAGCCTGACATGTGCACACTCTTCCTCAATTACCCAGAATTTCTTTTCAAAGATTTATGCCCAAACGTTACGTGCTTTTTTGTTTACAAACTGTTCTTTCCTTTGATTTTTATGGGAGGTACCATGCTACCACTGTTTCCAAAGAAGAGGGGACATCTGTAGAAGAATTAGGCTTAAAAAGCAGCAAGATATTTCACAATATCAAGCTCAAGGAAAATAATGATTCTATACATCTAAGTTATTCTGACTTGCATGATCATAACCAGGCAGCAAAACAGTATCTAGTTCACAGGAAGCTTAATTGTTTTAAGTGGGTTTATACAAGTGACTTCAAGTGATTGTTTTTAAACAAATGGATCGAGAGGAGGATAAACAACACCAAAAAAGGACACAAGAAAAATGCAGTATTGAAAAGATAAATCACCATACAGGAAGACACAGATTTTCCAACTGAATATGGCTGCTTTCAAACCACACTCTTTTGTGACACTTTGAAGACTAGACTGAAAATATCAGTGATTTCCCATAGGGATGCAGGCTAGTAATCCACTAATAGCAACTCTTTCCAACTCAGAGCTGCCCCTACTGTAGCACAGTATGACTGCTTTGTGAATTAATGCTCAAAGGGAAAAAGGAGCTACATATTTATGCACTGAAGCACTTCAATATTCCACCCACTAGTTTATAGCACCAATAGATGAAAAAGGTTTGAAAAAGATTAAGCTCACTCTTTAACCTCCTAGCACTGTGGAACGCAACACGCTGGAGTCCTGGAGATTAAAGGCAGCACATTGCAAGTGGATGAGTGCTTTTTAGATTAGAAATATAGATAACAAAACCAAGAAAAGGGGATTGTAACTGCTTCATTATAACTATTCTCCACTGGCATGAAAGCATGACTTCAACACCTTTCTTGATTTTTTGGAATAACTGCGCCTCATGGCTTCTGAAGCTGACAGGAGCTGAAAGGAGGCTTACAGAAACTTTCTGAAGCAAGAGAGCCTGCCGAGCCTGCCAGAAAACACCAGAGAACCGAGCGAGTTCAAACAAAACGTTCGTCATATTCATGGCTGGCGTTTTAAACCGCTCTGCACAAAAGTTATCGCCCACCCTGGTCGTGTCCCCTGATCCTTCAGCTCTGATGGACTCGGAGCACCTGCCCGCCGCAAGCCACCCGCTCCTAGGAACGAGGTACACGGCAAGACAGCTCGGCCCTTGGTGCATTACAGCTGCACAGCAACCCAAACAAATGCACTGGTTTAGACCCAACAGATTCCTCTATTTTTAAAACTGCCACAAAGGTTTTTAGAAAGTTTCTGTGCAGTAGTGGCTAAGCCAGTCGTAGGCCAACTAGCTAGCTTGGTCATTTTCTTGTGCTCTGTTTATCCTATGGCGGGATCTTGCTGAACTTCAGTGAGCCCAAAATTAAGTATGTTAGTTGTGTACATGATACTCTTTCTCTTTCCATTGAGCAAGTGGAATCAGTTTGCCTCCAAACTGGGCAAAACTACTCTGCTTTCAGAGAGGTACCAGCAAAGAGCTGCAAGAGCTGTGCAGTTACAGCAGCCAACAGAGACCCACAGGACATTTGTCCTTTGCCTTGGATGCAGCAAAAACAGAACCACAGAGGTTTCAGTGAAACCTCTTCAAACATAACATCAGACTTCAAGAAGTGCATAACATCCACTTATAACACAACTTGTTGTTACTCCATTTGATTTAATAAAACTTAGGTAGAGCATTCGAAGGAAAATGAATACCTTTGCATTCTTATTTTCTTTGTCTGCATCCTGTGCTTTGCTCCCCTTAGGCTGCACAGCAGAAACCACCTGAAAACATAATGCATATGTTGTGCATATTAAAGAACATTTCAGTTACAAAGCAAACACCAAAAGAATTAGGTAATGACAGCAACAAAGATTCCCAGCATGGCCTTCATTTTGCCCAGTGTACAAGACTATCACAGCACAGCCTTTAAATTACTTGCTCTTAAGGAAATTAGAAACATTTGGTATTTCTTTTAGGGCTCACTGTTTGATGTCTGACCCCATGTCTCCATTCAATAAAATACTAGTCTGAAGTCAACTGTATGGAGGCGCATACTTGATACAGAACTCGGTATGGACTTCAGAGTGTCAGTTCTTTAATCATTCAGAGTTGAATATTACATTTTAGAATATAAACATCAAATGAGAAAGTGCAAGACTATCATTTTTATTGCTCTAAAAAGTGTACAGTAGAAAGATGTTATTTGAAAAAAAATACAAGACTGTAGTTTACTATGAAAACAGTTAAAAAGACTATGAAAACATCACTGGAGAATGATTAATCAGAAACGATCAGGTGGCAGCCCAAAGCCAACAGCAGAAATTTCTCAAACAAAAGCTGCACTGCAAGCAGCTTGGAGCTCCCATGTGAAATCATTTCTGTACTAACCTTAGTATTTTAAATTCCTAGTAAATACCTCAATCTCCATCTGTTTACCTACTGAGGCAGGAAAGAGACTCACGTCCTTGCTGATAAACGCCATATAGAAAAGTGCAGGTTTAGCCACCACATAATATTCTTCCCTGGTGCTCTTTATCCTTACAGGGGGAGATATCTTTTCTTAATGCATTTGCACTACCGCAGGTGCCTGACATATAGCTGAATCTCAAAAGATGCTACGAGAACCTATTAAGTAGTACTCAGACGCAAGTATACAAGTTTATTTTATCCTTTGTTTTGGTCCATAAGATTAGGCCATATTAAAGGAAAGGGGAACCCTTGGGTCCCCTCTACACCACAGACTCCATCAGCAGCACCTATCTTGGTGAACAGGAGCTGAGTGAGAGCACTTCTGTTGCCTTCACACAGCAAAACACCAGAATATCGGGTAATCCACTTTTCCTTATCTAAGTAAGGTCCTTTAGATAGTAAGGTACAAGAGGCAGCCGAACATTCCAATGTTCTGGTGACTTTTTTGCATCTTCTTTATTGTAAAAAGTCAAATGCAGAAGAGGAGCCAACCCAGATAGTCCCGCTGCAATTCCTGGCATCCCTGTCTGCAAGCCTCCTTCCCAGGGCAGGTATCCTTGGCTACAAGTTTGCATTCAAATTTTAGAGCATATTTTTAGTTATAAAATATGAAATAAAATACACAGGTCAAGCACACGTGTGGGAGACCTAAATTACCACCCATTCAATATCTTCATTTACAAATACAAAACTCATCATTTTCATCTGTTAGATTTATATCTGAGAACCAAAGTTCAGAATCAGACCAAAAAAATAATTGCATGGTCCATAAGCAAAAAGAAAGGATGGATACAAATTAGAAAAATCCTGCCGAAAAGTGAAGCAAAGTTTAAAGGTATTTATTACACATTTAATAATTTCTGGAACAAAAATAGAAATAAACTCACTTTTGGCATGTAGGACAAACTCTGAACAACAAACACAACTGGATTCCCTGCATTCTTGATGGCTTCTACTGCTTCCTCATGTGTGGCGTTTTGCAAGTCCACTCCAGAAACCTAACAAACAATTTATTTTTTATTAGACAGTTTCTTTCTTGCACAGAGTCACTAGAAGAGGTTGCATGCTTTCAGATTAGGGCATCATAATAAGGTACCAAAAGCAGTCAAAAGAAATGATGTTAAAAGTATTTTTCTATGATGCTTTAAGAAAAAGCATCTTACTTTGTATTAACAGCTAAAGAGAGGCCACATGTTTCCCAAAGCAATTTTTCTAGGTTAAAAAAATAAGGAACAAGACCTGTCAGACAAGGTTAGACATAACACCTCTCTTTCACGTTTGGCCCATTTGTAAGATAAATCTGTTTTGAAACTGTTCTTCAAAATGTCACATGCTAGGACAGCACTGTCAGCTTGGGAACCCCAGGTTCAGAAATACTCATTTGGAGCGAGTAAAAATCAACATCGAGCCAGAGGTGACAGCAAGCCCAGAATGACACCCTCCAAAGTAGCTACTCCAAGGTATCTCCCAGAATCAGGGATTTCCTTTAAACAGTAGTTAACCAGACCATCAACGACTCCAAACCAACACACTCCAAATAACAGCCCCGATTTCAGCATGAAGTGTCTGTGCAAACAATGCCACTTTTAAAGTACTTATTCTTCATTTAAATGGATAGAATGGCCTTTCCTTTTTTTTGTTTGTTAGTTTAAGCATTAAATACCACAACCTCTCTCTCCTTAATAAACAAAAGGATCTTAAAAACTCTCTGTATGAGGACCTGAAATGCACTGGAGGGATTTAATTTTGGTTTTCCAGACTCACTGTCGTAAAATACTTCACGAAGCTGTGGCAGTATTTTGTTCTTCCCACCCCCAAAGCTATCTCAGTCAATCTTTATTTGTTAAAAAAGTACCTCCAGTATTTTATCTCCAGTTTTTAAAGCCCGTGTTCTTCCTGCTGGGCTGTCCTCCAAGACGTGTTTGATAAAGATCCCTTTAAGCTCCTCTCCATTCTTCAGGCGCTTTATGACAGTTTGTCCACCAACAATGCTGATTCCAAGAGACACGCGAGGGTCTCGGAAGATCTCAACACTGAAAAATGCATGCAATAGTTTAACAGTTTGAAGTAACTTTTGAAGTTATTAAGTGCAAAGCCTTAAATAAATGCAACCTTTTGGTCTTTCAAGAAGATTTAACAGCATATGGATAAAGCAGATACCTAAGAATGGTCTCAAAATAAGTGTTTGTGCAGATACCTAAGAATGGTCTCAAAATAAGTGTTTGTTTATCCCGAGCAGACCTCACCCTACAAACACAACAAAATTTTGCTGCCAGCACAAGACCACTGCCCTTCCAACAGGCTTTCACTTTAGAGGAAGTCTGGGCAAACAGGTGGGTTTGGAAGTAAACGAACTCGGGCTCTTTCACAGCAGAAAAGACATAAGGTAAATGAGAAATAGGTCAACTATATCAACATACGTCCGTGGTGGTCCCCAATGGCTGAAGTTGGGAGTTTCTTCTCCTTCGCCTTCTTCTCTCTCAGGTAACTCACTAATTGGGAGCAGAGGGAGGAAAGGAATAAAAAATAAAAAAAGTCACCACACCTGCCAGGCCACAATTCCTTTCACATTTGTATCTGGCACTATGAGCTATGCCTCCTCACACCATCCTGTTTAAATCTGCTGCTTTAACCCATTCTAAATAGCTATTCAAGCAATTTATATTTACTTACTAATTAGTCTGCTGTGATTCTTCTAGAGTGATATACAGATGTTGAAAACCAGGCCAGATGACCAGAAAGCCAAATGTGATACAACTGGGAGAACAGATTCTGTGCAGTCCACTAAACACCCCAGAGTGCGTGGTAATTAAACTATGTATTACTCAAGAAATAGGAAATACTAAATTGCATGCACCTACAGGAAGTTTCAAAGAATATACTTTTGCACAGATTTTCTGCAAATCCTCAAAGCTGTAAATGGTAAACTCTTACACTGCAAAAAACAAAATAGGATGTTGTGCTGGAGAAATAATCCTTTCTCTATTTATTGAGTTGCTTTCATCCAGAGAGAAGATTAAACTAGGAAAGCACTGAGGATGATTCAACAGGCCCCAAAAGCAGATCCCACTCATGGACTATCGGCCAGAGGAATTATAGGATACCTGACATATGTGGCATGTATTTATTACCTCTGCCAGCTCAAGGCTTCTCAGCAGCACAGGCAAGAAATTGTTTTTCCTGTATAGCTCTGTGAGCCACAAGTAAACTGCCATCCCAAAAGGATGAGGGAAAAGGAAAGGGGAAAGGACAGAGCTGTGATAAGGAGCTAATGGCAGAGCTCTCAGCAAGAACGACCGTTACCACTGCTCCATACAGCTTTCCTCCACCACATCCCTTCTGGCTCTCTGCACAGCCTGGCATAAGGGAAGCAGGTGGCAGAGCCATAGGCACTTTCCTGTCCCAGTGCTCAGGGAGAAGGAACACAGCAAGCAGAGATTCAGAATGACCTGCAGAATTCAGCTCCTTGCACAGAAGTCAGAGGACTGGCCACCACCACCGTAGGCACTGCAGCTTCATGCAGCTTCTAACAGCTCATCAGCAAAGCAAGGAGCAAGCTGACAGGATAACTGAAAGTTATCTCAAAACTGAAACCCTTTCGCCGTACCTGTACAATGCTGTTCTAGACTGAGGTAAGGCAGTTCCTCTCCCATAATCCCGATTCTTAGAAAAAATACAGTTGTCCTCTTTCAGTTCCTTTTCAGTCACTTCTGGGTCAACAGGAAGCACAGGTACCTTTGAGTCCAACAGAAGCCTCGTATCTGAAGAAGAAAAGGTAGAGACGTAAACATCTGCTTCTTCTGTGCCTGCACCTGACAATGCACCTGGGAAATAAGTCCCTTAGTTCGTCATGTTCCAGATATGAATGTTGCATGATGATCAAGAGACTTGGAGATACAAAACGTATCTTCTTGAATAAAATTTAAGTAACACTAACCATTTTTTACAGCACCTTGCATCTGACATACCTTCTGACATACCTACTCAGGCAGGAGCAGAAAATGCCGAATCGTTGCGGAACACAGACCAGCTGAGGTGCACGAGAAATGATCCGCACAAAAACACACACTTGAAAACACCAAATTCCCCCATTCCACATGCAAAGGGAACACTGCAAGCAGATTCACGCTCCAGCATGGCAGCCCACACACTGGGGAAAATGGATGTCGTTTTGGTGCCATTAATATCAACATTAATTAAGCCACCACAGCTCCTTGCCAGAGTCATTAGTCTGCCAGTGTGGCTTATACACCCAACAGAGAGAGAGATTTGGGTGACAAAAAAGCAAAAAACAAAAACACAAAACCAACCTCCTTTCTCCCAACAAGCAAGTGCCATCTCAGGCAGGCTCATAAATTAGTCCCTCGATAGTGTACCAAATTCCAACTGTTAATTTAGGGAAAAAAATAATTAGGCCCTGAAGAAATGGCTCAAAACACGCTCAACATAATGAAACATCACCAATTCAGATCAGATCTGAAAAAAGGCTTGTTAAAAATTCCATCCCAGCCTCTTCTCGCTCCCTCTCCAAGGAACCACTTGGAGCATCTCAGCATGTTTGTTGCCATTCCTATTGCCTGACCAGGTTGCTCCCTGCTCCAATTGAGATAGGGGACAGAAGGCTAAAACACAGGCAGCCTAGAGGAGGGATTCAGATCCAGCAAGGAAAATCCTTGTGCACAGGGAGAACGATCCCACTGCATTGAGAGGCAGCGTGGAGACTGAAGTCAGAGTTCAGTGACCAGAGGAACTGCCCTCAGCAAGCAGGAGACACTTTGCTCCTCAGCACAGATTGCCACCGCAGAAAAACTTGACTCAAGGTGACAGAGCCTTGGATCAGGTTGTCCACAAAGGCCAAGTCTCCTTCTCTGGAGATCTTCAAAACCTGCCTGGATCAGATCCTGCGCAACGTGCTCTTGGTGACCCTGCTTGTGCAGAGGGGTTGGACTAGATCATGTCCGAAGATCCGTTCCAGCCTTAATCAGTCTGTGATTAAAAAACATGATGCAGCACAATCACCTACCATGGAGCTCACTTGCAAACACTGGGAGTGGTGAAATTACCCTGTGCGCCTGTACCAGTCCCTCTCCCCACAGCCTATTATAAGTATGAAAACCTAAAAAAATCAGCAGTCAAATGTGACAAAAGGCAAATTCCTGAAAGAATGTGTGTAGTCCTGCTGGGGACACAGGTACACACTGATTCTCCACTAGCAGGACAAAGCAAAGCCCTGCAGCTGCAGGCACTTTTCCCTATTATTGTGGCAATGGTAGGGAAATATCTGGAGGCAGAAGCAGGACCATGAAGGTGGAATCTGTTTGAAGCTCAACTGCCCCGAGTCTGTAGAACTCCTCATTTGAATATTATATCATTCAAAAAATTGAACATAAATTTGTGGTTTGGTATGAAAGCTAAATTTTCTAAATAAGAAATTAAAATATAAGAAAAAGCTTCTTACAAACCTAAAACCATCTTGTTCTTTGCTCCTGGCTGGGCAATTTCAGTATCAAAAATGCCTGTCTGATAGCTGCTGTCTGCTGTGGTTCCAGAAGACCGGGAACTTACACTGGCATTTTCTTCATACTGCATGGATAAGAAAAAACAAAGTTAGGAAACACCAGTATTTACATAGCAGTATTTGATATAAAAGTGGATTTTGCAGCAAACATTGAGATTCTGAGCTTTATTCACATTTATTTACTCAGGTAACTATGAAATGCTAACTGCTCATCTAAGCACTATATTGAAGAGAAACGTGAAAAGATAGTATGCACAACTACAGTATAAAACAATTGTCACATCTTTTTACAAGTCTTTAATCCAGACAAGAATTTATTGACTTTTCAAATTTGTTGTTTTTAAGTGCAAACATATGGATTGCATATTGTGTACTGTAGTATAAAAGGGGCACTTGAAAACACATTTTAGCCTATTTTTATATGTATAGGCTAAAATATAGTGCAAAACGGGACAAAACAGATAATCCTGAAATTCTGTTGGTGGCTGTGATTTTAAATCCATTTTTGTTTCTGTTTCTTCATATAAAAGCACACCTCTCAAGAGCTGCTGCATGAAGGGCCATTATCATCACTTTTTTGTTTAGCAAGTGAATGAACAAAGATCAAAAGGGGAAAAAAGACCTCAGAGCACTTGAGGAGGATGCATAAACAAGAGTTTGGCAATATCCCCAAAGCTGTCTCTGCTTCTGCTCCTTTATCCCCCAGGATCCTCGTTACAATTGCTTCCCCTGTATCGTTTTGTGCTCAACCGCAGTATCATCTGGCTCACGGAATTGATCAGGATTAAAAATAAGGAGGAAAACAGGAGCTTCTTTCACTGTCTTTGTTGCTGAAGCCCCTGGATTATTACAATCGTGACCTGACCTAACCTTCTGCTATTACCAAAATGCACCAAATGAGCAGAGCTTGCAAAAAATGAATGAGTCAGAAGTCAGAGATAGGAAAAGGATCTTTCCCATCTCTGGAAAGTGTGCAGGATGTCTGTAAATGCACCGACCAGGGTGCATATCATTCAAGCACATAAATGCGCAGACACCAAGAGAGAGCCTTCCCCAATGTTATAACAGGAGTATTTGTAAAATAGCAATCAAAATGTAACTCTGTACAAAAGCAGTTGGAGGTACCAAGTTCTAACCTAGTAATTACACAAAAGAAGCTCCATACAGATTTTAGTGCTTGACAGGTAGGTGCTCACTGTTAGGATACGGCACTGGGACCCCCCTCAGCTCTCCTTACCGCCAGCTCTTTAGTGAGCGGATATTCCAGGGACTGTTTTCGACCGAAGCCAACACTAGCTCTTACGTCTTGTCCTGTATTCATCTCAAGCTTATTTGCCCATTGCTCTGCTAAGCCAAGGTCCTCCTCTGAAGTTGCCTTCTGTCCACCAGACACGTTGTACTTCATGAAGTCAGAATCTACTTCATACTCGTCATCTACCAACATTTCCCGCTCTTCATCTACTTCTGCTCGAGGTTTCAGAAATTCATGCATTTCCCAGGACTCCTTCTCATACTCCATGTCCTTTTGAGGAAGCTGAAATGACCTTCCCAAATCCAAAATTGGTTCATCAACGAGCTCTTCTTTAAAAGGCGTTTCATCTCTGAAGCCCTGTGCAAAACATTACAGTAATACAGATTTCATATTATGGTTCTTTCCAACTCTTTGAAGTCGTTTTAGCCAGGCCCTAGATGCCCTGCACCCTTTTCCCTAGCAGTACATGCATGGCCCTCCCTGAGGGAGGGACATCTCCCTGTACCCAGGTCAGGGCTGTCACTTTGAAACACCCTCCCTTGACCCAGCATCAAGGTGGCCTGAGGAACTGAAGAGAAGGGCTAATTCCTGCTCTTCCCTGTCTCACATCCCTGCTGTTTTCAATAGAAGACTGCACAGTTTCCAGTGCAGAGCAAGGCACGATAGAACCCAAAGAAAAGGTCTTTGAATCCACTACCTGAGACACCTTGCCCAAGGCCTTGTCCCATTCCTCCCCAGTTTCACACCATCTCTTCTCCTGAACGGAGCGCACACGACAACCCCTTCCTTGCCAAGGGCCGCCAAGGAGCTGCTCCCAAACCTTCCCAAGCACCAAAGCTACATATTCAGGGGTACCGATCCCAAGTGTTTTACTTGCTCCTTCCTGCCCCTTCCCAGACTCCCCAAAGGGCTTCGTTCTCTCCAAACCAGGATCCTGTTTTGGTAGGTTAGTCCAGATAGAAAAGAGGAGGCAGGCGAGCACAGCAGGAACAGGGCAGCAGCCTTGGCCAGCACAAGCACAGAACATCAGCAATGCAGAAGTCACCGCATTTTTCAAAGGCATTAAATATTCCTTTAATGCATCTGCCCTGTTGTCTTCTGTATGAAAAAGTACCCGGTCTGAAGGGTCTCATTTCACTCCAGCAGCACCGCTCCCTGAGCCCTGCTCCTCTGCGAGAGGCACCAACTCCAGCGTTATATAACGGAGCTGACTGAGCCCCGAGACCAGCAGCAATTTGTATCACCCATCTCCTGATACAGCACTTAGCACTGGGTAATCACACGCTGCTGCACTGCAGTAGCAGACGCTACCAACAGCACAGGAAGCACCGCAAATACGACAGTAAAGTCTATGTTGCAGCAGAGAAAAGGCTTGAGTTCCTGTATAGTTTTTTCCTAACAAAAAAAGCCTTTTTTGTCAGCGCTACGGCACAACATAGCGGTGCAGGCCATCATGACGCACCCTTCTTGGCGCTTATACGAGTGGATAGGATAATAAATGGATGGAAATTTTATATCTCTAAGTTCCTGCCAAAGTCATGGTATATAAGGTAAAACACAGGGAGATATCTCTACTTTTATAAAATAAAAATTGATCATTCTAGTCTCTGCATTCAGCAGGTCTTTTATTTGAAGAAAATATTTAAAATAATAGCATTAGATTTGTTTTATGAAGTAGAGAAGCTATTTGGGCTGGCAGAGGACAACTATCTATCAAGAACACCCCCGGTGCTCCATTCTGTAACATGAAAATCAGCAAAGACGATGGCCAGGCTAATTTCTAGATGGGATATCTACCTCTACCACATCATATTGCTTCTCTTGGTCATTCTAATTATTGCTGCAGTATTATGGACTGGTTTGTGTTTAAGATTGGTTGTGTTTAAAGACAGGTAGATGGGCATAAGATGTTAACATGGAAATTTAGAATTTATTTTTATCACCAAGTTGCAGTTCTGGATGATCCTTTACTAATTTTCAGTTTAAAAAGAACGCAGTTACCAAGCTGAATTCCTTTTTGGATTTCCATCTGCTCAAATGCTTTGCAAACATTCAGTTTAAAAAGAACGCAGTTACCAAGATGAATTCCTTTATGTTTGCAAAGCATTTAAGCAGATGGAAATCCAAAAAGATCCACATCTCTCATCCTACACAGATCAGCATTGCAATGGTATTGCCTATTACCCTCCTATCTGAGTTTCTCACTACCCTCAGTGCCTTAGCTTCCCGTAATAAACAGATTACTCAAAAATATGAGAGTAATTGAGAAAGAGATTAAAGAAATTACTCAAGAGCTCATAGCAAGTCTATGAAGAACAGATTTAAAGCTTGCATTGTACACTGGATTTTATTTTTTGCTTCATTACATGTGTTCTGCTTCCACATTTTACTTTCTTCCAAAAGCCAAAGGCAAAAAAAAAAAAAAAAGAGAGAAAAAAAGGAGGTTACTAGTAATGTAGCATTCCTATTTCACATCCAAGGTAACCCGAGGTATTTTAACAATATAATAAATTTAATAAAGCCCAGAATCTGCATCTGTAAGCACCATTTGGTGTTCACAGCACAATTAAGTCTTGTTAAGATTTCCATCTAAATTAGGCTCTAACAGCTATCAAGTTAATCACAGATTCAAAACTGACCTCCATACAAAATTGAAGTTTTCTGTTTTCTGACTTTAAAACTATTTGTTGCCCCTAAAAACTTAAGTTGAACCAAAAAAGTAGCCGAATACCTGTGGTGCTTCAAGTATTATTGAGAAATTATCTACTGATTCTGGAGATCCAGGGCTGGTTTTAACATTGCTGGGATCCATGTTGCACATGTCATCTTTGCTTTCTCCCTAAGAAAGGCAATAAGAAATGCTAAGTCAGGAAAACACATCCAAAAAAATTCCACGTTGCCAAAAAAATAAAGAGAGAGAGAGAGAAGTCACAGTTGTAAAAGAGGAGAAAAATTAAAGAAGAAGAAAGAGGTCCCAGAAATGGAGAAGGTAAACAAAATAGTTTTTACTCTTTTAAGATGCCAGTACATATATAGTAAAAATAATTTAGGACAAGACAACAAATACAAGGATATGAACATCAAAATAAAACTTTTTTTTTTTTTTTTAAAAAAAAAAGGAAAGAATGTATTTAACAGCCTTTCCTAATAGCATTCCTATTTCACCACTCCTTTATCAGTTTGAATTACAAGCACTTTCTATTAGATGGTGCTTTACTTTAATTAATTTTGCCTGGGTGCCCTTGATGAACAATGCAGCAGTGTTCTCAGGTAAACTACTGTCTGCTCCAAAGCCCTGCGTCCAGAGAAAGGAAATTGTACTTGAATTTACAGTCTTGACCTCAAACAGATTAAGTTTCTTTGATGTCAGTGGAACTTAAGCAAGCGCTTTGCACCGTCTTGGAGAGAAATGGCTTTGGCACATATTTAAATGATTTGCCAAACTGCTGGAACCACAATAGAGCTGTGTTCAGGCCAGTGCACATCCAGCTTTGCCCAGACACATCCTCTGATCCCATCTGCACGTTCCTTCAGAAGAGCTCGAGAACACTGGTTTTGCAGTCAGACTTCTTGGATATATAGCTGCCCATGCATATTTTCATGCCCTGACATATTTTCAGCTGTCTGGAGTTTTGGTATGTGTATATGGAGCGTGTATTGCAACTTTGCTGTTTTCTACATGTATACATACTTCTGCCTTGAATTTCCCAGAAAAATACAGCAACACTGTCAATGCATATCACAGAACGAGGAGGAAAAAAATTAAAATCAGCTCTTACCACCAAAGGTTTGCAGATTCCAAGAGAAACTGTACCTGGTGGCACAGATTTCAACACTTCCACTGCCTGTGCTAACGTGGCACGGTCCAAAGACTTCTCATTTACAAAAACCAAGCGGTCACCTGGCAGAAGCTCCCCTCCACGCTCAGCTACTCCACCTGCCACCAAAGAGCTGATCACGATGGCTGTTTTCATCGGATCTAAGGGATCCTAGAAAAAGAAAAAAAACAGCCCCACCAACAAAAAGGTGATTTGTTTATTCTTTATTTTGAATATATACAGAGCTGCCAAACACTGTTTTATGCTACCAAACTGAACCTTGGTAAGACATTCAAAAAGACAGTCTACAAATACAGTCAAGTCTTAGAGTTTTAAGAAAGGAAGGCTGGCAGCAGGAGGATATTCTCTTGCTTGCCTAGATGACTAGCTAATTTAGCTTCCAAAGCTGCCTGATCCCCTCCTCTATCCTCCTCTTACACACAGAAAAACGGCCAGGCCAACCTGCAGACAGAAAAACCAACAGTGGCTCCCGACTCTTCCACAATCTTCCAACTATCCTGTTAAGTACTACATGAAATCATCAGGTTGCCTATAATTCATCAGCAAAATTTGTGTTAAATAGAAATCCTTGCAAAAACAGTATTAATGAAATAGGAGAAACCTTTCCTTGGATATTGCAGGATTCCTGTCCTTTATAAATCACACAGGTTTTACAAGACATGCTCTCAACCCCATGGAGTTGCCTAGTAGAAAATACAGGGGAGAGAGACAGAAAAGAGTACGTAGTGATGAAGACAGTAATGTGAAACAGAAAAGAAGAAAAAAATCCCAAATATATTATACACACTGGAAAGACTGTGAATTGATATGAAGATATTCACCCCACTTAGATTTTTCCCAACATTTACCTTTGCACTGTACCATGTAGCATTTCTATCAAATATTCAGTCATTACATTTAAAAAATACATCCTCAATGCAGTAAAATGATCAAAATTTATTATGTAGTGGCTGAAAGATACACAAAATATATGGTCAGGTTATTTTTCTAGGATTAAAACTACCCTTTCTCCCCCTTACTAAGTGCTCATAAAGTTTGTAAGTGCTCCTGGTATGCAGTGTATTTTCAACTGCATAATAATATATTATTTTTCCCTCAGGACTTGCATCTCATTCAGGCCATGGGAGGGATCAAAAAGGGCAAAATTCAACTCAAAGACCACCATGAATTCAGCACCTCAGTGTTGACTTGAAAACAGGAAGGCTTTTTAACTCTTTATTTTTATGCAACTATGCATTGCTTTCCAAAGGAGCTTTTCTTTTAAGAATGTGCAAACATATGAGGCAATGAATGCAGCATCTGTAAGTGCCCCAAATTAGAGAAGTCTAAATTAGAGGTCAGTAGGAAGAATTATGCTGAAAATGAAGGCCAATATTATACATTAGTAATAATTCTCTCTTATTCGGCCAAATTGGCTTTGAAGAGCTGAGTGTTGGAGCTGTAAACAGTCCCCGCTGCCCTTTGTGGACAAACAGTGGCGGCTTTGCCGGCCCGTCCCGCCAGCGCCACGTGCCTCCCCACGACAGCTGCCCGCGGAACAAACACTCCGTTTGACACTGACTTTGGGGATTTTTAGAGTTTTTGGTCCTGTTCTGCTGCAAAATAAACACAGCCTTTTGGACTCCTCAAGTGAGGCGGTGTCTGCGGTAGGAGACTCAGCCAGCAAGGGCTCCCCACATGGCTTCATCTCGCCCTGCAAACAAGGTTTATGGTGGTTCCCTAAACGGGCAAACTCTCTCTCAGCAAAACTGCACCTTTGCTGACACTACAGCATTTATACTATGATTTTTGCTGGCTTAGTTATACTGTCTAAAAGAAAAAAAAAAAAAAACCCACAACTCAGCACCCACAGCACTCATCCTTCCTGCTGCAGATAAGATGCCAATAATTCACAAGTAAAACAGTGACTGAGAACGTGGGAGAACCAAGTTCAAATTCTTGTTCTATCTGATCCAAAGCTTTTTCGATCCCAGATCAGAATCACTCAAGTAGGACACTCAAGTGGAATCTCACCACCAGATTCTCCTAAGTGGCCTAACCACAGTATTTCTGAGAAATCTTTCCTATTTTCACTGAAATCAGCAGGTTACAGTTCACTTAAATCTTACTGAAAGTGTTCCATCCTGCTCTAATCTTCATCTAAAATGGACAGAGACCCTGCAAAGCTCCTATGCAGGAAAGCTTCCAACACCTCATGTGCATGAGCATAAGCCACACATTGGAATCGCGTTATGAGGAGCTGCAAAAGAAATCTTAAAAAAGGGCCATATTAAAAACTGTTGATCAGGCAAATGCAAAATACGGGCCTCCTTTTATAGGATCTAATTACACTTCTGTTTTCAAGCAGAGGGAGCTATTGTACAGGAAGAGAAGAGCAACGCAGCCGACCCAGCGACAGGGTTAAGTTCAGCAAGTCGAGCAGCGCTGCAGAAAAGCTCAACCTTCCTCACCAGCAACAACTGCCACCAGGAATGCAATAAAAATCGCTTTTGAAAATACAGACCTACCAAATCCTAAGGTGTAATCATTAATGCATATTCTCTGCAAATTAGCAGAAGCTGTCACAGCTGTGCCCTGCACCCTGATCTCTTATTAAAAGAGGAGGAATGTTTTGGGTTTTTTTAGGGGGGTTGTCTTAGGACTTTCCTCTAAATGAAATGAGCCCTGTTTAACAAGAGCTGCTAAAACAAGACAGCAAACACTGAATTTGTATTCACATCTTGTAAATACAACTAGACCAGGTGCTTTGGCTTTGTTTTTAGCAGACGCCAGTGCTGGCAGCAGGCTGATAAACAGGCTCCAACTGCAACGGTGTCCAAAGGGGTGTCCTGGGGGGCTCCAGGGGCCACGTCTCCGTGACCAGAGCCACTAGCTCCACACCAGGTGACAAAGGACAGTGGTGGGGTCCACACACCTACCCTGAGGCTCCGGGCTCCTTTGCCTCGGCTCATGATAAGCTGCCAGATCACTGTGATTTTTAGTCCTGGCAGGACTAGGGTTCAGTCACTTTTTTGATGTAAAAGGCTCATTTAACCAAGTAGAATTTACAGGCTGGGAGGAAAACGGACTAAAAACGCAGAGGTAATGCTGCTGTAGGGGTATTCCCCTGGGTTACGGAAGGGACTCGACCTGAGGAGTTTAAGGAAGTTGGATTCCCTGCAGGATTGTGCAGCGGCAATGGAGCGCGTGCAGGAGCGGGGACATCACAGTGGCACCTCTGCCTGAGGCAGGTGTTTTAAAAGGGGCACAAAGGGGCTTGGCCTGTCCACAGAGAACTTAAATTTCCGTGTACTGCGCCAAGGAATCCTGTAGGAGCAAGGAAGTTCCTAAAGTAACAGCACCGACGAGTAAAGCTACAACAAGGCAAAACCTCCTCGCTCCTAAGAGCCAAGACAAGCTCTCTTATTTTTTTTTTAAAAGGATTACATATCCAAAAATCGCCACTTATATAAGTGATCAAAGCTGACCATTGCAACGCACTCCCAGCAGCCCAGGACGTGGCCTCCCAGTAACCCTTTAAGGAACCCGTATGTTGTAGCTGTTGTCCTTCCCTTTGTGCTCGAGCCAGCCACAGAGTATATGAACTTGTTTAAAATAGTCGCCCTTTATTCACACTTAGCACACCATATATTTAACAGCACTGAACCGTGGGCTTTCCCTTCCCCCCTACCACTCCTCATCAAAATGCACAAGTGTTTCCTGGAGCCCAGGTGTCAAATTTTCCTCCCTATTTTCAGAGCCTCGTTTGTTCTGGATTAGCGCCGCAGAGCCAGGCAGGGGCCGCGGCAGTTGCTGCCTCTGGGACGCCGGGATTCCGGGCTGCACGACG
>NW_010588217.1:372931-387353 GCF_000705375.1 Tinamus guttatus | reverse complement strand
AAACCCAACCGCAAATGCGCCCCACAGGGATCACCCGTGTCGCGCATCCTGGGAAACTAAACTCGGAACCGCTGCCGCCTTCGCAGGGGTTACCCGCCCCGGAGATCTCCGCCGGGGCCGTCAGAGGGCACTGCAGGCCAGGAGCAGCTCCGGCGCTTCCAGCGCGGCCCAGTTTGCCCAGCAGCCATGGGAGCAGCCCTCACACACCGCGGAGCCGCTACCGCGTTTTCGGGGGGCTGCTTTTGTTTTCCTGTCCTAAAGGTTCGCATGAACACGCGGGACAAAGCGGCGGGTGACTGACATTTACTGCACAAAGTCACTCTCACTTAGTTTCAGGCTATATTAGTTTTGGCAGCACTTGAGATCTAAATTCAGCGAGCCCGACTTCCTAGAATATTTTAGCTCTCTTCAAGCAACAAACTGCCTGCTGCCACAAAAACACTCCTCTGAAAACACACAGTGAAAATAGCAAGGCAAAGGAGCCCAAAAGAAACAGTTTGAAACTTTTTTTCTGTACCAGTTTTGATTTATCTGAACAATTTTACAAGTGCCAATTTGTATACTGCAGGTTTTTGCGAGAGAGCCAAAACAAACACATGTTGGAGCTCAGAGGTCAGAGTAACCCAGCTTCATTACATTTTGCATGGGACCACATCCAGGTCTAGCATACATATACATATTTAAAACTCTTCAGTTTGCAATCGAATAAGATACCAGACTGCAAGGCTCCTACCGCTGCTTCAGCACAGTGTGGGTAATGAGGAACATGCACAGCCCGAACAAAAGGAACGAAGGCGAACATTTCTTTTCATCTTACTGCTAGGTGGGAGCGAGGCCGAGCTGTGCTCTAAGCCATCTACCTGCACGCACAGCTGATGGGAAATCACTCCAAACACTCTCTCATGTTCCCATTTTAAGGCCTACTTGTTCCTCTCAGGGAGCTGCCCTTCACATACAGAGGGGCAGTACCAGCTGGATGCAAGAGCCAAAAGATACCTACATCCTTCTGAAAGGCCCAGGGACCTCCCCACGGGCACGGGGAGGACGGAAGAACAACCACGAGGACCAATTCCCTCCCTCAGGAGGCATCTTCTTAGCACCGAGAGTCAAGGTCCAAAGCTTCTCTTGACCCACTCCAACACATTGACGGAACCCAGGCCTAGGAATGGCCAGTGGAGAAGATGTCCCAACACAAACAGCATCTAGGTGTACCAAAGAAATAAGCCATGACCTGATGTGCTAAAGCAATACAAACCTTAGCACGGAAGAGTATTCAAGGAAGAAGGCTGAACTTGGTGATGTAAAGCAAAGCACAGGAAATAAAGTGCAAGTATTTATTGATCTGCAGGGAAGGAACGGAGCAATGTATTTCAGAAGCTTTAGTGCTGCCAGCATTAATCAAAACTTCTGGTGCTGGAAAACGTTGGCAAAGAAACAGGGAATCACAGAGAAAGAAGGGGGACATCCATAGCCACACCCCAAGGTGCAAAGATAAACAACAGGGAAATGGGAGGAGTGGGTGGCACAACCGTTTCCCACACGGGGCTTTCATCATCTATGACCTGAAATCACATCAGTCTCCACAGCAAGAAGGAACATGGAGCCGTGAATTGCTCCAAGCAGCGTGGGCTGCACGGAGCTGGCGATGCTGCTCAGAGAGCCTTCACCTCCCGGGGAGGCAGCACGTGCAGGAGACAGCGGGGACTGAAGTGCCTCCAAAGAATGACCTAAAGCAAAGGAATGAAAAAGAAAAAAGGGGAAAAAAAAAAGAAATGGTGGTTTCAAAAGCTTCACTGCACAGTGGGCTCAGGTACATGTCACCATGAGTTTTCACTCAGTCCGTGGTTTCAGGCACCTTCAGGGCTAAAGCCACAAGGATTACATTGACTGGGTTCCCCTAATGTCTTACCCTTCACACATTCCAACTCCAGAGCAACATTCAGCATGTTGGCTACAGGGAAAACCCATAGAGATTAAAGACAAAATTAGGGAAAATTGAGGAAACCCACTGTGTAGAGGGATAAAGGAAGGAACAGGGAAGTTTGGGAACAAAGGAAAAACACACCAATGAGCCAAGGAAAAAATATGAATGGTATCACCTATATAACTTATAGTCAATGGCCTTAATGCACAGTTTGAGTTTGGTCCACGTCAAATTCAAATTATCCCTCATCTAAGAAAACTGCCACGTAAGCCAAGTAGGCATTTCTACCAGTTTGCTGTGCTGACCTCAACACTCTTAACAGCATACAGAAGTGCATACGCGTTTTCAGACAACTTAGACCTCTCTTTATGGAGAGCTTGCATCATAAACCACAAAGATGAATTATGGACAATTTTCTACGGCAAATATTCCTAAATAAAAGCGTGGAGACAGAGCAGACCATATTTGCAACGCAGATCTGCAAAGAGTGACTTGGGGTAAAGATGACTTGCAATGCTATGGAGAGCTGAGGAGACCGATAGGCAAAAGGGGTCCAGAGTATTGCAAGGCAGCAGTGAAAGGCAGTGAGAGCAAGATTGAAAAGCTCCAAGTGCAACAGTATTTGGATGTGGGGGGCAACATTAACAAAGCAGAAAACGTCTTCCAAGAGTTTCCAGAATTCCTTTTGCTCATCCATCAGCACCAACATGCCCCTCGAATTGCATCAGCACGGAAGTGGTGCAACAGATTGAGAGCTGCCGAGGTGGAGCTTTCAAACGCTCATTGTTCTGCTATCTCCACAAATTCACAGGAAAACTGGCACAGTCCCTCTATCAGCAGCACTCTATAATTGAGTTTTGTCTCTCATGTGCATAATCTTAACCTTGTTCAGATTTTCTTAGTGTCTAGTTGAAAATCTAGCTGCAGTTTTGGCCCTTTAAATTCTCGCCTTCTTTTGCAGGCAGAAGACATCTGCAGAATAATAATGAATTTCTTTGGTTTGAGGTTTTTTTGTTTTTATTAAAAGCTATTCTTTCTAGCAGGAAATGAAAAAGAGCAACCAGATTGGTAGATTTGGGGGGGAATAGGGAAAACATTTCTAAAGGTTAATAATACTGCTTAGTATTTATTTCAAGGATATGCAACAAACCAGAGAAAAACAGATGTTTTAAGTAATGCTCCAATTTCTCAGCAAACTCGAGTACTGACCATAGCAATGGCTGTAACAGCTCTCAGAAGATGGGGTCTGGAGAAAGGCCACCTCCACGTTACCACAGCCCCCTCTGGGCAGGACATGCTCCTACCTTCTCACCCAAAGAATCAGCCCGATGATCCTCAAAAGCCCAGCTCCAGGGCAGCCAACTCGAGCCCTGCTGTGACTTCCTGCATGCAAGTTCTTCAGCTTCTTTACTCTCCCTGTATATCTCCTCTGTATCTCATGCTGGGATACGCAGTCTCTTTGATTTCTTATTAAAGTGGTTGCTGGTACTGCTGTACTAAAGTTTTGGAAGTCGTGAACACCCTAGAAACTTCACCAGGAATGTGCTCAGCTGCATTCGCCAGCTTTTCAGTCCTGAAAAGTAGTATTTAAGCTGAACTTTGAGAGAATTTTTCAAAAAGCTACACTGAATTCAATTCAACACACACTACCAAGAACTATTTTACAAATGAAGCGGCTTAATATGATATAAAGGATGCAGAACTTTCCCATAGAGGGGAAGGGGCAAATCCTTGGAGATGAGTACCAACACAGTTGGTACTGAGACTTACACAACTTTGATGTTAATCACTGTGGATGGGTTGTAGAGATGGGAGAGAAGCTGCCTTTATCAGTTTTCCTAGTCCCAAGCTGATAGCCATTGTAAAACTGCTTTCTAATACAGCTGTGCAGCTTTTACCAGTAAGCCACAGGTTTCCATCACATAATCAGGTAGAAGTGTGCTCAACAAGGACGTGAATATGCTGCTTTGTTCATAACAAACTTACTGCAAGACAGACAAAGCTCAAATTATCACAAGAGGGCAAATGTTTAGCCAGCAACATGTCAAATCATTCCAGCCCACCTCTCACTAACGAACAAACCCCAGAAAGAAAAAAATAGCTACTTGGATACCACCTTTTGCAAACAATAAGTCAGCTTTTTGTAAATCTACATCTGGAGCTTGTTTGTTTGGGGCACGAAGGAAAAAAAAGGAAAGATTTGGAGATACATGAACAGTTTTGCTTCCTGTTACAAATGGCTACGCAGTTACTTGGTTATGAAAAAGTGCTACCCACACTCCCTGGGAGAAGGGCAAAACACAACCTGCCGAACATGTAGCACCAAATGCCTTGGGTCAATACCAAGGCAAAACTGGCTGGTGATGACGAAGACCAGCTCAGGAACGCGACGGCTGTGCCAGCCCCACTGCTGGACGGGCATGCCGAGCGGCAGCCCAGGCATGCAGGCACCTTTCCTGCTGCACCATCCATGAATCCCACGTGGAAGAACCTCTCCTGCCCACACAGAGGGGCAGATACTCAGCCCATGGTGAGGGACAGCTGGGCACAGGCGCCCCGTCCCATGGCCGGGCCATCCCTCGAGCCCGCGCTACCCCGGAGCCCTGGGGAACACCAACCCTCCCCGGCCCCTCTAGTTGCAGGCACTTCAAAACAGATGCTTTAAAATACTGACTTCAAAGCACAGTAAATTAAGCTCCACATAAAGTCCATTCAGCTTTTTGTTTAATTTGATAAAAGCTCATCAGACCATTCAAGTTACCTTCTGGTCAATACTGCCTCAAGAAATCTGCAATTCAGCTACCTGCGGTTTTTCCAATATTTCTGTAAAACGCTGCTGACAGGGTCTGTTCAGCTGCACGCATCAGGTCTTGGCTAAACACTGTTTCAGGGCTGCTCAAAGTAGCTTTTATACCATTCTGATCATTTCGCTCTCTAAATATCTCCATCTCGTGTGCTTTTCCCCCGCTCAGTCTAACCCCCAGGGAGCACTGTTGTTTTTATACAACATTTCTCCTCTGTTTTAACCTACTGACACACCATGCCCTCTTCTGTTTTGCTTTCTTTCCAACAAAAAGAAATACTGGTCTCACTAACAACGCCTTACCTCTTTCCTTGCCGGCTAGGAGGTTTAGCTTGAGGCTAGACAAAGTCCCTAATAAGCGAGATACTTCCACATCTATTGGCAAAGAACAATAAACACACTTAACACGGCCCCTTGCATCACCGAGGATCCCAGAGCACTTTGCAAACAGCAGGCTGGGTCCCTCATTCACCATCAAAACATGCTTGCCGCTAAATGTGCCAGCAACACTACATAAAAGTTAGTTAAGAGGTGAAAAAAAGAGCAACTTCTCCAAGTGAAATTACAAGGAAATTAAGGGAGGGGGTTCCCCTTGCGGGGCGCAGGAGTTGGCGGGCCGAGCGAGCCGCACACCTCCTTAACGGCCAGCGCGGGGACAGGCTCCTGCGCCCGCCTGGGGTTCGCCTTTCCTAAAGCACAATTAGGAAAAAAAAAAAGGGCAAAAAGAGCAAAAAAAATCATTTTATACAGAGCAATCATCTGAAGCTGGGCGTTATCCTGTATAAATACTGTTCTACCACAGCAAAAATGCTCAGCCTCCTCTGTTCCTGTAATCACAGCACAAATTTAATGAGATCCTTCAAGGACCTCGTTAAGGAGGCTGCTCCGCTTTGAGCATTTAAACCTGTAAAGACAGAAAAAAAGATGACACAGGACAAAGTAGAAATACTATTGATTACACATAATTGGGATAATTAATTTGTAATTAGTTCATTAAAATATATAGACATTGGAATTATGTTTGTACATTTCTGGGAATATCCTGCAAGTCATCTGGGATATGCCTATCATTTATTTGATAGATGAAACATTATTAGAAAGATAGACCATTAAAAATTAATAAGGCAGAGTAATAATTTCTCGATCTCAGCATTCAGGTTTCTAAGTACTCCAGTCCCTGTTTGACATCACCAGGAGTTTTTACTAACACCGTTTTTCAGAGCTCGGCTTGGAAACTGCAACATTTGAGACAATTGAGGCACATTTATGCCGAGCCCGAAGACGGTTTGGAGAAAACAAGACGATTAATGCTCTAAGTGGTCTTATAACGAGAACGTTCGGCATCACGGCCAACTCCATCATTAAAATTAACAGAGAAAGGTAAAAAGCCTCCTGCTTTTCACACAAACAGCACACATTAATGGAAAGCAGGGGGAAGAAAGTTGTGCAGCACCCTGTTCCCTAATTGCTTAACATTCCTTCCCTGCTGCAGAGCATCTGGCTTTGATCAGTGCCACAACAGCCCTGACCGCACCACGGCTCCAGGAGCCGGATTTCAGGGGTCCTGGAGTCCTGCAGATACCACGAGAAGGGACCGAGACGGGCTGGGGTACCCTGGTGCTGCTGTGGTGTTATCACAACTCCATGGAGGTGGGAGATAAGGTGTTGTAGCAGTGCATCACAATTATCCCTTCTGCAGGGTTACTTTAAATACTTCCAGTGGAATTTCTCAAGTTTCATTTCAACCAAATGCTACAAACACATTTGGAGCTTAGAAACCTAGAGGAATAGTCACATCCCCCCCACATTGGCTACGTGATGCCCCTGAGTCTCTGCAAGAGGCAGTGCAGGGACAGAGAGGCTCTCGGCAGGGCAACTGGAGCACCAGGAGCTGCTCTCCTGCTCCCATCACCTCTTCCCAAGACTTCTGCTGCCCCTGGCTCCTCCATCAACTCCAAAGGGAGGCTACAGACACAGGTCTCTCACCAAGGCATCTTGTTTGGACGCATGAAGCCACGCGTGGTGAACAACCCTCTTCATTTGGCTCATTTTGAGTAACCATATGAATATTCCTCTTTTATGAAAAGGGGCTATATGGCTCTAGCAGTGCATTTGCCTTTAAATTTTTTCCCCCCAAAATAAAGAATAAGTGGCTAAAAAACTTCATTTAAAAAAAAAAGGATAAAAGTGCAAAAGGAGGAAAGTAGAAAACAGAGTTAGGTGTGCGGTCCTTTAAACTGCAAATTCTCTGGAATTTTTTGCTTTTCGGTAAACCCTGCTTTAAGAATTCTGCACAATCTCCCAGTAACCGCATTCCCCACCCCAATTAAGTGGAGACAATTATTCATTATCTTTGCCCTGCCCTCAAGAATGGGATGGAGTTATTTACACACACAGCTACAGATATCTCTGTATAAAAATTAATCTGCACATGATAAAAGTGTAAGAGATCTAAGAGGCAAATCCCAAACAAAGAGCATACTTTATACATAAATTTCTTGAAATTCTAAAGATCTGAGTTTAAGTGGTTTACCACTCATTTAGAATTGATTAGAATCTATTTAAATTTAGCCGAAAGTATCACAACATTGCTCATGTATTTGCATCTGCAAATAAGTAAATAAAAAGCCCGTTATTAAAGCCTTCATTAATTCTGATTATACGAGAACTTAAAAGCAAATCTGCGTATTACTGCTCTGTAAAGACTCCTAGCAACTCCACTGTAAAGCTGGCACTGCAACACAACATGTGTCAGCAAAAATGACTAACAGGATCTATTTTCAGTAATCTTAAATCACACTGGTAAAATATAGAATTAATGGTTTTGCATAATACTCCAAGTATTTTTTTTTTATTTGAATCCATTCCCTATTCATGTCTTATTGTATCAAAAATATAATTGAATTTTATATCATTTGACATTTATGCATAACAATTGAATACATTTTATTAAACTACAATGTTCAGGCAGCACTCAGATGTGATGTGTATATTATTATGAAGACTAATCCAGCTATTTTATTTCCTTATAAATACGATTGCTAGAGGTTTTATAAAAATATTGCATTGACTAGAAGCATTAAGAACATTTAATTCCGACTTCAGATTTTGAGGTTTTCTACATATACACTTAATTGGGGCCAATATTTTGCAAAAAGATTTATTAATATCAGTAGAATTTTCCCCTGATTACACAGGCAGAGGAGCTCTCCCTTGATTTCTAAGGAGCTTAACTGTTTAAGGGTATGACCTATGCCAAAATGATTTCACATTAAAAAAGGAGGCTTTCTTCTCAGAGATTGTCTTAAGCTATGAGCGACTTCTGAAAGTCAACTCCTCTTATTTTTTTTTAAATTGCAAATTCTATCCATATCTCAAATACTGGTTTTATGGTTTAAGCTGAGAAGCATAATGGAAGGAATCATTACTTAGGATCTTTACTCTCTATTCTTATGCTATGAAAGTAAAGCAACTTATTAAAGCAAATTTGTATGTACAGAAACTGAGTCTGCAATACTAGTTCACCAGTCAGCCCTGACTTTCCACAATGTGAAATCATATGAAAAGTTTACTTCTGCAACCTCTGCTTTGGAAAATAGTCAGTTTTGATTTTAAGGCTTGATCCAAACCCTGCTGAAGACAGTCTTTCCATGACTTGAACGGGACCACATGGGTCTATACTGTATTCATAAATGAAAGGTGATTTGGGCAGTCAGAGAAGACGCACTCAATTTTTTTTTTTTTTTTTTTTTTTTTTTATAAACAGCAAACTATACTGCAAAATGTAAGAAAATACTCTTGCCGCTCTCACTGTTTAAAAGTTATTCCAAATTAAAATGAAACGAAACCCAACTCCTCCATCATTTAGCTTTAAACTCAGAATTAAGAGTTGGAGCTTTTCACTTTTTTTCCCCACTATTGCATCCAATAGTCAGACTAGGTTAGCATAAACTCTATAGTATATGTATAAAATATTTACATAGTATGATATATGTATAGAACAGCTCTATACTATATGTTATAGAGCTGGACTCAAAATAAATTACTTTTCCCTATAGAGCTACTAGCTCCAAAAGCCTAGCCGATTACTCAGTAGTCAACGACATCATTAAATATTTTGAAGTACCACGCAAAACAAAGGAACAAAAGGATTTTTCATATTTGGTGATATGCAAAAGTATACCTGATAGTCTAAAATGCTGAATCCTAGACCATTTTTGTCTTTCTCCAGTTGAATAACCTTCACATCCGGAGACCATAAGGCTAATTCCCCTTCTTCCTCCTCAGGATTAAAACTTTCATCAGGCTTCCCCTGAAAAACAAAAGTTCTAGTTAAAACACAGGGTTTTCAGTTCTTTACAAGCATTATTCATCGAATATTTTGATTGCTAGTAGTTCCTACGTGCCCTAAAATATGACTTTTTATGGAATTAAACTTCTTTGAATATTATGAGTCCAGTTGTAGATATTGGTACCTTTTCTGGCTTGCTGCTTGGATATTCCTTGGGGACTATGCCTGCCTATTTCGAACATCAGGGCCCAACCTGGCATACAAATCTGCATGTACCAGTTAAGTGTCACAATATTACTAACCTGTTACTTGGTGATGAATTTCAGCTGTCCCATTAGATGCATAAAGGAAAAATAAATTTCTTAGCATAAAAGATTTAACCAGTCACAGCTAATGAAAAGACCCAACATTAGAGATATCATCCGATACTTGTGGCCTTACATGTGGAGAAGAGTCTATATTGTAGCTACACATTTAACACCCCGTTTGAGAAAGCATTTTATTACATTTATGTCTTAGCATAAAAACTGGGAAAGGTTAGAGTACCCAATTCCCCTGGGTGAGACCAGCTTCATAAACGCATCTTCCAAAAGAGGCACTTTCGTTGTCCAACTTAAAACGTATGTTTTAGCTTTAGAATCTTTATAAAATGTGAATATAAGGAGTGACAAAAAAAGCCATAAAATCTTGTACTATTCACTTCATACCACTTAAACTCTAGTTCTTTGGACAAATATGCCTCCTGTGCAGACCACTTCTATGTGGCAAAAGTATGTTTTTTCCCCACATGCTTTTTCTTGTTACTCTTGTCAAAAGCAAGCAGAAATATCATGAGATAGCTCTAATGAGGAGGCCTTTGTTCCTTCAACCAGGATCACCTTATGTCAAATACTTGCCACAGACAAGGATGCACATGGAAAATGTTCAGTAAAAGACAACACCAAAAATGCAGAACAAACTCTATTGCAATGGAAAGACCCTTTCACAAAAAACCTGAACTGTATTCTTCCACAAAACATCCATATTTCTTCTCCAATTGTCCACCTAGAACTCTCACCTTAGAGGGTGTTGAACCAGAAAAGAAACCAAGGCATAAACATGTTTCATAAACAGGAACAACCATTACACGTGACAAGATTTAGCTGGGAACTTTACAGTTTCCACAATGCAAAGGAACATAAAGTTTCGTATTCCTCCAGTTCTGCAGAAAAACTTTATTCAGAACATGGAAGCAATCAGCTAATGGCAACAAAGATGTGATTTAGCATTAATTCAGAACATGGAAGCAATCAGCTAATGGTGCAAAGATGTGATTTAGCATTAAAGCTCTCACTCACCTATTAAATATAAGAATGATGAATGGGATGTACATAGTCAGCATGCTAGCTCAGTGATTTACCTACCTTGTATTTATAGTACAGAGAAGTTTCTAATGAAGTTTCTAGCCTGTAAAAACTGCAGGAAAAGTTGCACTGTTGCAAACACGAAGTATCTTTCACTGAAAACACCAGCAGTCCCTTAGGAGCTCACAGTGAATGGCAAAGGGAGCTTTATATGACAAATGAATATAAAACTACCTCACAAAACTCCATAAACATATTCTAGGAAGTGCTGTTTTCAGACTGAAAAGCGGTCTAGACCAAACAACAAAAGGAAAACAAAAACTATCTTTACTACCTCAGAAATATTTGCTTTTTCAAAAGGCTGGCGTCATTCTAGCACAGGGACCAGATGAAGAACCTACCTTTTGTTCGGGGGACAAAACCGCTGCGCTGGGTTCGTCAACAAGAGACTCGTTGCCGTCATCAGACAGGCGCCGGCAGCAAACGAGCGTGAACGGAGGGGGCACTTCCTTCAGAAAGGTGACGGCCTCACGGCGCGATTTCCCACGCAGCTCAACTCCATTTACCTGCACAGAACAGAAAACACCCATCCACACTGATATCTAAAAGGACGTCAGCTAGATTTGCCCATCACCTTTTTTGCTTGCTTGGTCCAACACGAGAAGTATCCGTCTTTCCCTGGCAGCAGGTGAGGGTCCAGTTCTACGCAGGGGTTCCAGCAACGCTTGCGTGGTTCCATTAACATGTGGAGGCAGAAGTCTGCATGCGTTGCCACAGCACTTAACTGCCACCTGCAAGAGCTTGTGACCACTGCTCCATCAGGTTTCTGCTCTCTTCAGTGTGCCCTCATTTTCAGCTCGCTACTTTTCCTGGTCAAAATCTTTCCTAGCATTATTTCACTCATACGCCTTTTGGTTTTGGATTTTTAGCATCAGGCTTAAGTGTTTCCTTTAAAAAAATACCAAACTGCTTAAGAAAATACAGATTTTTAAGCCCTAATCAAAAACATGAAATAAAACTTAGCATAACTCTGTCAGAGGTTTAAAATACAACAAAACGGTTGAAACAGAAAAAGATCCTACAGAAAATAAGCAAGAATGTTTATATAATAAAAACCAAACCAATTACAGTATGCAATTCATCAGAAAATCATGACAAGAGAAAGCTTACAATCTCACAAGCTTTAACTACTGAGTGACAACAGAAGACCAGCAAGCAACTGTTAATGGATTTTATAAGCTGCAGACCTTTTAAAAATGGGATATTGCAGTTGCGCTTCTTAAGGAAAATTAGAACAACAATGATTTATCCTCTTATGATTTGCAATATGAGATTACACCTGCTTGCACCATAACAGTATCTTTAAATAGGGGGAAAGCAGAACTTCTGTAGGGGCCATAGGTGTGAACATCACCTATGTGGATGAGTAGTGCGGCCCCAAAAGAGCAGAGATTTAACCCAGTTGATGCAGAGGACTCAAGCCCTTCGCCACTCACGCCTGTGGTGGCCGGAGGGCAACCACTGGTTTAGGATCTGACTCGGAGTCTCCGACTACTCCCCAGTGTGAACCAGCGCACAATAAATGGGGATAATTGGAGATTATCTTCAAAACTTCTCTCCAGGCCCAAACTAAAATGTTGATGTAGTTTGATCCTAGAAAATACAGCACCCACTTCTGTGTGCAGAACTACTTAAGGCAGAGCCTACCCATAGACTTCTCCACCTCCCTGTTCTGCAGACCGCTCAGCAATCTCACTTCATATCAATGATCTCCTTTCAGACCACCTCTTTTTTTCCCGTCTTTTCTTTGTGCTCCCTATAGCATAAATACATCCTCTACTGCTAGGAAACAGGAGTTCCTCTCACTCTATAGCCCACCTGAGGAAAAGATCCAGCATTACCACCCTCCAAGCAGCACAGTGAGCTGTCAGGGTTTTTTTTTCCCCTGCAAGAATTACAGCAACTGCTGAGCTATCAGGCTAATCCATTAGTTAATTATTTAAGGAGAAGTATCTACGCGTAAGGATTTTTTAATGCATCCAGAGTGGCAGCACGGTGGAAAGTTCCCAGCTTTGCGGGCGGTGATGGATGGAGCCGAACGCCTGGGCCCTCCCAGGCGCCGGGGACTCCCGCTCTCCTCTCCCAGCCTCCGACCGCGAAGGTGCCGATCGCCCCCGCAGCGACCGCCCCACACCAGGGAGCTGCTCTATTAGCAATTTTATAACAAAACCCAGAAGGACACGAGGAAGCAATTTACTCTTTAAAACGTAATGGTAACAGTAACAACTAAAATTAGAAAATGGGAACATGCCACACCTTCTCTCATAATGCAAACCCATTACCAAAAATAATCCATCATCGGCCTCACTCTGGATTAAAACAAATGAACAAAAGTCACTACCGATCACATTTTAATCCCCACTGTATCAGGCGCAGGTAGAGTCGCCTCTTTTAGGAATGGAGCTGTCACTTTTTCCACTGCAAACTCCTACTTAAGGGGATTTATAACTTGGCTGCAAAAACACACTCTGGGTTCAAACCTGGCATATACAGCTTTAGCCCCAGAGCACATTTTTATTTTGTTGTTTTTTTTTCTTTTTTAAGCTACAAAGTAGAAAAAAGTTTATGCTCACTAGCTTTGGACAAATCTGTGAACTTGCACAATAGTGAGTAAAACTTAAAAATACACAATTAAGCTTTCCTACATTACTCTGTAGCACTGCTTTATTGCTTTTCGTATACAAGCTTTTGTTTAGTAGCCAAAGAATTTAAACAACACTTTCAACATTCCATTAATCCCTTCCTTTAGGAATCAAGATTTCCTCCATTAAGCAATAACTGAAGAAAATGTTTTAGGTCTTAGTGATATGAGTATGAATTTTTGATGCTAAAGGGTAAACAACAAGTAAAGGCAAGAGAGTCGTAACGCTAACATAAATTAAACTTTCAGAAGGCCTGATTCTGTTCCCAATTATGTCAGTTAAATAAGTTCTTTGCATACAGTAGGAAAAGATTCATATTTACAATATTCCACCAAGAATAGGAGTTCAATACAAAGTGACTTTTTCTGGGAGTTTTGTATTTGTGTGTGTGTATACATATACGTGCACATAACTTAGATATTATTTTAATAATATTAAATGCATATCCTTCCTAAGCAATCAAATCTGGTCCGATTCTGATTACTTCAAAGCTGCCACAATACCTCTTTATACATATTTAAACAAACTGATGTACTAGCTCATACACACAAATTGTCTTTCAATGCTCAACAAGCAAGTTGCAATGCTTAACAGGAACCATTATTCCGAGACTGTTGTAAATTTTTCAGGAGTGACAAATATTAAGGAAGACTACCCACCACATAAAGCGCCAAAGCTAATGCTAAATTGCTCTGAACACTGAAGGACCACAGACACAAATACTTTCAGTGCAGATATTATCTCTGCCCTCCGGACTCTTGATGCTCATGTTAAATATTTCACAAACCAACATGAAAGTCACTTGGGGTCACAAGAACTCACCGTTTTGTTCATAAAGGAGGAATGAAAAAGTGGCAGGAGAGAACTCTAAATTCCAAAGTATTGCTTCAACCACTTCCACCAACAACTCTCTAATACTACTACTGCAGCCAAGCTAAAATTCAATACAGCATTTTTTAAGAAGGGGATGCAAACTAGAAACACAGTTCTCATTTTGGGAGCTTTTACCTCCAGCAGTTCATCCTCCAGGCGCAGAAGGCCAAGTGCTGCAGCTGGACCATCTAAAGCAATGGATGATATGTAATGGTGTCCGTTGAACGTGTCAAGCTCCACTCCTAATCTCAAGGTGTGGATTGGTAATAGCTGCCAAAAGATAAGTGTAGCAAGGAAGTTTTTATATATGCAAACAAACAGATATAATAACATATCTGTGCACACACTACACTCTAGGCACTCAATAGCTACCAGTTAAACTAAACATATAGTGAGATGATTAAGTCTTTATATTGCCATCAACTGTTTTACAGCACAAGTGTCCAGGATTTCTCTATACAAACAGATTGTGCAATTAAAAACACT
>NW_010588217.1:342919-372886 GCF_000705375.1 Tinamus guttatus | reverse complement strand
GCATTTTCCACTATGCTCTTAAATAACATTATCATATTGAAGAAAAAAGAAAAAAAAAAAAAAGAAAAAACAGGGAAGAAAAGTACCCTCTAAAGTCTATCTTACACAAAAGGTGTTTTCAACAAAGCTGATTTTTTTTTCTGCGGGAAACCTCCAGCCATCAAGGTATTTCTGTTAATATTAGGAAAAACAGGATGAGACTGAGACACTATCCAGAGAAGTCAGGAAGAATGACAGCAATATAGGGACAGAGGAAGCAGGCAATCAACCATATCTGCTCTTTCAGTTTGGCAACTTCCTGGCTTTTTATGACTTAAGTTGAAACACTGACAGTTTTGCTGCTTCTCTATTTTATTCTAGATATTCCAGTAAAAGGAGCCAACCACTGATCCTCGGCATCCCATCACAATGATGCCCAATTAGGAGTTTACAGCCTTTCTTCACTGAGACACCTCCAAAAAAGAGTAATGCAGGATACTACACACATATCCTGAAAGCAAGCCAACGGATTCAGAAGAGCAAAAGTAATTTCAGCTCTGGCCAATGTGACCACAGCTTCTTCAGGCCTGCGCCCCTTCCTAGCAGGATTTCTCTAATGCAGCAACTCTGCTCCACTCGGTGGTGGCTTCATTCTGGACTGAATTGCCACGTAATGAAGTCCTCAAGAATTTGAGGCTGACATGGTACATGTGTGAATCTCCTTTACACCTTTCCACAAGCTCCAACTAAGTCGCAGAGCTTGGTTTTCCAGGTGCACTTGCCCATGCTGCACAGAGGTATTGGACCAGTCCAGAAGACAAGCAGCTCAGTGGCAGCTGCTTTTGGAAGAGTAAGAAAGGCCCTCAAAAGTGGAAACACTCCAAATTTCTAAAACATACAGATCTGGAGATCTGGTCCAACTGCCAACATATACCACATATCACGGCAAACATCTCGTGAGTCCTACCTTTGAGTACTTCTGGAGCTGGGAATCATCTGTAATAGGCATATCCACGTTCACAACCTAAAAAATACACAGCATAACATTTTTATATAGTAGCACAATAAAAACTTCACCAGAATGATGAATCCTGGCAAAAGAAATGAACAAACAAAAAATTAATCTGATTACGAGTAAAATAAAATGCATTTAAACAGTTATATTGATGCAAAATAATTTTAAACAAATGTTAGAAAAATCTGACACTTGCATTTAGGAACGTTCCAATTATGCACAACTAGCACACTGCAAAGTTATTCTTGCTGAAGCCCAAGTGTCAATTTTAACATGAAGTTCAACAGTCTTGTATAAACACAAAATGCAATTATGTTTGACACAACTACCCAAACTAGCCTGCCTGTAAGTACTACAGTTTGAATTATTACTTCAGGTACCATAGTCATCTGATACCTAGACTAACCATTATCTTCTGCAGCTTGTTTCCAACATGGCTTGAAATGCATGAGTTTAAGGG
Organism: Tinamus guttatus; assembly: GCF_000705375.1. Next base: position 371,432 of record NW_010588217.1, on the reverse strand, counting down.
GTTTAAATTTGAATGCACAGTAATATATATGTAGGTTCTTTCTTTTCAAGATGTGCTGAAGGGATTTATGGTCCTTTTTTTTTTTTTTTTTTGCAATATAATGACTATAACCTTTATCACCAATTTTCTTGCACTGTCCTTTAACAGGGTTTATCTATCTGTAACCTTAGAAAGGTTATTTACTCAAATTTTAAATGTAGCAAGATTAGATCTATGGTAATCTGGGGCCTAGGGTAGGAGCCTGGGATACTGAAATTGAGTATGTTTGGAATGACTGCTGGACCTGCTAGATGCAGAAAGATACAGCCTTGTAAAATTAGGCAACTCTTTCCTTCAGGCTCCTTTGGACATTTCCAGCTTAAAGTATCTACAAAACAACACAAAATCTCAGCTTCTTCTTCCAGCTGAACTTTTATTATGGTATCCAGAGTCTTATTTCCTAGTACTTAAGGTACTTTTCCCAACAGATAGAATGTATTTCATATGCACTCAGTTGTAACTAAATGAATCGCTGACTCCTCAGATGTCTGTTCATGGTTAGGTACCTTGCAGCGAATCCCACGCAGCCATAAATCCTACCCAGGCACTGTACTAGGGTCTCTTCTCTTACAGCAAGATCTTAGTTACGTTCTTTAAAGCTGCTACCACACAGAACCAGAAAACACAGGAGCCATGGGTGATCCTAAATCCCTTTTTCAATAGTAGTTTCCTTTAAGAGAAGTACTCACAGAAAATACTCAAATTTGTCCCCTCGGGGTGCTCTGCCAGTTTCAGTGGAGCCAAACACAGGAATGAAGATAGTGTCAGACTGAGCTACTAGGCTGAAATCAAACTAAATGTTGTCACTGACCACGGCCAAGCAAGACTACAGGTACAAACAGAAGAGAGAAACTGGGAGAACTGAAAGCAGCTCTCAAAGTGGGCTGCAATAGCAGTTTCTTTCTATTATTTAAAAGGACTAATTATTAATATTTTCACTTGTGCCATTTTATTGGCAGCAGTTAAAGAAGAATTAAAAATGCGCAGTTCCACAAACTAAGCAGGTTTTCATCCTCTCTGGGAAGTGTGATAATGCTAAGGGAAGTAATATCAGACTCTGGAAATGTAAGAATGGGAATACCAGGCAACTAAAGTGGGTAGCGAAGCAGATTTATTGAATCATGTACATAATCTTATATGAACTTCAGATCTTAAAAGAGTGCTAATGGAAAGAAGAGGAGCCGGTTTCTCAAGACAGTTCTTAAAGCCACTTTAAATCTTCCAGCAAGAGAATGGAATGATAGCTACTCTAAGTAGTAAAAATAAGTGTCTCTAAATCAAGTGGACAAGCATTGCAAAAGACAAACAAGATATTTTCTTGGTGGCAGTAAGATTTTGTTAAGACTTTGGAAAGAATGTTGGCTGGAGTCTTTTATCTGTGTTCAGTAGCTAACATAGCATTGCAAAGCAGTGCTGAATTAAAATTTCAGTCAACTCCTTATGATGATTCATATCTGCAAAAGGTAAATAATCTTTTGCCAGGTAATCATTCAGTAAGAGATGAACAAGCAGCTTATAGGCACCAGCACCACAAAGTTACACTACCTTGAATTACTTCATTTTCTTCCAATACATTTGAAAATCATCCTTTGAATAAAACTGTAAAATTCTTTGTGAACATGGGAGTAATACCCTGAGCCTTTTTTCCACCAGTGCCCAATAAAAAAAATTATAAACAAAATCATAAAAATGCCAAATATTTTAAGTGGACGCTATGATAAATACAGGCAAAGTTGAATTTCCTAAATCACTGGTCCTGTCTAAACAATAACTTCTATATAAACAGAATAATATTTGTAAAAAAATCCTGTATTTCAGCCTTGAAGTTAAGGGAAACAAAATGTGGCGTTATCGATCTGTTCCAAATACTAAACAGCTTGTAACGCTAAGCTCACGAATCTGTAATTTAAAGAAATAACACATAACAGTGTGCTTTATTGAAGAACAACATACCATAACTTCATAATCAGGTCCCAGCAGGCTTTGCCACTTGGATTTCTGCTCACATGCTGGAGAGAATGGGACTCCTCCTAAGTATGAAAGCAAAAAGCATATTGTACATTCAGAAATACATTTACTTCTAAATAGTTCAATAAGAATCCAGTGTAAATAAAAGACTACAACGGTTACAAAAAGGAAATTGCATTAAGTTGAGTCCATCAAATGCTGCAAATCACAAAATGACCTTCAGGAAAACAATGTCCCACGTTAGCTACTGCTATAGTGCAATTTATTTGACTAAGGAGCAGAAGAGGTGCTGCTTGCATTGACAAGATGTGAATTTGGTACAGCATCGTTCCGTAAATAAGTCAGTCTTCCAGGCTGCAAAACAAGTTTCGTGCAGCTTCATAATCTGTTGCTATATAAATGCCTGCCCCTCCAGGGAAGCATCTTCTCCCACCAAAACAGGCCCCTTAGGAGCAAACACCTGACAAGATACCACTGTTATCAGGAGGCTGCATCAGCACAGATGCAGCCGTAGACTTTAGTTAGACATTTGGCAGGTACAAAGGCTTGTCTAGTTTAATTAGGCCAGCAAGTAACATGAGCTTTAATATAAGTCCCAGTTCTAAACCAGTCTTCCGTGGGAACTTGGCTATCTTGACATTTATATCTTTGCAGCTTTCTTACTTATGCAACCAAGGCAGTATTACACTCATGTAAGACAATTTGACAGAGCTAGACAGCATAAAATGACTGGCTGCCCTGCGTTTGACCTCATCCAGAAGCTCAGCACACATATAAAGTTCCATGCTGAAGAAATGTTTAACTGGTAAGAATCAAACTCCAAAGCAAATTCCATCGAGCAGCTACAGCAGCAGCAACTGGAGACGGAATTACTGAAAACTGCTTTTCCCCTGAATGACTGTAATAGTTTGTCAGATGTCTAGACAAGGCACAGACCACTTAGTATTGCTGATGCGTCACACTAAAATTCTGAATAAATCACAATCTCCCAAGCTGCACACAGACTAGCAAGCAAAATACCTCCGGGGAGGATTTTAGGGCAACAAGAGAAGCTCCGACCTTCCTGCTAGCCAAAGGTAATGCAAGCGGGATGCCCAACTTCCCTGGCTCCCAGCACCTCTGTAGGCTGCAAGATAAAACTCACAAGCTTTGCAAAAGATTCTTCCTTACACCATTTGGTAACGTTGAAGTTTTCAGCTCCTTAAAAATAAAGGCTTACATAATCTTATACAACAGCATAACTGACCACGGCACCTCTTCCAAACATCATCATGCCGAGTAGCCAAATGCTATTGAACTGCACTGAGGAATCACAGTCCTCAGAACCCAATGCCTGAGACCTCAGCTGGAGCTACCCGGGGTTTCTGTTTATCTATAAGCTCAAAGAGTTATAAATATTGAAGGCGTCCAGCAATACAGACATTTTTTTGATACCAAAAAACCTTCTCCCCGAATCATCCTAAAATTTCTGAGCTCCATCTTAAGATTTACTTTTTCCCTCCATTTAATTCACATTTCTAAGAAATGTTCCTCATGAACCTTGTTATCAAGCACGGGCTGATCACTATATTTATTTCTCAACTGTGGCAAAAACAAAACATGAGGGCATCTCTCTGCTCTTCCCATTTGCAGAAACACGCAGGGACACAAAGACTTTACAGTTTCTTATTCTGCTATTACAAAGTCATAGCCTGAACACACAGGACTTAAGCACCTGCAGTCCCCTGTGCAGTCAGATACAGATGTTAAGGCTCATCGAGAGTAACAAACGTTAGGATCAAGCTCAAAGTTCAGCTCAGGAACTCTAAGTTGTTTCCAATTGCCTGAATATAGTTTTCTTTGCTGCTTCCAAAAAGCACTACCAAAAATCTATGGTTGTCCAGACCAGGTGCTGATGCACATCTCCACTCAAAGGTTCTCTCTTTCTTTCTTTCAGACAGACCTCAAGGTCCCTGCTTGCAACTTCCTCAAAACTGTGAAAATATTGCAGAAAGGGATTTGAATCAGATATACTTAATTCCAATAGTATCATCCAATTCACTTCAATGCACCTTTCTCACAGACAGCTTTTTCTACATGGCAAATAGGAATTTACTTCTTTCTAGTGTTTCATCTGGATTGATTTCTCATGGCCTAAAATACATACTACATCTTCTGCAACGCGTGAGGCCTCGGAGAGGGAAATGTCCCCGGATCAGCTTTCACTGGCAACGATCTGCAGTACATTTAGAGTTCTGCCTCTCTGCCTGCACTTCTATGCAGCTTTCTTAGCAGCTATCAAGAATAAATGTATTGTATTTGATTGTAAATATAATCTTTCCTGGTCAAAATTGCTGGCATCTTCAAAATGGGAACCTTTTTTTTTCCCTTGCAATCCCCTCCCAATTTCACACATCTTCAAAATGGGAACCTTTTTTTTTTTTTCCTTGCAATCCCCTTCCGATTTCATGAACTCTCTGTATTAGGATGTGCTGTGCTCTGCTGCACTTCATTAATACACTCCCTTTATCATCTCTAGATGTTATTCTCCAACGTTCTTTAAGTTCCTGGCTAGCATCATCGTCTCTTTGGGTTTTGCATACTGCCATAGGGTGAAAACAAGCAGTTCTGCCCACTCCGCAGTCTTGCAGATGCAGCTGTTAACTTAATTGCCTCGAGCCTGCTAGCAGAAAGTTTAAGGCCTCATATACATTGAATCCTGATCCATGTTGCCTTTGTAACAGAACTGTTTAAGCACGGTTTTGCCTGGGCAGAATTACATTTAATACCTATCAGGGAAACACAATTTGAATAAGTATTTCACACAACCAGGCCTAAAGGGAAGCAATACATATTTTATGAAACATATATTTTACATTAAACTTTCAAAAGCGTTTCCAGAGTTTAGTCAGAACCTGAAATTTTCACCTTGGAGTAGAATTTAATGGCCAACTTTAAATTCCAAAGATAGGTGCTTATTTTGGACATGGTGATAGACACTTAACTATGACAGTGTTAAATCATATGTATCATATTTCAATATTAACAAAGTTTGCAAACACATACTTCCTCTTTTTAAGCAGAGATGCACACACACATTTTACAATAGCAAAAGCCTTTTGCAGAACCTTGTAACTTTAAGCATTTGTTTCACTACTAGCTCAATCGAGCAGTGGGATCTGTTTACCAGTGCTTTTAGTGCACTAAATGCCACTGTTTCTTTACTCACTTTCAAAATCATGCACATTTCATGATTCTGTAAAGGTCCCATGAGAACCAGCAATACTAAATATTATCAAGGACATGACTCGAATGTAAACCAAGAGTATCTGCAGTGTTTAAATTTGGGTATTCCAAGATACACTGTCCACACAAAACTTATCATATTGCATCAGCGGAGGGGAAGCTTGGAATAATATAATACACTTGCTGCAGGATGCGCTGGGAAATGCAGCGTGTGCATTTCCACACAGCTCTGCAAGAAAGCAGGATGGGTCCGACTGGGAGCTGGTAATTGCAGGCAATAAAACCTGTGCCAAAGCTCCAAGGAACGGGATGAGAGTGGCACAACACTGGAATTAAGGGGGAGTCACTCATACTCGTGACCCGGCCATGACTTAACAGCTCCTCTTGAGACCAGGGTTTTGGAGGGTAGATGGAGAGGCAGTGGATCAATACCAAAGCAGGTTGGACCTGCTGTGGAAAGGGCTCAAATACAGTTAGGTCCAAGCTGACTCTTTGCAAAAGAGAGATCACCAAGGCACACCTGGAAACCAGCAGAGATTGTTAGCTTCAAGCCAGGTAAAAGCAACTTTATTCCCCAGATTAAGCTGATCCTGGCATTGATGACTTATTTGCACAGGTAGCAACTTCCTGAGAAAGTTCTCCTTGCATCATGGCAAACACTTGCAGTCTGTGACACAAGATAACCCAATCAAGAGTAATCAAGAATTGACCACAGATAGATCATTCACTTCAGCAAGAAGAAAAAATACTTAAAACCACTGTTATTGAGTCTAGAAGAGAGCACTTAGTATGCAGGTCCAGTGGCATTTAGCCAGCACATCCCTCCTCTTTTTTTTTTTCCCCCCCCTCTGAATACTGTGGAACTTTTTGTGTATTAAGTATTTTCTTACCTAAGTAGTCCTACCAGCTACCCACACTGCTGCTAGGCCTTTAAATTCTTCCTCCAGTGAAAATGATAATTCATATATGCCTTTGCACTCATGCAGCTGAAACAATGCTTTGATAACCTTCCATCTTAGCTACTCAGCATCTCCATATTGGCTTCCCATTTCTGGGAATAGGCAGAAGTCACAACACAGGATGTCTGGTTATAACTCTTGGACAGAAAAGTAAAACATAATGAAATATAGAAACTGCTATATTTCTCTCATTTCCAGGTTGTCTTTAATACTGACAGATCTTCCACAATCATAGCAAAATTGTTATTCATTGACAGCCATAATTTAGAATCCCCTATTACATGTACAGAACTTTGAAATTACAAAGCATAAGGATAATTTATGCGGACTTTAACACAAGCTGTAGAATTTCACCCAGAAGTTCCTGTAGATGAGCCCAGAAATCTGTAGGGGAATTGAAGCCTTCTGGAAAGGCCTCCAACCTCAATTTGGATGTCAGCTAAAAACCAAACCAATCCTTTCTCCTGCGATTTGTCCCTGTGTCCAACTGCCCTAAAAAGCTGCATGACTATTTGAACTCCTCTCTTTGTGGCTACTGTTTCCAGGCTCAGGTCTTCTCCCTTTTCCAGGCAAGAGATTCTCATTTATCTCTATAAGGATGGAGTCAGTAACTTTCTGGTTTGGCTAGCAAGCTTAGGACAAGCAAGCCGAAAATTGTGTCCCCCCGAGATTTAACCTTAGTTTCTAATAGCAGCATGGAAGGGAGCAAGCAGTACACAAAGCACTGGGACCACAGGATACAGGAGCTGGCTCTGGGAACAGGAGACACCGCGAGACATTCCCTCCAAGTGGGGAAACTCACGGGGAGGTTGATGCAACTTGGCTGGGCTTATCTGGCACCCTGGGAAATACCAGTGACCCAGAGCACTGTAAATGGGAAAAGCAAACTGGAGCAAGGCAGATGAGGCAGGGCTTGTGTGTGGGAAACAACCTGCAAATGGAGACAAGGTGTAGTAAGATGTGATCCCCTGTGCCTGCTGCTGCAGCCATCTCCAGCACTTCAGCAGCCCCTAACTCAGGCAGAGCTCCTGAGGGGGGACATTGCAGCCCAGGGCCCAGGCTGAAGGACCTGGAGGTGGGTTCTGACCAAGCTACCAGATGAGGGCAGCTCTAACAGACAAAACTTCACTTCACAGGAACCTAAATAACGGGTGCTACAGATCTAAACCTAAAGCCAAAGCAAGCCATGACAGACCATCAGAATAGACACTAATTGAAGAAAAAAACTTAAGACATGGAAGAGATGCTGCAAAATATTCTATCCAGCTGTTTTATGTGGACTTAGTTTCTTTTCATTTTGAAGATTATCCCTCTGTTCTTGGTTTTCCTCACTCTTACACTAGTTCACGCTAGTTTCAATCCCTATAGCTCCAAGGGACAGTTGGCTGGAATAGTTGGCTGCACTGTGAAAGCAAGAGGAAGGGGAGGACATAGGGAAAGTAAATTCAAGACAGATGGTGCAAAAGATACGAAGTAGCAACTACTCCTCATCGATACCTTTTTTGTTTGCTGCACAAGAGGTTTGTACTCAGTTTTTTTGAGCTCTTTTCTCTTTCCTTCCATTCCTTCTTAAGTATCTCATCTTCCACAGTGTAGACATAAGATGACATGGAATCTAGTTCTAATTAAATAATTGGGTCACTGCAAATTGAGTGCAGCACTGAAAAGGTAAAAAGGATTACCTCTGTCTAATGGTCTTTCTGATGAAAGAGCAGAAGAGAGTTTCCTCCTAAGCAAGGTAAGGCGCACGGCCTGTCCTGTGTTACGCAAGGCCTCCACCACTTCTTGGTTGGTATAATCCTGAATATTAACTCCATCAACCTAGGACAAGAAATCGTCACATTAGAGCAATTACAGTACACTCTTATACTGCACCTTCCCCATAAGTAATATTCCTTCCAGAAATTATTCACCTAAAGATGGTATTATTTAAAAAAAAAAATCATTATATTTTGTGAATTGTTCCATGTTCTAAAAACGCCTTTTAAGAAGAAAGTACTCTAGTAATTTATTTTGCGCTCATGAGGAAACCGCAACACAGGAATTCACTAAACCAACTATCCCTCCCCTGCCAAATTTTTATTCTATTTTATTTTTATTTATCTTTTAAAGAGGAGCAGTTTGAAGAGCATTGCACATGACTCCCAGGAAAAGTAGTCAAAATGGAAATCTGTTAGTTCATAATCATTGTACATTTTTCCTATATTCATAACATGTCCACACATAAAACCTACGAAAATAACTGCATATAATCCACTCTAGACAGCCTAATTCTTGGCGGGATTCAGATGCTTCAGTTTACACCAGAAATATGCCATTCATCTCACTGTTGGATCAGCCACTGTAGGGCCTTCTCCTGCAAAACCACAGATAAAAGCACAAGGCTGCATCAGATTTTGCTCTTGTAAAAGAGATGCTGACTTTGGGAGATCTGGCACAGCTCACATCTTCCAAGTAATTTAAAATCAGATTTCTATGCAGATGATTTTGTAAAATGAAAAGAGCATTCAATTCATCACTGTTTGTACTGTGAATGCAAAATTGGCCATTACTCAGTTTTTAATTTTTATACATTTAAAGCTTGGGTTTTAAACATAAATTGCAACTATTAATATTTTGATGGTATCCACACGATGCTATACACTCATGAGGAACCATAAGCAACATGGCACTTCCTGCAAAATCTTATCCATCCTCAGATCCTATTGACTTCAACAGGACCCGATATTGCTCCTTTTTAATTTAGGCCAAAAGCCAAGACTCTCCGCTCCCAAATGCGTGTCTATTTTAGAGCTAACTACTGTTTACTACTTCTTTGAATATAAAGTAATATTTTAACTAGAGCAAATCAAAGCTCATTTCTGTTACGGTATCTATCTAAACAAACAGGCTGCAAAGAAGGCAAGGTTTGGTTAATTTTAAAAAGGTTTTACCACTACACTTTTTTCTTTTTAATTCTGATATATGCAATGAAGCATTAGTTTTAAAGCAATGTAGGAGCAGAATATTTTACTTACAGCAACAATTTTGTCATTAACTTGAATTTGGCCATTATGGTCAGCAGCACTACCAGGTATTATGTTTTTCACAAAAATCCCTGAAGGTTCTGTTGAGGGAAGAGAGGAAGGAAAAAAAAAAAAAAAAAGTACATTATCCTAACTTAAAAAAAAAAGAAGTTTTTATTTACAGTTTTTTTCCACAGACTTTAATGCACAGAGCCATGATTCTGCAAAATCGCTGACATTCAGCACGTACCTCTTATGTAGCTTGACTGTTAAGAACAACCAAAAAGCTCTGATAGAGAGAACACCATTGACACCAGCACCCGGGCACTGACCTCTATAATTTTTCCTTAATGTGGCTCACAGAAGGCCACCTCCCTCCATGGATTCGTCCTTGGGCTTACACAGGCTTTAAGCCACAATCACTCAAATCCATGCTGCATTTGATTTCAATAGGACTACCTAAGCTAAAAGTAAAGCATGTGCTTAAGTACTTTGATCAAGGCTTCAATCTATCCTCTTACAGCTTTAGTACTTTAAAACTTAATGAAAAAGAAGAAACATGGAAATCAGAGAAGCTGTCCTTCGCCAAATTTGGTTATTAATTCTAATTTTAAATTAGAATCAAGGAATAAAAAAGGAACACAACACGGAGCACAGTGAAAACAATCAGTTGCAACATTAATCCTTCCCACCCCCCAATAAATAAGACATGCTGACCCGTAGTCTGAGTGAATCTTGACACATCATCCATCCTCTTCTCGCTAACCTTCCTCAGACCTGCCTACACCCACCTGTCCAAGTGGGGTGATCCACACTCAGCAAAGCCCCTGCAGTCACACCACAAGCCCTGCTTGTTGTCACTGCCTCAACGTGCTCCCTGAACCATTATTCCCGCTGCCAACTGCCCTCACCTGCGAGTTTCTGAGGGGTGACACCACAGGATGTGCCAGGAATGAGGGCAGTGTTAGCAATGCCAGCTGCAACTTGCTTTTTCTACTCCCAGAATATTTTCTCAACTCCCACAAGAAAGGGGAGGAGAGAAAAACACTTCCTCTTCATGCAACACCAGATATTCAGGAGAGTTGATATTAAAAATATAATCTTTCATGGAGTTAACAATTGAAAGATGATTTTATAGCTCTAATTTAAAACGTATGTAGAAAAAAACCTGATTCCATGTTTCCATATCTGAGCACAGATATTTTAATCTGTTCCCAGAATTCAGACACGGAATCAGCCATCTGTCACAAAGAAGTAAATCACCTCGCGAAGGTGGCACACACATCACGCACAGCAAAGAGCCTCCGTGTCGCCTGCCTGGCAGAGAGCTGGGCTGCTTAATCTGATTGATCATTTCTACCCTCACACTGACAATTCATTAAATAAATGAAAGTGCACGGCGAGCTATTTTGTATGTACTGAAGATGCCATTCAAAAATTGATGCGATCTGGGGACATCTGATGCTCTGTTTGGAGCCTCTTCTTAAAACGTATCATCTAAATCGTTATATGCACCCTGGGCAAAATAAGCAACAGTGAAGAGAGGAATCTGACTACGCTGGACTCCACACATGCAGAAACTCTGTTACAGTTTAAAGACTTGCACAGCTATGATCACAGTCCAGCAGTTTGATGAGAATCAATTCCTAAGCTAACTACAACTCAAACAATTTTGTGGCTGAAGTGCACTTTGCAGCAAGCTCTCCAAGTATCTTTTTCCACAGATTTTGCAGTTTACTCCGCTTCAAGGAAGTGCAGTTCATTCTCCTGTTAGCAAATAATGGGTGTTTGAGATGTCCCTGTCCTAGACTTTCCTAAACCACATCAAACTCACCTGTATCACACATGCCAGCATATCCAACAATCGTTATTCCCAGGCTTTGCCCATTCTTTTTTATAAGTTCGACATCATAGGTCTCAAAAAGGTCCTTATTATCCTATAAATAAAGCACAAGACAATGAAGTCTGTGAATTCTCAGTACCATTAGCAAATTGCAGGTTAAGCTCTTCAAAAGTTAGCAGTGATTTTGATCTTCCTACTCCAAGAAGTATCACATTTGCAGAAAAGAAATACCTAACATTTGCTGAAAGCAAGGTATCACTAAAGTCATTATTTGCTTTTCAAATTCTTTGCTATTATTTTTTCCACATACCTGTCAGAGGCATAAAGTGTGTATTTTATTGAAAACAAAGGTTTCCATTAGACAAGGGGACATTTTCCCTTGATTCCATTGTCACTTAGTAGCAGCAAACCTTCCAGTCCAGCTCTAAAGGCAACAGAAATCCTAAATGCTCTGAAAATTTATTTTGTGCCTTTTGTCCTGACAAGCAGTGCCAGGGACCTACCTGCCAGGGAGGCACCGACTAAGGAAACAAGGAATAGCGTGAAAATAATCCCATAACTGAAATTGATTTCTTTCACTGGGGGAGATAAAGCCTCACACCCACACAGTAGGCATATCTCTATTATGGATGGAGCTCTCTATCTAAATGCATATAGGTAACCATGTAGATGCATAAGTGTATTTTTTGTCTTTATGCTAGACACCAAGCTAGAAATTACACCCTGCAGACATAAGATTAAGAAGTTTGATACAGTCCTATTCTGATTTGAACTCCACCAAAGAGCACTGGAAGCCACTGGAATGTCAAAGGCAACATGAAGCTAAAGACACACTAGAGTTTGCATTCAATGAAAATTATTTTTCAGACAGAAAAATATTATACTATAAACAGCTTATTGTTAAACTGATAAGACTTCTCACTAAAAAAAACTTGAGAAAAAAAAAAGGAAAAAAGCGCATAACCTGTTCTTTGAACCCTCTGCTTGTTCCCATTAATAACAAAACTCAGAAGTCACTAGCTATTTCAGGACAGGAAATGTGCAAGTGATCCCAATTCCAGAGAAGTGCTCAGAACACGAGTCCTCCAAAAGTTGGTTTCATTATGTTCCACTGTGCAACTAGTGTAGCCTGACCAGTAAAAATTGGAAGTACAAGACAGAACACATACATGAGGAGTTCAGGATGAGGCCACCCCAAAGACACGGCTGATTCAGAAGAGAAAAATGAGCAAGCACATATATCCCCACACAGGGGGATACCAAGGCAAAAATTAACATAAAAGGAGTTCTTGTAGACTTTCAATAATCTATCTGCTCATATTAAGGTGATCAAAAACAAGCACGTGATCAGAGTAAGGGCTCTTGGAGGGAATGAAGTCAGGATGGCTGCTATCACTGAAAACACAATTAACACAGAGTTGGAAAAAGGAAAAGGTTTCTTGAGAAGACAGTGGCCCAAGAAAAGTCAAATCAAATGCCAGTCAAGTGTCAGCTATGGAGGAACCTATACTGAAAGGAGGTAAAACTGCTGTTATGGCCATTTCACCTTCAGCTGAAAGAGAAACCAGCAGAGAGCTACCTCCCACCTGCCTCCACAAGCCAGCTGCCTAAATGGTTTCCAGCTCTCTCATTCCACAAGGCACTGAGGGGATGAAGATGGTTTCTGTGCTCTGTCACTTATCTTCAGGAGAGGGAATCAAGACAGCAGCCGAGCCTTCAGTGACATCTGAAATGGACCTATGGTCTCCAGAGTCCTGCTATTCTGGCATCAGTTCTTCACCGCCACTGCTCTACTCTGCAGAAACACTCCCGGAGGGATGTTACTGGCAGCACGCAAAGAGATGGGAAGCGGAGGCTGCAAAGATCACGGCACAGAGTCCCAAAGGCAGTCAGGACAAGCAAGCTGCTAATATTGCAGGCAGTATCTTGCAAAATACCAATAGCATAGCTGTTTTCTTGTGCGTATATGGACAGAGAAAACAGACCAAACATGTAAGAAAGCATTTCTAATCATTTGCATACAATCCTAAGAGGAAGGAAAAAAACATAAAGAAAAAAGAAAAAGAAAAACTTTTGCTACTCCAAAGCTTACAACTAGTAAAAGTGCTCAGAAGTCAGAGGGAAATACTAGACTACTGAAGCAAGCTCTGTTGTGAATCAAACACAAGCTGAAGGGTAGAGTAAGAAAATAACTAATAAATGGACTCAGATTAGCCACCATTCCTGACTTCAGCAAATCTATTGTCACAGCAGAGAGGGATTTACTCAAATGTAAACATGCATTGCTCATGAATTTAGAAAGCAATAGATGATGTTCAGAAACAAACAGATGCAGTTATGCAAAGATTTTTTTTTTAATTGCACTGAAAAGACACCCAGAAATAACATTTTAGAGAACTGCAGAATCTGCAGCTCAGGATTGATCAATGAAACAAGCTGCTAAACAAATCAGATCACTCTGAAGCAAAGAGAGAAAAATAATAGTTTGTACAGGGGACAGCAATCAGAACCAGGTTATTTTTCCCAAATACAGACTTTGGGAAATTCAATCCAGGCAGAAAAATAAGAAATGTTTTATAACTATGTTGATTTTCTACTAGTGTCATTTCCCCCCCTCCAGAGAATTAGGTAAGATCTCACTTTAAATACAGCAGTCTTCTGAGAAGAGCTTGTGAAGGACCCACAACCTCTCTGCTTCACTTACAGCAGCATTTCCAAGAGACATGGAACTTTTCTCCTTCCCACAGCTAACGGCTGCCTTTGCAGAGACTGGGCCCAAATATGCAACACCACAACTGCTAATCTCACCCTTAAAACTGGGGCTTTAAAAAAAGGACTCTTAAGTTAGAGTCAAGAAATTAGACAAGAAAGAAAAGGCTACTTGAATTCTACACCTAAATCTAAGCAGCACAGTAGCAGCAGATGGTGCACAAGCACAGCTTTGTTTATGTTTCAAGACCTACTGTACACTTAGTGTAGCATTTGTTGATTTTAATTACTCAAAACTGAAAAGAATGACTTCAAAAACAAGAGACTTTGATATGACCATGATAAGATTTGCTAAAACAAGTTTCAAAATTTTTAGATATATTTCCTATCACAGACAGTAGCGTAGACGCTGAAAACATTACACTTATGTTTCATAGAAAAGATGATTGTGCTGAATAATTCTGCTCTGGCCACAGCACTAGATTTTAGACTAGGGAAATTCACATTCAAGTTTTTAAATCCACTTAACAAATGATTGATTAGTAAAAACGTAATGAGCTATGAAGGACAACTAAGAGTGCCATTTATTGATAACGTTTATGGTCTTGGTAATTAAATCATTCACTTCGAAATAAATTCTGTAAGGCTGGTCATTCTGACCCCAAGATTATAGGCATTTACAGCACACCAGAGAAAGGGAAAAATTATAGAAGGTAGGGCAAGAATAATGACCACTTAAAAACATATATATGATACTGGAAACTCAAATGAGGAAAAGCACTTTAGGTCTCATGAACGCTCCATTCTCCTCCTCCTCTCTGATCACAAGCCACAAACATGCTTTAAAACGTCATAAATAAAATCAAATACTTACATTCCCATTTTGAAAGGAGGGTAATGCACTAACTGGCCAGCTCAAAGGAGCTGGTGGAGTTTCTGTAATTTCACCCTTTGGGTCTCTTGCGACTACCATCCTAACAGAGTTCCCACAGTTTCTCAGTACTTGGGCAACTTGTTCGCTGGTCATTCCTTGAACGTTGGTCCCACCAATCTGTAGGATGTGATCTCCTGTCCGCAGCCGCCCATCCTTCAAACATAAATAAAATCGCAAAAATAAAAGTTTCCAGTCTGTACATGAATCAGTGCTTTCACATTACAAATCTCAATTTCTGTGCAGGCATTTTCATGTCCAGGTGAGCCATGAGAATACCACAGAATTAATCAGCATTGCAACGTTAATAATTCAAGGAAGTGTTTGCACAAATAAGCCCTTTTTCTTCTACAGAATTTAATATTGATAGATCAAACTTTAAACAAAAAATACCAAGCAAGCTAAACAGGTTGAATAGTACTATTGCTAATCCAGTGGTTATGCTTCTCAGCAGAAAGTTTATAATCTTATAGCCTGTTAGGTACCGTTGTTTCATACAATAAACCTTGCAATTTTTATTCTCACATGACTAGTTGCTACTCCAGAGAGTAATTCCACTGAAGGTGACAAGACTCCACACACAAACCACTGTTTACATGACAATTAAGATTCACACATTGCTATTTCTATTGCAAGCAAGCATTCATGGGTCCAAACCTTCAGCTAGCGTTGATCCACTATCTCATGAACAGTCATTTACACAGCACTCAGTGCTGTTTCTCTTAAAAGAAAGGCGAACTCACACAGCTTTTAACACATATACATACGTATACATATCCATTTTTTTCAAGGTTTTTGATGATCTCTCCTTCAGGCGAGAACAACATGAGTTCTTAACTTACATGCGTCATTTGTGGCCAAAACATTTTATTCCTTACAGCAAAATAGGTGTTATAAATAAGTGGCTCTTAACTATTGTGTAAGTGGCAGGTTCTGAGAGAGGCAGACAACTATTACTGTCCAATAAAGCTCTCTGAACCTCCAGTTTTCATTTCTGGTGAATATTGCAAAGGTATCTTAGGCTGTCTCTTTTTGCATGTTACCCTGAGTCTTGTCTGGACCTAGGGCTCCAGAGCTCCAACGCCACAACATGTCATGACCAAACTCACATTAAAAATCCAAATCCTGTTTTCTATCCGTGTGTCCTAATGTGGCACGGAGTCTTTGAGGACCAGCAAATCAAAGCTGCCAGCTGCACCTGAACAGCTTCCAAAGACACCACAAACTACAAAAAACTCTGCACTGATCCCAAGTGCCTCCAGGATCTGCTCAGACTGCAGGGCACAGGCCCCAGTGGCTTTAAAATTAAAACCAGTACAGAGATGGGACGTTTTTAAGCTGGATCTTGCAACACGATTTCTTCAATGGCACAGATTCTCTTGCCTGAGAATCGTCTCCAGTTTGTCCTTACAGATGTTGCCAAACATATCAAGTTTTACCAAGAATAAGCAAATCTATTAGGAGTATTTGTCCTCCCAGGACGACCAAAGGTTGAAAGTATTAAAAGTATTAGAACAACTTGGACAAAATTTCAAAATTTCTGGATGTTCTACAACTTTAGGAAAGCCAAAACATGTCTGAGAAACAACTTAATGCACGTCAGGTATTGACTTTTTCCTCAATCATACCTTTCACATATTTATTTGTAATGTACACGTTGGCATTCAGACTTCGATGCTATCAGCTTCCCTTTGTTGAAGTATATTAGTTTATTTTAAGACTGTCAAAAGCAGTTAATTACACTTTACAATCAAACAAGAAGTGACATAATATAACAAATTACCCGGTCTGCCAATCCCCCAGGAACAATTGTTCGTACAACCACACCACTCGACTTCCCTCCTACAATTCCAAAGCCTAATCCCGAACCGTCGTTAATCAGCTCAACGTCTTCGACGTGGCCCCAATGAATCTGCAATTAATAAAAAACAGGAGATTTTAATTTCAACTGATTTTTAATGTTTCTCACTTTCACATGTAGTGGTAATGATGAGAATTAACCAAAACAATCTTCTTTCTGCCCCACATATTGGAGATATACAGGATTTTGGACAGTCAGTTTCATTTCCTAATAAAAACTCAGTGGGATTTCTCATCTGTTTTTAAACATACATTTTGTCCTTCACTTTCGTAACAGCACACTAAGAAAAAGCAATTTTAAAATTTTCTTGCCAAAATGAAAACTATCCTTTTAGCTTCCCATAAATCAGGAATACTGCAAACAGGGGGGAAAAAAAACAGAAGAAAGGAGCTCGCATTGGCCTAGTTCTCATTTACTGTTGCCCAGCTTCTTATTTCTGTTATTTCACTTATCCTCCAAACACCCTCCATACCCTAAACACTAGTACATGCCGAATTAACAGCACAATACAAAGTTTTGCCATGCTGAATTGGAAGCATGTTTCCAAGCTACACTCTATCATGACCTTGTGTTCTACTAGACAACCTCAAAATAACAAAGCTGTTAAGCAACCCAAATGCAGCCAATGTTTCTGTCAGATTAATATCTCATAGAAACCAAAATGGAGCAAAGTAGGCAGATTTAAGTCTTCTGTGAATAAAGGATTTATTAGCACACTGAAAATCTTTGCCAAAGCCAGTTAAATATCATAAAAGAAGTTTAAAGACCCCCCGTAGAGATATATATTTGTATTTTATTTTGTTAGTCTGTTCAGTGCAGATCTTTCAATGAAAAAGCAGTTAAAGTTTAATTCTTTAAAATTTTCAGTGCAATAAACAATATTGATTATCCACTAAAACCTTCAGATTTCACTAGCTCTGTAATAATCATGAGGGAAATAATTACTGAGAATAAGGAAAAGCAGCACTCTAACCAGATTTTCATTGAAACCTACTTGTACAATAAATTAAAATTCTAATATTGCAAGCCCTGCATTTAGGTGTGCAGCTCAAACAAATTCAGGGAAGCCACCTGGACCATACAGTTTGAACACAGATGCGAGTTCAGCCCTG
The DNA here is from genome assembly GCF_000705375.1 of Tinamus guttatus. Next base: position 353,780 of record NW_010588217.1, on the reverse strand, counting down.
GCTTATTAGACCTCCAGGTGACAATCTCTCCCTGTTCAAGAAAATTAAAGGGTTAACAATCAATGACATTTACAGATTAAAATAATTAAATGGACAAACAAGAACTCAGAGGTTCCCTTAACAAGTTTGTCTTTGCTTGAAAAAAAAAAACAAAAAACAAAAAACAAACAAAAACCTGTTTTCAGCAATTCAAGTTTTAATGGGTTGGGATATTTCAAGCAGTGCTCAAGATAAGCTGTGTTTACCCTCTTTTAAGGTGTAATCAGAGCCACATCTTTAATTGCTGAGCACAATAAGGTTTCAGCTGGGTATACTCATAAATTGCAGACCCTGCTGCTAAAAATATGTTGACCTACTACAGCTTCTGCTAGCCCATAAAGAGCCCGGATCTATTTTATAACACCTTCATGCAGCTTTGCAAAGGAAGCATTCTAATTACTCCAGGATAAGTCTCAGTCAAACGCCACTGCATACAAAACCCGATTAAAAAATAAAAGCAGAAAAAGCCAGCTAACACAGCTACAACTATTAGAGAGTCCATCACAGTTCAAAGTCTGATTTTGACAGCACTGCAACAACTCACAGTCTCAGGTGGATTTATATCGCTGGGTGAGACGGCCGAAGTTCTGCTGTTTCCTTGAGCTGGCTCCCTAGCAACGACCAGATGCAGGGATCCCGTGGATTGCTGCAGGAGCGCCACGGCGTGCTGATGGGAAACGCTCCGATCCAACGGGGTGCAATTAATGGCCAGTATGTGGTCATTTTCCTTCAGTCTTTGATCCCTTAACAAAACAACGAAAGAAATTTTAAAGCGCTGCGCAGTAACTTCATTAGAGGCTAGCGTAATCTCAATAGGAGCATGCAGAATACACAGTTGTGCAAGGTTACACCATTTATATAAAGGAAAATCTGCTTATTAAGCTGTCTCTAGCAACAGAAAAATCACATGCGATCCACATTGTCCCAAACAGACCAACCAAAGCAAATTCTGTTGCAACACTGCCACGGTATACTAGTTGACTACATTTCTTCCACTGCTTCTACTTGAAAGATTCCCCTATTCTTTCTTGATTATGAGTTATAGGGCACAAAAATCATTTTTTGTAGTTATATAAGGAACAACAAATCATTCTTGATTACTGTCCACACTATGTGACACTAGCTCCAAGTACTCAAAACTCAGGCTATGATACTGTTTTGCATCATTACTTAGCCTAAATATGTTTATATGGTATTCAAACAGAATTTACAGTATCAAACTTCACACATCAAACTTCCTTTGGGCAATAGGGAGCTCAGTTTATACTATACTGTAGTATAAATAGTACGTTGTAAAAGTATGAATCTCAGTTAATTCACCCCAGCAATGAATGTAGATTTGTGACAAGAGAGAAACGATCATTCATCTGCTTTGTTAAATATTCATTCTGAGCACGAGACCAAACTGTTACTTAGACAGACACTTCCTTCAAAGCTCTGTAGGAATCCAAAATTCACCAGGAGATCTTGTCTCAGAAGAAAAACTGGAAGCACGCTAGGGAAATTCATAAAACCCCCAAACAATAAAACTGCACATCTTAGCTAACACATTTTAAACTTCATTTTTCTCGTGCAATATTTAAGAACTTTCCCTGAAATCTCTTTTTTTCAGGCACTAACCATATTTTAGATTCCTTCATCAAAGAAAGCAAGCAGCAGGTCATCAAATCCTAACGTGAGATATTCACCCTCCTTTGACATCCGGATCAGTCCATCTGTCTCCACTTTGAAAGAGCCTAATATGCTTTTCTTTAAGTGCTCTATGATGTGTTCTCTGCGGGCCCATAGCCATTATCATTCCAACCTCTCCCCACTCTTTTTGTCATCCTGCGTTGGCACTTCCTGACATGTGTTATTTAAAAAGTGACACCAGTGACTTGAAATCTAGACACATTTTCTTTAAACATAATTCCAAACACCGTATTTGTCTCATGCCAACTCTTGTGGTTTTACAATCACATTTTATTTTTAAAGGATTGCTCTGTCTTTTGTTGTTGGGCAAAAACCCACAGACAATATGGGGGAAAACTGCCTGAAGCCTTGATTCTATAATGACATCTGTGCAGGGATCTGTCAGGAGGACTGGATCTAAATTTGCACAGGAAAAACAGTAAAACCAACTATAAACAAAAGCATTGTCATATGCACACAAATAATAAAAAAGGGGGGGAAAAGAACATCTTCCAGGGATACAATGGATGATAATTCAGAGGCTAATTTTATTTTCCCTGTATTCTTTTGTGAGTTTTCTTTGTTTTATAATCAGTACCCCAGATTCTCTTAAGCGATTCCTGGAAATTCCATTTATGAATGGCTGGGATATTTAAAACTCATCTGAAGATCTGGTCCCTGAAACATGAGTTTTAGTTGAACAGACAGAACTCAAGCTACCTCCCACAAAATATCCCACCTGACTGACCCAGACAAAGACATGAGTCTGATGAGGTCTTCGATATGAAAATCATGGCTTAAACTTACAGTATTTCACTGGAGAAGTAAGATGCAAGTGTAAAAGTCTCACCTGTCAGCTATGCCTCCTGGCTGCACTTCCTTCACAAAGATACCAACTTCTCCCGAGCTGTGGTTTTTAAGGGCGACCACGCTAAATCCAAGACCTCCAACAGAAGGCTTTTCTATCTTTATTGATTCTATTTGTCTGCCCTAGTAAAAAAGAAAAAGTTTTACTAATTTTTAACGCAACAGAATGAGCTAGTTTAAAATTTATGAACACTATGAGAATTATTCTCCTCCTAAGACTAAACAAAGGCAAAATACTGAATATGTTATTTCTATAAAAGCTTCTCCGTTTATTATTTTTAATATAACGGAGTATTGGATATGCAAGGACTCTGAGGTTCTGAAACCTCAGGGAATTTAAAAGCTGCTTTCACACTTCATTCACATTATGAGATGAATTCCAAACTGGATGAAAACTATGAACGAAGTGCTGTCTAGAGCAATATATTTGGGATTTCTGGAAATACTGCACAGCTAAACTAAATTACTTGTCTTTGGCTCCTTTTGCTTTTAATGCAAACCTTTTTTAGGTTCGTGTTCAAAAGATTGCAGCTTTTAAATAAAGAAATTAATTTCCTTCCCCTCCCTACCATTTCACACTTGATGCTAAAAACATTTGTTTTTCCAGGTACCTTTTCAGTTCTAATACAAAATTTCTGGGGTTGTTTATTGGGAAGTATTACTTAGAGAAAGCACTTATATCACAGCTGTTTTATCCAAAATAATGTGCAGTCTCTACCACTAAATCTTTTATTGGATTAGTTAATGACACACTAATGAGAAGAGTTATGCTCAAAATATTACAGCTACATTAAGGTAGTCAATTAGCAACAGTTACTTAATATAGAAAGGCACGACTAACCAATTAAATTAATGGTTCAAAGTAACACAGAACAATACATTCATGGTATAAATGCCAATTCCACATGGGTGAATGTCTGCACCTGTATAATTCTCCATAAGCAGCTGGTACATGCTACATCACATGTTAGCAAAATCAGCATCTGTCTGATGAAGTTAAGAAAAATTAAATGAAGAGCTAAATAAAATATTAAACACTGGTTCTTTTAATCGTTTGTACTGTTCAAATATCAACAAAGCTGGTAAGTTTCCAAATCAAAATGTACTTAATGAAAAAGCCTTTTTCCATCCAAACAGGTTTCTGCAGAAGATGTCCATTTTCAATCAAGGGTCAGCAAACGCCAAAAAATGTTTTCTGGAAACTGAAATTTCTTTTCTATGTTGGTGTGTTTGATGGAGACTAAAACAAAACAAAAAAAATTGGCAAAGAAAAACTTTCCGTTTTTGATGGTATCTTTCATGGGGAAAAATTATCCTCAGCAGCTCTAGACTCTTACTGGTTCTCAGATACACAACACAGAAATGCGTTTGGCAAAGTACTCCACAGGCACACATGGAAAAGTCTAACTTTAGAGGAAAATAAGTCTTGTGGAGTTGAGAGCCTTACCTTTGCCATCTGTTGGATGATCGTGTTAAATTCATTAACTCCTAGGTTTGCTGCGAAAGGAGATGCTCCGGGTTCGGGCGAATTGCAAGGTGTGCACAAGCTCCCATTAGCAACTGATTTGTCAGCAAACACCAGGAGCCCTCTCTTGGTAAAATCAAAATCTATTGAACGGTTCGGAGGCATGTAATTTAGCTGTTGAAAACAAACACAGAGGTAATAAAACTACTTGAAACATAAGAATAGATATGTATGTATAGGCCCTTTTTCTGCAGATTGACAATGAAGCAAGCACATACAAGTTTATATCTATGCATTCACAGAAATATACTACAAATTTTAATTTTTTTTTTCAGAAGGAAGTTTTTCAAAGATTTCAGCTGTTTCTATCACACTAATTTTCTCCATCTGTGTCACGCTTCTTCCCCATCCTTGCCCATTTCCCTCTTTTTACCGTTATGCCCAGGAAAAATACACAGACAAGCATGAAATATGAAAGAGGCACTGCTGCAATCAACAGGCAAACCTAGACAGTTTGGGCACAGGAATCACAATTTTCATGTGATTTTGGGACTCAGGAGCCAAGGGTCTGCTTCTGTGCTATGTCTCCCCAGAGAAACTAAAGTACAAACCAACTACTACACACTACTATTGCTAGAACTGGCAGTTCAGTTTCCAGTCTTGGCAGATAACACAGGAGTGTAAAAATACTACCAATGTGACACAGCAAACTGAAGATTTTTTTCCTGAATGAAACTGTTCATCGTGCATTGGGAGAAAACACTTTAAAAAAATCCATTTTGATAAACATCTAAATTTGCTAGTTATGAACATTCCAAGCGTGAAATCCATTACACCACGGCTACAAAACTTCATCCTAGATTTATTTGTATTTTCAGTTTATTATTATTTTTACTTAATAGCTTGCAGCAACATGCATCCAAGTTTTGGAAGGAAGAGGTTTGAACAGATACAGCAACAACATGAACAAGGGAAGAAGGGAGAATGAATGGCACTGTCATGTCACCCACATAGGAGCATGCACAACACATGCAGGACGTTTGGAAATGATGGCAAGGTGGCCTCATTCCCAAGACCTATAGACCTCACTATATTTGCAGGTAGGGAGGTGCAATAACAGCACCACAACCCTGATTTTAGTTTGCATTCCTGATAGCTAATTGCATGATGAGAACTGTTCATACAGAAGTGTCGTCGATGCCCGTGTCCATGGGATGCAAGTGCCAGATGGCATTATAAACCAATCCACACAAGTCCCTTCTGCTGCTGGAGCTAACTCACTTAAAGCTAGCTCGGATATGTCTACATCAGTGCTTGGCAAACCTTCAAGGGTGGTTTTCTAGATTTTATTTCCCCAAGCAGGTTATCTTTTAAAGAGGCAAGATGCTGCCAGTCAGTTGATAAACAGCAGTTTGCTTCTGGGAAAAACAAAGGGCCCCAGTTCCCACTGTGTTCAGAACTCACGCTGCCGCAGTTGATGCCTGTTGCTGCTGACGCCTGTTTCGAGATTGATGTGGTTCTCAGCTCCTGCCTCTTCTGCATACCTTTCAAAGCATGCTGCCCCCATGACTACAGTATGTTGCAATAGCTCTTATTTCAGAAGGGACTGTGCAGATACCAACTTAAAGACAGCACTCAATCACACCAAATAACAGCCTACTAACAACAGTGTCCTCATTAACACCCACCTACATATCCTGTTTTAAGTTCCAAGTTAAATACAGTTATCATCACACCAACAATTGTTATTTTGCACTCACTTGTTCCTTCAGCTGCTTGATGGATTGCTGGAGAGTCAGAATCTGGTTGAACAAAGGGCTCCTTAGCGTGTTACGGAGAAGAGTCAGGTTTTCATTATGTGGAGCATCTTTCTTTTCACGGAGTTTTGCTTGCAGACGGTCAAGGATCTGCAGCACCTGCTGTTTATCTGTACCACAAAACGGTACGTGTTAGGAACACAGCTCCATTTCTCACTGCTTAGCAAAAGCAGTCTTTTAGACTACATACCTGCTGCAGGATTTTCAGGCATGTTGAAGGGTATTCTTGGAATTACTCAGAACAACCTAGAATAACCTGGTTACAAAAATTTGAAGGGAGAAAAAATCGAAGGGAGAATTGATTAGATACACTCTTATCAGAGACAGTAGACAGTCAAAAAATACACTTTCTTGATTTTATTCTATACTAATAATAGTTGACAACAACAAAGTCAACAACAAAATACCCTTCCTGTTTGTTTACCAAGTATTCAACAGCTCTCAATATAGCCAGTTACACTAAGACACCAGTAAAAAAAAAATATTTAAATATTTCTGCTTGTCCTGTGTGCTGTCCTCCATACGCACACAAAAAAAGATGAAGAACATCTCTTTACAATACAGGGAAGAATGCAGATTTTAAAACCCAACATTAGCCATGGAAATTGAGTGCCAGCTGTGTTCAGCCAAACTATTTTAAATACAGACAATAAAGTTGTGACCTTTTCAAACACATCCAGATGAAATTCTACTATTTAAAAGATACTTTCCTCCCATATAATTATTTATAGACAGTATCCTTATCACAGCAGCTTAGTCCTGCAACACATCAATATAGCTGAAACCTTATATCCTTCTATGAAACCATTCCACAAGGCCTCCACACACAGGGTAGCACAGCATTAAGGCCTAAAATTGGTGAAATAACTCCCAGCCCAATATCTCCTTAAGGGTCCTCAGTTCTAACCCCAGTGCTGATTTGCTGAATAGGAACGAGAAGCTTTCTCTTCCCTGCCACATGTGCCATCCTTTGTCCTTTCTATTTGTATGACAAGCTTTGAAGGAACACAATATCCTTTATCATATTCCCCTACAGTGCCAAATAAAACAGGTCTCCAGCTGTGGTTGAGGCTTAGATGGCAGTATAAAAACAACTGACTTGCAATTAGTAGTTATGATAAATGTGTACCCTTACGTGCATGTTATTACCTTGATGCAGAGCCTGTCATCCTGAAATCTGTCAAGGCAGTCAAACCAACACACACACACAAGATTTCTTTACTCAGTGCAAGCTCCTCTGAACAAAATCAACTACTCAACAGCACAATTTACCTAATTTTGACCCTGCCCACTATGTAACTGTGTAATTTGAAAATATTTTAAAACTAAAACAGGCGTGTAAAGAGCTACTCTAAATCTTGCAATTCAGTGTAAATTAATGGTAAGCACATGCCAGAGACCATCTCCCAGAGAGCTCTCAGTTCTGCTTCTGATACGTGCTGTGCTCAGACTCAAAAAGTCCAAGTTGTGAGGACCAACTTCTGCGTGTCCAAGCTAATAGTGCAGATGAAAACAGGGTAATACAATAGCTTCTCTCCTCCCCAGAGTGTCAGATCAGGCTGCTATAAACTAACACAAAAATAAAAAAATAAAAAGAGGAGGTGTGGTAGAGGTGTGGTACAAACCACAATTTTAGATTTATGCATCCTTTACTGTATCTGAGCAGTTCTGGCTACTAGAAGAAATTCTGCAGAACTCAGTGGATTTGCGTGGTTTCCACCTAGGGCCAAGCAAAATGAGTCGCCTTGCAAGTCTATTAACAGATTTAGGAGGTCATTTTAAATCAAATTCATAGCAAGGGCTGAGGCTGCAAACCCGAACAACCCCAAAAGATTTTCAGGAATGCATCTGAACTTTTGCAAGCGCTGCAGCTCTATTTTCTTTTCCATTTGAAATAAAACACTTCTAAGAGCACAGCAGCCTTTGATTCTACACTGAGATCTGCTTCTGAAGAACAGATGAAAATACCATTTCTTTACACATTCTTAGGTCTAGATCTAAACAAAAAGGCAAAACTTGACCTCGTTGGCCAAAAACATTGCACGGATCTTAAAAAAACAGGAAAAAGACTATGCAAATTCTTTTTTCTTTCGAATTTTACCTCCTTCCATTCATTTTCCTACCCCCCCCTTTTTTTTTTCCTCCCACCTTACATCAGCAATTAAAAAACAGAAAATTTCCTAAAGCAGGCCAGCCTACATCAGAAAAAGATTCAAAATAACTCCTAGGAGGAAAAGTGACCTGAAACACCTTTAAGCAGCATTACACCTTAGGGGCAGAGGGGCACAAACAGGACACAGACTCCCCTTGCAGCAGCTCTGCTGCTCCAGCAAACTGTGCCCTGAGAAACAGCCCACTCAGAAACCACCTCTGCAAGACACACTGACAGGCTCCAAGATTAATTCTTTTCTCCACGATGGCGGATGCAGCAACAGTAATTACGACAACGGGTACAGAGCCAAAAAAAGAAAAATGAGAGCAGAAAAATGTAGGTAAGATGCTCAGGCTCCATCTACCACGCATAACATGCAGAGGAGACCCTGGAGAAAGAGGTAAAAAAGCAGGAGGAAAAAAAAATAGAACAAAACACACAAAGTTTCTTCTTCCTTGATCTAACTGCTGCTCAAAGCTATTGCAGACCACTCTGCTGCAGCAGCAGCTGAAGTGGATGGACCTTGGGTGCAATTCAGGAACGATTCAAGTTTACACAGCACTTGGGGACCCCTCATGACCCAAGCTGGCCTCTAGCCAGGCTGCAATGATTTTTGATGGGCAACATATTTAAATCACCATCAGTATTTCTTTCTTCTCCCTTCTTTTCTCCAAGTGAAAAGGGGAGTGTTTTATTTTAAAGCAAACAGATAGCTCTTCCTGCTGTAAGGGGATCCCTGAGAACATAAAGTTGAAAGTTTTCAAGTAATGCATAAGTGATGACAGCTCCCTAACTGGCTCTTGGGGGCCAGGGAATGCACAGCCCCAGAAATTACTGATGGGTTTATGTCTGGGGACCCAAACAGCTCATTGCTAAACCACTGCCAAACACAGATGCTAATTTTGAGTGAGGTGTCAACAGACAGAAGTTGCTAAATTAGCAGATCCCAGCCCAGACATTGATTTTGGAGAGTGATCCAGAACACAACGGTTCGAGCTCTCAAAAACAGCTCATCCACTCCGTGGTGAACCTCCCTCGCGCCATTCTCGTGCTTCTACAGACACCTATTTTATCTGCTAGACAAAAGAGCAAACCTTAAAGCTCAAAATACGCATTGTAGCTCCCAGTACCACCATAAAACCAATGCCAAAAATCATGAATTCTACAAAGCTTAGTGGCCTCAAACACCAAGAAAAAAATAAAATAAAAACACCACCACACAAACGTGCAACTGGGTTTTTACTGTCTTCAGTTGTGAGAGCTGAACTCAATGAATCACAGGGAGCAGGAAAGTTTCAATAGGTTTTGAGAAAAATGCTGTAACTTGGATCCTTACCCAAACAAACCTTTTTTTTTTTTAATAATAACTCAAAAAAAAAAGAGAGTTGTGACTAATTCAAGGGCAACTACCCTTAGTGTGTGTGGCACCTTCTGGGACATTAACTCCAGGACACAAGTCCTTGCTGTGCAGCAAGTTCTAACTGCTGCTATTTTTCAAAGGCTTCTACTGCAGCCAATCTGGGCAGATCATCACGGGAACAGCAAAGAGTGTATCCCTGTCCAAAGTCACCTTTCTGCACTAATGCATTTGGAATTTTTCCAGGAGTGAGCGATATGGTGCATGTTTTTTTCCTTCACCTGTCCAGGAGAGATGTCCAACTTGGAAAATTTCAGCCCAACAGGTTTAAAGTTTGACAAAATGAAAGAGAAAACACCATTTGTTACACTCATCTCGGTCCTAAATGGCCCTACCTCAACATCACCTATAACTTACGATATTAAAAACAATATAGTAAAAAAGCCCTTATGCAACTATATGCTACTGAAGAAACATTATACTAAACTGTACAGCTTTAAGCAGTAGGCTGACTCAGTCTTCCATCCCAGTAACACATTAAAAAAAATGTTTAGCATGTACACAGCTTTCAAAGAAGGCTACCGTAAGCAAAGCTCCTGCTGTTCCACATAAACATTATAGTTTTAATAAAAAGTGTCATAGCTCTCCAGCTTTTCAGTATCTCAAAGCTTTATACAAGTCGTGCTGACAACCTCAGGCACTTGAAAGGAGGATATAATTGAATGGTGCCATGAATACCTACGTATAAAGATAGCACATTCCTCCAAGATAAAGCAAGTTAAAGGCAAGTGTTTTTGCATATGAAATAATCAATCCACGACCTGTGGTTAAGGAGGACTAGTGACTACACGGTGATGAAAGCAAACGAAACCATGTGCGCCTGGGAGCCACCTTGCCAACTGAGACCAACCTTACTCATTCCCAAGCCATGCTAAGCTTTAACAAGCAGAACCTGAATTCCCGTGGACTGGAGCCTGGAGGGGATGTGCCGACGTGGGTTCTCTGATGTCTAACAAAAGGCTGAGCTCAGGCCGAAGCCACTCTCAGCAGAGCGATAACGCGGCTTGTGCTCAGAAACCTGTTCTGTCAAGGATTGCGCTTCCAGGATCCAAACAGGGAAGTTAAACAGCAAACCTGAAAGTTACTACAGAAAGCAGTGGCACAAGCAAACTGCTTCAGGTGGGAGGAATGTGTTGCACCTGGAACTACCACGGTGATTTCTGAAGCTCAGAAACTCAAGGCATTGCTTCCCCTCATCCAACCTCTGAGTAAAAAGCTGATCATTTAAGGCTCTCTGAACTGAAAGCCTTTGAGCAAAGGGTCCCCCAACCTCACAGAAAACGGAGCACCCCGAGCAGCGCCTCCTCGCCCGCTCGCACGGGGCGCAAGCACAAACAGAGCGAGGGACCGCCAGGGCCAGCGGGGACGGAGGGAACACCCAGGGGCCGCGAGGCGACAGGGAACGAGGCGCCCCGCGGCCTCCACGAGACCCC
>NW_010588217.1:323473-340952 GCF_000705375.1 Tinamus guttatus | reverse complement strand
AGGGAGCCCCAGGACCCGCTTCCTCCCGAGGAGCCTGGGCTGGGGCTTCATTCTGGGGAAGGTTGGCTTGGGGTGCAGGTTTGGGGTGTTTCTCGGGTTTCCATCGATAGAACTCTACGGGATGTGAGCCCCCTCAGCCCCTCTCTGTTTTTCAGGATAATATAGTGAGGCGCCATGACTTTGCAAAAATCCTGCCTCCTTCTGGAGTCTAAGTTAGCAGGTCTGAGGCGTTCGCTGGAAAGTTTCTGGCTCTCCCAAGGCAGCTCAGGCCTCATCCCGGCAGTATCCGCATGGCTGCGGATCAAAAGTGTTGGGAGAGCAAATCCCAGAAAACTTGACCTCATCCCCACTGTGCCTCCCTGCGGGAGGTGAGACCTCTGTGAGGGAGCTGCTGCCCACGTTTATCCACGTCGCAATTCCCAGCGACTCCAGCGCTAGCTTTCCGGTGGTCGCTTTTGAGTTTTGGGGGTTATGGTGGATTTAATTCTCTCCACTGAATAAACCTTTGTTTAAATGTCCCTGGGTAGTAAAGAGGACTAGGTGAGCTGTGCTACCTTGCTTGCCTGCAGAAGCCAGGACCAATAAATATTGTCATTCCTTCAGATAGTGCTGACTGCAGCACTAATTAAATGTGAAGCGTGTGCAATATATTTATGTATTAAATTGAATTGAGGGAATTGTTGTAAAGTAATGTGCTGTTCGTGTTTTGGAGGGCGGGTAGGATGGAGTACTAGCATCAAGGTACATCTTAAATCCTCAGGGGTTAGAGAGGGTGGAATAAATTAATACTCAACTTGTGGTGCTATTTGATATGAAAAATGTTTTTCCTCAATTAACTGAACATATATTTGCGATGAGCCTAAAATAGACAATAGCACGCAAGAACCGATGAATTGTACAAATCACACAGCATATGGTAAGGATTTTCAACTTCTGACATATATTGACGGTGACTGTGTTTTTCCAAGAATGTGTTCGGATCATGCGTTCGTATAGCTGCTAGATGATCTTCTTAAAACACAGAATCAGTAATGAACAAATGCGTTATCTATTGCTAGTATATTTGTAAGTGAAGTTTTCGGTAAATCTCTTCATGTTACATTTTCTAGGTTCTGTCCTTCAGTACCTTGATTAAAACAGCCTATTCCTATCATACCAGTTTTGCGTATGTTGTTAGAAGAAGAATTAGCATAAGGCGTAAGAGCCTCAAAACCTTCCCCTTTTTTCATTTCTTCTAAGGAAAAATGGTGTATTTCATTATCAGGAGGTTTTGATGTCATTAGACTGTTTTGCAAATACACTTGCATACGTTTTTATTTTAAATTTGGATGTTCATTTGAGTATGACAGATGAATACTTAAATTGGTCACTAGGTTACTACCTGTGTTTAGCCTGTCTTATGTTCTCAATCTGTGAAATAAATGGTCTTTTCTGTCTTTTCACAATCTTTCCTGCTTTCTGGGATTCTTTATCCCTGATTATAAGCAGTCAGTCAGAGTATTCTGTAGCTGGAGATGGATCACAAATCAGATTGTTAGTTATGTCTGACTACTTAGTGGATACGTACATTTAATGCAATATACTTTTGAACAGGATTTAAGCTTCAGAGTAAGGAAAGTTACTAAATTATCTAATGTGCTATTTTCTATGTCAATGTAGATTTTTTTATGCACATAACAGTCTTTACTTGGTCCCCACGGTATCTGAATTTTACTTTTTAGTACTATGTAAGTAATAAAAAGTTAATCTTCTAGATCAAAATTGAAGCACAACAGTCTCCAAACATATTTCTAGATCCCGTCACCCCCCAAAATTCTGGTTTAATTCTAAGCATCTGAGTAGTTTCATTTAGTAGCTGGCTTGGTGGCCTCCTGGCATGACATTGACAGGAAAAAAATGTGGCCTTTACCATCTTAATACATTTTAATCGCTGTGTGTTTCTTCTGAATAAAAGAATGCACTATTATCTTAGCTCATTTACAAAACAAAAACAAACAAAAATATAGCTCTTCAAAGTAAGACATAACTGTCTTAGATTAAGCACATTAATCAGTAACATCCACATAGTCCAGACTTAGCTCATATTTTCAGGTGTTACTGATACTGACCAGCTGAAATTAGGTATTTTGATCCATACGCAATATGGACAGATATTTAAAAAGAAACCCAACCAAATCCGTTTGTAGTCTTCTTGCCTGTAAGTACTATTGGAAAATCAGGAAAGAAATATTGAATCTGGCTGGAAGTTAGAAAGAACTCGCAAGTACTGAAAGCTAGTAATAGAAAGTAGGGTAAGGACTGCATTTTGGCCCTTTGATACAACTTCAACATTGGAGAGTGATTAATATTCTGATAATATATCGCAAACCTTTAGCAGATGTCACTTTCTTCTTTGATTTCCACATTGGTTCATTTATGAGTCAAGCTTTAGATTAGAATCATGGAATAATTAGGCTGGAAGAGACCCCAGGGAGTCCCATCACCCAAGCTCCTGCTCAGAGTGGAGCCAGCGCTGAATTCACGTGAAGCTGAACCAGACCTCGTCCAGTAAGATCCTGAAAACCTCCAAGGATGGAGATTGCACCATCTCTCTTTTCAGCTTGTTCCAGCGTTTGACTGTTCTCAAGATGAAAATGTTTTCCGTATGTCCAGTTCAGAGCTCTCGTTGACTCACAATGGAACAAAAGGTGGAAATTGCAACAAAATTAGGGGAGCAATTAGCTTTGTGTATTTTGCTTAGTATCTATCATGCAAAAATACAGTTATTCATAGGGGTGTCTATGAACAATTCTGTCACCAGTGACAAGCCCTTACATATGATGTGTAGTGTGACTGTTATACAGTGTTACTTTATTTGTTTAGTTCACTTACATCACATGGCTTGTCAGAAAAACGCCACAATCCCAGATCTAAATTTAAATATTTTTTTCTGTCCTCAGTTCAGTGTTTACCAGCACCAAATATTAGTTGCAAAGATCACCTTGGCATAGAAAAAGTCTTTACTGGAAATGAAGTTGGATTTTACAAGCCTATCGCGTGTCGTAACGTGTAAGTACATTACTATGTTTTGTAATAGTTTGCCTTTATTTTCACATTAAAGTATTTCTAAAATAGTATGATGTATTGGCAGAAGAAAAAAGAGGGATAAGGAGGTAGAACACTGCACACATGTTGCACAGTATTTAATGTTCCAATAAAAAGTAAAGTAGTTTAATGCTAAGATATACATGTTTGTAAGTAAATCTGTCTCTATGTTGGACGCTTGTTTGTTTGTTTAATTGTGTTTGTGTCTTTGCTTTACCTTAGTACTTACCCTACTGAAGATTTGCCATGAATGCTAAGGCTGCATTTCCACATATGCTAAAAATCAGCCCAGCTGCTTAAAGAGCAGCTTGATGACTCCTCTCCATCCCTCCGCCTGACATAGTGCGTTGTACAGTGAAGCAGGAAACTCCTCTGGGTCTGAACTGCCTTGGAGCAGTTCCCCAAGCTGAGTTGCAGCAGAGTCGCATCGGTGCTCGTGCCAGCACATGCAGGAGGGCGGGCGAGATGAGAGAAACGTGAGGCCTGGGCTGCCCCATGCAGCACCGCAGTTTGAAGCCTATGTGAAATGACAGCTTAAGTTGTGCTCTACATGAGTACTGGCGGAGCTGAAGTCTTTCTCGAGCTCCCTAAACATTTATTTAAGGGAATCTGCTCTCTCTTCTTAAAGAACCTTTATGTATCAGCCAGTCTGGTGTGTCTCTTTAAGGGCCTGTTTCTGAAATGTGAACATGATGCACTTGGTTCTTCTGAGGCTGATCATGAGCAATGGATACCAATAAATGTTCCAACTGGCCTGTGTTAATGATCAGAGAATACCTGTCATTACCATTTGTTTCTGTTTTTTTTCTTTTCTTTATTTTTTTTTAATGGGATTCATACAGGAGCCTTTTTCTTTTGTCCAGCTGCAGCATCTTTGGAAATTATAACTCCAGTAATTCTCCAGGGTATTCCTCATCACTCTGGTGGGCAAATAACTCTGATATGGTACTTTCTGCACAATAATTTGCCCAACTTAGAAATATAGCTCCGCTTCTCAGTTTCATCAATATTTTCTCTGTGCATAGCCTTCTCATAAGTCAAAGCTCAGCAAATTCAAGAAAACATAGTATTTTATGAAATTTAAATGCTAGCAAACTAGACTTCAGGTGTGTTTTTGTCCAGAAACAACTGCATTTCAGTCTCGACAGTGATGGAAACTTGGAAGAAGATGAGTTAAACTAGTTTAATAAAAACTGCTTAGTTTTTGAAATAAATTTAAACCTTACATTTCAGAGTTCTGCATATATATTCCTTTTTGTTTGCTTTTTTTTTCTAGTAATTTTCTATAATATTATTTTTGTATAAATTTGTGTTTTCTTTATGGATTTAGAAATGCATTTAAATGGATTTAGAAAAATTAAAGACAATATAGGGATCTTTCTATATTAACTTTTTAGTAGGCAGTAAAAATGGTGGCTCCTTATGATGACTATTATGATTGTTATTTATGATGAAATAGCCAGTGACTGTGCTACTAAGAACTTGCTGTGGCTTTTCCAGTTCCATGACTGTTTATATGGCAGAGAGGGAACACAAACTTTTGTGAACTTGCTGAGAATTCCCTTAAAAGTCCAACTGTGACTATAGGAAGAGTTTTGCCAGCACCCCCTTGATAAAGTCCCAAAGCCAAGTAAAAAGAGCAGAAGGATTAATATTGCATATATATGTTTCTTTAAAAGTAGTCTAATCAGCCTTTTTTATAAGGCATTTTAAATATTAGCTAAATTGTAGAACCATTATTTCAAGCAGGAATCTCTAGCTTTTTGTTTCAACAATAATCTTGCTCTTTCTCCTGCCTTTTGGAGTGTCTTGTTTGAGCCTTTTTTTGGAAATTGTGACCATCTTCGGGAAGAAACAGCTACACATAGCTGGAATCAGGAAATTGGTTTGAGAAGGCATCTTTCTGCAGCAGGACTGTGCTCAGAGGGCTGTAGGTTTATGTAGATTCCCACTTGTAGCGAGGGGCAAATCAGCAAGTTTTCCATATTCAAACCGTGCTATATCAGCAGTCCAGATTACAGTTCTGGAATCCAGAAAGTTGGATACTGCTAGTTCTCGGTACAAGACTAGCACTCTAAGTTGAATATATGTTTAATTTTTTTAACATATTGAAGACAGTTGCTCCTAGTGTTGTTCCAGGAAAAGTTTGTAAGTTCTAAGAAGTTTGCTCCAGCTTTTGCTGAAATGAGAGTTACGTTTGCTTTGGTTTGGTTTGGTTTTAATTTGATTTTTGGTGGTAGATTTTTACTAAATTCTAGAGCTCCCTAAATTGGCTCTGTATTCTGCTTAATATGGACTTGATTTTGCAGACTGGAATGCATCCATCATTCAAGTCTTCTCATTCCAAGCAAACAGTCTATAAAATGATAGTCTGTAAAATATATGAGGTTCAGTGTGAACAGGTCTTTAAGTGTTGATAAGAGGCCCCAAAAGAGCACAGAATCCAGTGTGACCTACAGCAATTCTTGCAGAATATCCACTGGCATGGAGAGCAGGAAAAAAAAAAACATTTATAATGTTTTAACTGGGTGAAATGCATGCAGAAAAAAAAGTAAAGATCGGGTGGTACTAGGAAACACAAACAGAAGAACAATTCAGAGGAATACCTGAAAGAAAATTATATCTTTTATCCAACTGTAGAAATTTCTTTAGATTTAGACCAGAAAGTGTTATTTCTCTACTTGCTCTGTTAGTCTTTAGGGTTTATTTTTAGCTAAGAGAATGAGTAAGATAAAGGAGAAACAGGAGTGTATGCAGACTTCATACAGAATGAAGATGCTTCCACTTCATATGAGATTTCTTCAGTTTCATGTTGACTAGGTCGATTTTTGTTTAAAAAATGTCCCAATGCATAGGCAGGTGCTCAGTTTCGTTTATTACTGTGTTTGATCAGAAATACCTCAAATTAAATTGTGTTCCTACTTTTACATAAAGACTGTTTTTATGCTTTAGTGTCCTTGGATGATTGTTGACACTTGACAGTTGATAAATAATTTTTAAATAAAACCATTAGTGTTCTTTGCAGTGGAAACAGGATATTTCTAAACATGGTAATTTACATCACATTAGGTTCCAGGAAGGCCCACTATGTTCTGTGTTGCTAATAAGCACCAAGTAACAAATACTGAGGTAAGAGTCATGGTTTAATCACCTAATATTGCCATTAAGTTTTAAAGTTAATAAATCTAGATAATAAGCAAAAATGTAGATCTTTATTTGGCATTAAAAGCACTTAATAAAGGTGGTAGGATTTTCTCAGCTACTGTCTTTGTGAAACTGTATGTTTCATTCAGCTGTTAACCAAGAGTTTAATTTGGGCTTATTAAGTAGTTGCTGGCACATGGTAATGCACGTATCAAAACAGTGAATTATTGAATATTTTTAAGGTTCTAATTACATTTGTGTTTGCTTTTCCTTTCAAAGGGTGGCTGTTCCCCAGCGCAGCAGAGGATAGTTCTAGGATTAATAGCTGTGTGTTTCTAGCTTGCTTATTAGCATAAAGTTCACGTCAGCAGAGGCTGAAAATTACTGGTGGTGAAGTGTCCACCTCACTCCAGTGTTGGCAAGAATGGTGATGATGAGTGTAAATCTCAGAAAATCTGAGGATTCTGCTGCTGCTGCTTGTATCTGTGTATTTTGCATACCTAACCACAGAGTGCTTAACTTTAGGGTTCCTCTACCACAATACATCTTTGTGTGGTCAACAGTTCATGCGTTAAATAAATTCACATATTAAAGATCAACAGGTATAAATGGATAGTTTTGTCACCTACCCCTTTTGGCTGAACACTTTCTGCAGCTTCTTCAGCTAGTTCATGTCTTACGATAGGATAAGAACCTGTGTTTTGAAAGCGTAGACCTGAGTTGCAGCACCCTGGAGCTGCAGCGACCGAGGTTGCTTCATGGAAGATTGAAAGTGAACATTATCAATTCTGTGACCATTGATTGAATCTGAGGATTTCTGGCCTCTTTTTTTCTTTCTTTTTTTTTTTTTTTTTTTGTAAACTGAAACAGCAGAAAAATGAGTCATTTCCTTTAAATTTGAAAAATATGCTTATAAGTGAATGTATTTCTGCAGTCATTGTCTACATTATGTGTATGTTTTGGCAGAAATGGATACTCCTACAAAGTGGCAGTGGCTCTCTCTTTGTTTCTTGGATGGCTGGGAGCAGATAGATTTTATCTAGGCTATCCTGCCTTAGGTGAGTTTATCTTTCTTTTTCTCTGAGCTAAAGATTGTTGTTTAATTGAATTGTATGCATATACTTATATTTTCAGTAATTATCTTTAACTGCCATAGTTTTCATACTTGCAACTAGAATCCTTGCTTTCCTGTGAAATAAAATCCTGTAGGCTGTGCTTCTGCTATGTATGCCTTCTGCTCCATTTTTGCCGCTTAAAATGGACATGAAATAAAATCCACCTGTTGGAATAAGTGCTGATAAATGGATACATAGTTCTCCATCAGATAAAACCTTTCTAAATATTACTGCCATTCCTAGTTTGATTATTGCCATTCATAGTTTTGCTTTACATTGACATTTACCACTGCATTCTCTGTGATGCTCTGAACAGAAATGGTTTCGGCTGATGGGCCAGTTAGTTAAATGATGCTTGATTCTACCAGGGAAATAGTGGACAAACTTTACAATAAAATTAGTGTTTTGGCACACAGAATTTATTCTTAAAAATGCATACATTTGAGATAGCTCGTGGTATTAGTAACAGTTCTGCAGAAGCCTTTAGCAGGAACAACTCTGGTAGTGTTTTTTAGGAACTGATGGTGCCACTGGCTTTTAAATTATAGAATACCTAAGCATCATAGAACTACTTTCAGTGTCTATGATCTTTGTTTATTCCTGAGCCAGATAAATGGAAGTACTTCTAAGTCTAGATGGCATGGAGCAAAATATTGGAAAAAAATCCTATGCTAACTGTCACTCTGTTGGGAGTTTTGAGTTGCTGCCCATTATATGCAAACTCTTGGGTTCTTTAAGAATAGTATCTGTTCTTCTGGCTCATCATGTGTTAACATATGTGTCTTTCCCTCAGATTCTATATTAATACTTACTTTATCCATCTGTTTCATAAAAATATATGTTTTTTGAAGCAGTTAATAAGGTACACTTTTTTTTGTTACATCAGTGGCTGAAAATGTATTATAGTATGGGTTTTGCAATAATAATTTGCAGCAATTATATTGTAATATATTACAGACTTGTGAATCCCGTATCCCTATATAGTAGCCCTGTATGTTGCATTCTTGCCATCCCTACTGGAATATACTGAACCCAGTAACCTAAGCTAAAACTCTTACAATTAAACTCTTCTGATGGCAATTTTTCAAGCCTTTGGAAGGTAAAGAAAAAAAAAGGGCAAATACATAAGTGTAGAAATGCAGAAAGATAAAATCAAGAAATTGGATTTCTTGCCAGTGGTTAATTTTTCAGTCTTGGCAAAAGTTCTGCTAAAGAAAAGCAACAGCATTGAAATATTTTATGCAAATCTAATGAAAACTTCAAATGCTCTTTTTTTTTTCCCTCGTGCTTATGAGGGAGCACAACAACTAACAAACCAGCTATTGAATATGAAGAAACCAGTAAAATAGTAAAACTGAATGGAAGGCAACCCCTTCCTCTCCCCCACACTGTGAAGTAAACCATAAGTTTTTGCTGCCTAGGACTGCTATTTTTTCCTGTGTGCTTCAGAGCAGCTCATTTTCTTCGAGTAATCTGTTTATGGGAAGGGAAGCAAGGAGGAAGGCAAAAGTCCGACTTTACCCTACACTCCAGAAACCCATGCCAGGTTCAGGAGCAGTTCTTCTGCACCCAGTAAGCTCATGGAAGATGCCTCACCAGGATGCAGCCTGTTCCTCATGTTAATTGGAATTGCTGCTGGAACCAGCAATGATTCCATTGAGAGAGTGGCTGGATTCCCAACTATCCAACAGACAGTGAGGATCAGGACTGGGGCCTGAGAGGGGACGTTACAATAAGTGTTAGCAACATTTTAAATGGTGACTACACTTGATGCAGAGATAACAAAGAAGTGAATTATATTCACCCAAAATGTGGTATTATTTAGTTGTCTTAACTGCTGTTTCCTAAGGCTAGCATTTCTGTAGCTGGTTGTTTCTCTTTAGTTTTATTTTTATGCAGTTATCAATACGGATATCCAGGCTGACTGCGTTTGCTGCAAGTCTCACATGTCAGCCACTGGGAGCAAATTGTTTTAAACACTGATAGACTTAGGTCTTTTTTGCAGATTTAAGTGGCACCACTTAAATGCAATGTTTGTGCACTTTCCTTTTAATCAGCTGAAAGAATGTCCTGCTACTACTCTTTCATCCTCATGGTCACTAGGTATATTTTTTCCGTTAGGTTTTGTTTTCTCTGACTGCTCCTGTTCCATAGAGTGATTATAAATCCCTCCTGGAGGTTTGTAACCTCGGCTAGTTTCATCGTTCCAGCATGGGAGCTATTCCCAGGTGGCGGGATGCTCTTCCTCCGGCGTGCAAGCAGTTACCCCCCACTCTGCTCAAGCATCCTCCGTATTCAGCCAGAGACAGGGCACAAGGGGAGAGGAGGAGATCAGCTGGACAGATAGGTGCTCCTGAGAGAGGGCGAGTGAAAAAGAGGAGGAGGAGGTCTGGAGACCTTCAGGTCAGTGCGTCAAGCACCTGAAGGTCTCCAGACCTCCTCCTCCTCTTTTTCTGCAAGCAGAATCGCTCAGGAAAGCGTCTGCTTTTACCCTAGAAGAGCACAGCTTGGAGCCGGCCCCGCTCCCATCGGGAAGAGCCAGCGCGGGGCCTCTCCCACGTCGCGGTCTGCCAGCCCCGTGAGCCTAACAAGGGCCCTTCCCCAAACCCTGTACGGCCGAGCTGCACAATCCGTGCTGACCTCTTCAAGCTTTCTGTTCCAGGGTAACGTTGCGAGTGTCTTCAGAATGAGCATTTCATTCTCAAAATAGCCTAGATGTTTGTCTAGCTGAAACCGAAGTATTGTCTTACAATAAATATAGTACTCATTGTGTTACTTTCCTTGCATGGGAAGCTGCTGACATTTTAAGGAAAATTCTTAGTCTTTTTTTTTTTTCTGAAGACGTATCCCGAATGCAAGGTCAGCCTTTCATGGAGAGCTCCCAGTGTGAGAAAGTTAATCACTATGTCTATTCACTATGCCTATTCACCTTTCATTTATTCATACAAACAAATCCCTGATTACTCACTATTCAGAAGTAACCATGTTTGTTTTATGTATGTGCATATATGTGTGTGTCTGTGTATCTATATCCATATATAAAGTAGGTATGTATATGTTATATATATGGAAAAGTAAATTTTCTAGTTCAGTTGTGTCTGTAATCAAAGAAAGGAAAATTTTCAGTAACTCAGTCCTCAATTTCTGCCTTTCCTTCAATGAATTTTTGTCTGTTTAGAAAAAGTTATGTTTAAAATCCTTAAAGTGTCCTCAGGGTAGTACAGAAATGTGAATATTCATGTTTTTTTTTTCTGGTAGTTAAAGATCTTTAATTTGGTTTCTGTTTTTGGAAGTGTCTATTCTGTGGGATGGGAGAATTTGGATGTGATTGCCATCAGAAACATATGAATCTATAGTAACTAGCTTAAAGATGCAATTAAATTTTGATTCCTTTTCCTAGGTTTGCTCAAGTTCTGCACTGTAGGATTCTGTGGAATTGGTAGCCTAATTGATTTCATACTCATCTCAATGCAGGTAATATGGTGCTTTCAAAACAAGATACAATCTGTTTGTGTTTGTTAAAGCTTTGATTTGATCCCTAAGTCTTTGTAAGCATTTCAGCCTTAAGAACCTTTCCTCTGCAATATTGCAAAATCAAAGCATTTACTTTAGCATAAACTGATATTATGGATACAAAATATGAATATATTTATAGCTTGAATTAAAATTCAGCTAGATGAGCTCTCTCTAAATACCTGTAATGAATCTACCACTTGAATACAGCCTGGAAGCTAAACCACTGTAAATTCATTGTGTCAGAACTGATGAGCTTTTTATGTGACACACACAGTTAGAATTACATGAGATGTCCTGGTATTCCTGAAACAAGACCTGCCTGTGAAGTTCTGTGCTTGCATGTGTTTAATTAATGATGGAGCCAGTCGCCTGGGGCGTGCAAACAGCGTGCAGGAAAGGAGACTTTGCCACTTTTTTTTTCTGCTTCTCTTCCACATAGCAGTCTCATTTCACCTGTAACTGTGGGACGCTTAGTGGGTCAGTCCTTATGTGGGGTGACACCTTGTGATGTCATGACATTGCCACGTTGTCTTATTCTGGGGTGCATCCATTTAGCCTGGGTTACAAATTGCCTTTGTCAAACTTAAAGCACATTGTGAGCATAGGAATTCTTTGTGTTTATTAAAAAATAAGAATTATGTTTCTTGTAAATCAGCCTTTTGTGTATCACTAATCTCTCCAAGTGTACGTACTCTCAAATTCTGTTCTATACTATGGCAATGACCTTAGCTCATATCACTCGCAGACCAACTTGTGGGTAGCTTTCATCTCTCTGTACTCATCTGCCTTTTGACCCTACATCAATTTATCAGTCCCAGAACAAAAAAGCCACAGTCTTCTCTCTTTGTTCTTGTTCCTTACCTGTGCACCCTTTCCAAGATACTTACCACAGCTTAATTCACTTTTGCCTGGCCTCCTTTGTTCAAGAAAAGCTCTTTGGAGGCCCCTCATTCGTTAGCCTGATTCTGTGACTCAAATCCCTGTCGATTTAACTTAGCGCCAGAGCCTGGCTGTGTAATTTGGTTGATTAGAGCCCAAGGGAGATGTTCCTTGAGAGACAGTGTTCGCTAAAATAGTTAAACTGCAGCATAACTTCAAAATAAATCTAGTTTCTGTTTGACTAATTAAGCATGACTAATTTTATGAAGGGAAAATTAGCAGTAATTGAGATGTTAGCACAAAGTGTATATTTCACTTCATATTGAAAAGGCTTGGTTCTTTTTCTCTTGCAGATTGTTGGACCTTCTGATGGCTCTAGTTATATTATAGATTACTATGGAGCAAGGCTTACAAGACTCACTATTACCAATGCAACATTCAGAAAAATGCAGACATATCCTTAACCCTGGCAGTAAGTGTCACGTATACACAGGTGCATTCTGATTTTACAGATGGATCCAGTCGTCCACTGATGATACACAACTGATGACTAATTAATCACACTTCATCAGAACGGTGTATTAAATGTTGTACATTGAACGAAGATGATAAAATACGAAAATTCATCAAGAGAATGAATTTACCTCAAAGGTGCCAAGTGTCTTTGTGACTGCTCTATTTCTGTGAGCACATAGTTTGCTGCTAAGTGGTATCATTTGTGAGGTATGCAGACAGTTGTAATTTGCACTGCTGATATTTGGCATCTCAATATGATTCAGAAGATTATTTGCTGATATTTAGTCCTCTGAAATTGATGAGACATGGATGTTAGGAGGGCCAGAATTACACTTGGGATCCGTTTTCAGAACTCTTTTTGTCAGTTTGGAATTTAACTTAAAAACTCTAAAACACCGAAATTGCTTTTCTTTCTCTCATGCTAGTTGAAGTTCAAATGGCCCTAAATCTTGGGTTGAAATTTCACTATGAATTCCTATGAAGTTCCATTGTTTTGAAGATGTTTGTTCTGCTAAGGTTAAAGAACAGTTTTGGTAAGGTTGCAATATTTGATCATTCTTGCTCTGCAGCAGGAGTATGGGTAAGAAAAAACCTAACCACATGTGATGCATCTCAAGAAGGAAGGTAGATGGTGGAGAGCACTGAGGTTAGAATAGGTCATAATTGTTTTGCTTATTTTGATTTTTCCACCCCTTACAATAATCCTTAGTGAAAAATATGTCGTCTTTTTCTGAATATATATTTGTGTCTGTTTTGCAGATAGAGAATGTCAGAAATGTGAATTCTTTGCTTTGATAAAGCCCCTGAAAGGGCCTTCTTTCAAGTGTGTCCCTGTTGATAAATGAATTGTGTTCCAGTGGAATAAATTGTGTCCTTCAGAGCTGTTTGACCAAATTCTTTAGGACAGCCAAGGTTTACCTAAATTTTTCTTTAAATACATTATATATATCACACAGAGACAGAAGAAGTTTCAACAGAATCTTGCTAATATGTGACCAATTCTAAGCATTCCCTTGACCTTCATATGAAAATCTGTAGCAACTGAATGCAAAATTCATGTTAATAGCACAGATTTTTTAAAAAATAATCTTGGGGCAGAAGGTGGTTGTTTTAGATCCTTTGAAAGTTTAGAAACTTTCAAATGTTATTAATGTGTCTGCAACCAGTACTTTTAAGGAAATTACATAAACCAGATTCCTAAATTGTTTTTAAGTGCAATTTATGCTCTTTAGTCTCTTTTAAACCTACGTTAAGACCAGTGCACATAAAGCTTTGCAAAGCAATCTTGTTTTTATCCAAATAAGTAGAACCTGAGTATTTCTCATCACGAGAATGAACCAGGAGTATCTTGTGCATGACAGTGCTGCTGCCGTTCACTGCAGACGTGGTTTTGGAGTTCTGGCTAACGTGCATTTTCCATGTGGGTTCAGAGAGACAAGAACGCTCTGTTAGCGTCCTTCACTTGCTGCATTATTTGTTGCATCTCCTTTTTTTTTTCTCTTTCATTGAATGCTCTTTGTGCATGTCAGTTTTGTTCCTGAAATATGCACTTTCCGAAAGAGACAGGGAAATGGACAGAAATGTTGAACCAAATAAAATTCCATGATTAATATCGTCCTGTGACTTGTCTGCCTTTGTTTTTTAACTCTGACATTGGTAATAGAGCTATGGAAAGAGGAAGATATTATGGAGTTTGTAATGAACAAAAACGCCTTGGGCAACTCTTTCACACAAGATTTCATTCTAAAATACATCTTTATATGTACAAGTAGCAGAGGGCTTAACTCACGGGCTTCAGCAGTCCACGGCTTCGTTATCTGTAGAGGGAAACAGGAGCTGTTTGTATGAGTCAGATGAAAATATATTTAGTTATGAGGTCCATCAGGTAGTTGGTTTCTCCTAAAAACAAAATTGTCAGCAGAAAGAAAGATTTGTGATTACAAGTTAAGTTAGTGTTTCTGTAGAAACAAATGCATTTCCCTCCTTCATGTTAACGACCCTGGGAAGTAAAAGGTGATGTGGGATTCTTCCATCCTGATCAGCTTGTTACTCCAGTGTGTTCATGGCAGGTCTGCACTGTGCTTTTCATACTGGTGATAATGAAGCAAGAGGTGACCACACAGAAAGATGTTTTAAGTCTTTGTGAATTTTAATTTCTGTTCCTTTATTCCACTCAATCCTCCAATCTTGCGCTAATAACTCTCGACTTTTCGCACCGCACATTGCAAGATGTAAAGCTGTCCCACTGTGTTAATTATAAAGTGGCTACTGTAATATTTATCAGAATGGCTATTCTATGGTGGTGTTCGGTGTTGCTGCCCGCTTTACCCCTCACCTGGAGTTGCCCATCCTGTTCCTGCAGTTCTGAGTGCTCCCACTGCACTGCAGTGCTCGTTTCTCTAGGCTGTAGCTTTTTCCCCGAAACAGTTGCAAAGCAATAAAATTAATCAAAAAATGTACTGTGCCACCCTCCTGCCTTATTCCCAAATAAAACGATATTTGCTTGCTTTGCAGATACTCAGGAATCTGTTCAGCATTGCAGCAAGCTAAGGAAGTATTACTCTCTGTCTGTAAAGCAGAAAATGAAGAGTAAAGGCCAGGGTTTAAAAAAAGCATTTGAAGCGCTGAGCCTTTAAAAACCAGTGTAAAGCTGCTCACTGAAGATGCTGCAGATCCAAGCCAGGAATTAAATCCAAATCTTCCCTGAGTACTAGTGCAGTTCAGTCTCTGCAAAACCAGGACTCCATAAACCTGTCTCCTTTTGTGACTCCGTTTCAGGATTTTTGGCGGTGTGCGTAACCGTGATGCGAAAGCACAGGAGCTCGAGCAAGCATCGGCCTTGGGCACTCCGCATTCACACAGCGCAGAGTGGCTCTGCCCAGGGCTGCCCACAGGATTAATAAAATGCTCTGAATTGTGCTCGGTTGATCAGGTCAACCTGTATATCTTCACTGAGTGCTAAGCACGTTTTCAAGAGGAGTGAGTTTAGAGATGTTTTAGAATGCCAGTTCTCTGCCTAGCTGTTCCTCCCACAAATTAAAGCTTAACAACGCTGCAACTTCTGGCGACAAAGGTTTGGTCTCTTGTATCCCTCTTTACCACTCACCACTTAATGCACGAAGATGCCACTTCTGCTTTGGGAACCTGCTCAGAACACCTCAAACGCCGGGTTTCCTTAGCGGGTTTCATTATGTTTCCAAAGACACATCGCTGTGCGCCTACCAGGAAAACTCAGCTCCACAGGAAGGTCTTTGTGTTTGAAACGCTCCATTAGAAATTTTTTGGAGAACATCTGTTGTCACCCCATCACGAGTTGTTTCCTTTGTCCCTCAGGAGTATATTCAGTTGTATTTGCTTATGCAGCTCTGTCTATTCAGTCTTCTCGCATCTCTTCGCAGTGTTTTTTTCTATATTTTTGGATTCATTAGGTGTTCAGTCCATTGCTGCATCAACAGCCATTCCTGTTGCTTCCACTGCAGGCTTCAAACCTGTATTCTCCAGAAAATGATGCTGAAAACAGTAATGTCAGGTCCTTAAACACCCAACCGGGGCAATGCCAAAGGCAAGATTTTGCCAGCGGCTGTGCATTTACCTTGCCTTGTAGGACCGTTGCTAATTGTGCGATTGCCTATGATTTCACTAATACATCATATAGTCCTTCAAACTCAGTGTAGTCTCATCTCCCCATACCTTGGCATTTTCATTATTATAAATGATCCTTATATGGCTTCTTTTAAAGAACGCATCATTTTAATTCATTTAAACCATACTTTTAAGCAGCTGTTATGTTCCGGGCACTTTCTCAACCTGCAGCCAAGTCTGACGGTGAAATTCAGGTAAATTGTCTGCTTGCCTCTCCTGCAATTCCTGCCCAGATCAGGGGAGGAAGGAGGGCTTAACTTTAGGCCTGTGCCTCAGAGCTTTGCTACACTGGCCCCTCATCAAGGCTCTTCCCCTCGGCCCATCCATGCTACTCAGGGAGCCTTTCTAAACTGCATGAATTATACAAGAAAATTGTATTCCCTATGGAAATGGGAGCATCCAAAGTGTAAATAACTTTTATAATATTCCTTCCAGTTCCACAACATCCTGTGTGTGGCAACTTTTTTCCCCTCAAAGCTGCTTTTCTTTGACTTTTGTTCGTGTATCAGCTCTGTCTGTATATCGGCTACTTGTGGACTTTGTTCCACATGTTCGTAAGCTCTCCGGGAGCAGTTAGACGGCAGAGCTGGATCAAGTAATCCGCAGAAATGTCACGACAACAGCTCAGGGAACCTTCGTTTTTTTGACTGCATGAAGGAAAGATGCGCTGGGAGGAAGCACTGTGTTTTCGGGAGGTCGCAAGCCCTGGGCTGTGCAGAAGGCGCCTCACGGCTCGGGCCGCGCTTCCCTTGGCCTCCCGCTTCCTGAAGGTGGAGCCAAACCCCCTATCTCGTCTCCCATCTTCCGAAGTTGCTCCTCGGCCCTCCCGGGTTTCCCCTGCGGAACAGGCAACTGGGCAGCGGGTGAGGAGATCCCGCCTGGCCGAGGTGCGATTTGCACCGTGGGCCCTCCCTGGCCCTCAGACCAGAGCGAAGAAAAAGAGAGGAGACGTGATAACGAAAACGGGGCGGTCTAAACGCCGTCTGCGGTGGAGACCTGGCTGCACAAACTCCCGGCAAAATGCAGGAGCTCAGACCCGCTGCTGCTTGTCTTACACACGCTGTCTGCTTCCCCCAGGATTCACAATTCCTGCTCTTTGCAGTTCGCTGTAGCTTGGGCATGTTCCTGCCCTGGTAATTCTCCCTATACGTCTGGTCGGCTGCGCTCACGGCGCTGCGCAGCTCTCAACCTCTGCAGATGTATATGACACAGCAGAATTCTAGTCAGGGTGAAAATTATAAAGATCAGTTTCCATTACTGT
Organism: Tinamus guttatus; assembly: GCF_000705375.1. The sequence goes on along the minus strand of NW_010588217.1, from coordinate 323,795 downwards.
AATTACTGTATAAATCCTGCCTTTAGGAGGCTCCGAGCAGGCCTGTTTAACCTTGGTTTGAGCCGAGACTTGACGCAAGTTTGGTAAGTTGAACACTGAAGGCTTTCACCTTTTTTCCCCCCCCTTTTCCCTGCAGTGTCGTAACTCCTCCGGGAGCAGGACGGAAGGGAGCGGGGATGCAGCGGCTGCAAGCAGCCGGGATACCTGTCCCGCAGCGCTAACAGAGCGCCACGCTTTTTATTTGTTCCCATCTGCAAAATCACGGTTCCTTCTGCGAGCCGCGTCGCGCAGCCGGCGGCAGGGCAGGCGCGAGGCGGCCGGC
>NW_010588217.1:227279-289639 GCF_000705375.1 Tinamus guttatus | reverse complement strand
AAACAACCCCCACCGCACCCAACCCCCTCGCCCGCCCGCCCGGCCCGAAGCGGGTGGCACCGGATGCGCGCGGGTCTGGAGAGCGGCGCCGCCGGCCCCACGCAGCTCAACACGCAGCGCATGCACGGGGGGCCAACGCCGCGCGCGACCCGAGGGCTCCCCGGCGCCTTGGGCAAACGTGGCAGATCCTTTCGGCACACAAGTGCCATGTCTTGCAGTCTTGCCGGGGTGGAAGCACCATCGGCCTGAGGGCTGGAGCTGCCCTCGGAAACTGGAGCGGCTCCCCTAAACGTAAAGCTATTAGATGCAACGCAAGCCAAGGGGCCAGATCGCTTCCAAACCCCGAGCACTTTAATGATTTTCTTGCAGCATTGTCTTCTGCACTGCAACTGTCCACAGTGCCACGTACCTGCCCATCCAAAAGCACTCAGTGCATCCCCAGCCCTCCGCTCACTTGAAAATTCCCAATGCAATCTCCTTTGTTCAGTTTTTTTATTTTTTATTTTTTTGCATGTTCAGATCTAAATTGAAATAACCTAAATAGATGCCTTAACACAAACAGTGACTCCGTCTATTTTAAATATATTTATGGGAATGCATTCTGCTGAACAAAATCCCCAGACAATCGAACTATCCAATGAAGAGACCAAAAGAAAAAAAAAACACAATGTAGAAAGGAAAGTTACTTGCCAAATTCCACTGAGACTAAATATAATATTCAGGCCCCAAAACTGCAGAAAAAAATACAGTAAATGAGGGGTGGAAAAGACACTGAGTTGCCTGCATGGCTGAAAGTCGGTTGCCTTCTGCCGGCACAGGGCTGGAGGAGTGATCCGTCCTGCCCGCCGTGCCCTCTCCTGCACGTGCCGCAAGTGTGGAGAAGAGTCCGAACAGGTCACAGCGCTGCTTCCTTCCATGCTTTCCCCAGCCTTCGACTATTTTCAGCTCGGAGACTTCCTGTGCTTTAAGAGCCCTCGAGGAATTTTGCCTTTGCGAGTGCCCCTGTCGGCCCTGGAGCCCATGCAGCCCCTGCATCCCACAGATCCCGAGTCCCAACGCCTCCTACCGTGGCCCCTACTCCCTACAATTATCTAAATCCTTTACTTTTGCACAGAGCAGTCTGCCAAAACCGCCCCATTAAACCCCAAACCTTCATTTCTTACTAATCCAGAAGGCACTTAGGGCACCCTCACTTCTAAAGAAGATTTCTTCACAGTTCTTTCAAATAAGAGCAGCTTTTCCCTCAAAAAAAAAAAAAAAGGCGCTAGCATTTTGCTAGTGCTTGCAAAAAAACATGCAAGGAACACCTTTCGTTCACGAATCCTTTAGAGGAATTTTTCAAGTGTACTATTTCATAGGCCCGGGATGATTTACAAAGTGCAATGCAGTATGCATATTAGTGTGTGAGCAGCCACACTGGCTGTTATTCATATCTGCAAATCAAGGAATGAATGAACAGAGCAGATTTGGCGAGATGTTCTCCTTGCCTTTTGACCATGTTCACTTGCTATTTAATAATTCAAAGAAACCACAAGTTTGCAAATGTTGCTAGTGTCATGTATTAATATTCTCCTGCGCTGCTTTAACTGCCGAACCTCATGAGGAATAAAAATTCTTTCTACCCCAGTGAAAAGCAACTTAAAGCTCAAAAATCAAACTGGCTTTTTGGTTCTCCTGGTCTATTTTTAAGTAAGCAAAATGAGTCTAGAGGCCATTTATTCCCTTGGAGCAGGTAAGTCCTACTCAGGATTTTGTTTACAGCTCCCTGTTGGCAGCTACTTATGCTGTGATAGTTTGTAAAAAATCAAAGTAAATCTGTGAGAACGCTGTCTGAAATGTCTTCTCTGCTCAAGCAGAGGTCCTGAAGCACTTCAAAACCCGTATAAGCTGCCCAAAAGTACCCTGAAACCTTTCTAGATGAATTACTGTGTATACCTCTCCTCTCTAATGCTCCCAACTATGTTTAACTTACTTTCTGAAAATACTCGGATGTCAGCTTGGTATTTCCTTCAGGGCGTATAACTGCACGGGTAGAGCCAAGAAGTGAAGGAAACAAAAAAGCCTCCGGGGAACACGTGTGCAGAGCAGCCTCTACACCGGGGTCTGGGTCTCAGGATGCTTGAGCTAGCGTCCCACCTCGCTGCAAAATGTCACGAGACGTCTGCGTGGCACTCAGACCCTCCCCAGCACAGCTTCCTGCCATATCCTCCTGTTTTCCTTTAAATATGGTGTATAACACCCTGGGGCGGGATTCCTGGAGGGCGTCCTGCCACCTCCCATCCCTGCTCTGTCCTGAGCTTGGAACGGTGCAAACCACCCGCACTGGTTGAAGCTGGGCCAGGTCATGTCCTGGTGCACATGTGTAAACTGGGCCTGTGCTTCCTCTTTCATAGAAGGGAAAAGCCCCAGCCAGAGAAATGACTGCGATGCCACCAAGTTGCTGTGATGCCACCAAGTTGCTGTCTTTGCAGGCGCTACAGGAGCATGCAAAGCAGGAGCTGGCAGGGAAGGGACGTTTGCTCACACAGACAGCTCTGATATTTAGCCAAAATGACAAGGAATTGTATGAAAGACGAGACAAACAAACAGCTTGGGGCATGTCATGTGTGTTAAAGTTGTCTGCAATAGGAGAATGGTAATTTAGGATATACCACTCTGAAATAATTTCTACTAAGTATAGGAGTCCGCCAGCTGCCAGTTTCTCCCCATGCAGAGTTGTGAACCTTAGAAAAGATATTTAAGGGAAAAAAAAACGCCCTTCAGGGGGATAACCATGGTGTGTTGGGCGGCAGAACCGCAGCCGCCGTGTTGCGACGGGGCCCGCCGATTCCAGCACGCCCCTTGCAACCACCGCGCGGCTGTGAGAGCGACGCAGCCCACGTGGGGCAGCAGAGGTGCTGTCTGCTGTGGGCAGCAAGGCACCAAACCCCCAAACTGTCACGAATGAGCAAACGTTGGGCTGCGTTTGCTATGAGTTACCGGCAAAACAGAACCTCGAGGAGATAAGAGAGCAGCTTTGGGGCTGCGCCTGATACCAGAGATGTGCTCTATTAAAAAGGCTTTTTATGGAGGAAAAATGGAGCCTCCCGAATCTCACAAATCCCATTGCCATGTGTCATGGCACCAAGGAAGAGGTTGCCCTTCCAAAGGGATGGGATCTGCAGCTGAGATGTCCAACTGGCCACCCAGTAGTGGTGAATCCCCAGCGTCCATCTCCAGGGGCTCCTGCTCCCTTGGACGGCGCTGGAGACTCGTGTTGGGTTAACGCTGCAGCCGGAGGGTCTCATTACCGTTCCGGGAATCATTAAGCACCTTGCTAGGATCTGCAGCCCGCAGTCTCTGCCGGGATGAGCAGCTGCTCCTGCATCCTCTGGAGGCCAGAGGCCAAGTTTGGGTAGGGCTGTAGCTGCATTTTGTATCCGCGCAGGGCTTTGTGCTAGGAAGGAGACCGGAGCAATGCCAGCCCCTGGCACAACATTTCCTTGGAGGGGTTTGGTCATTTCCCCGTGGCTAAGGAAGAGAGTCTGGCCAGAATCTAACATTGCTCCTGTCTTTAGTGTGCAAGGGACTGCCCAATAGCCAAAAGCCCTGCGGGCCACTCGGCCACAACGCAGCGACCCTCCCAGTGCTGGGGCGCCCAGGCAGCTCCTGCCCATGGAAAACACCTTTCTGGGCAGCTTTCATGAACCTGCACTACTTGCTATCTGCTATTTGCTATATTTAATTGAGAAAAAAACTAAACACAGATGCCAGCAGAGGCTTGGTACTGCTCGGCATGCTCAGCGCTCTCCAAAAGGCGACGAGCTTGGGGTTGGTTTTTCTTTTATGTGGCTAACCACTGCCACTGGCTTAGGTAGGTAATGTAACATTTTGCTTTAGGAAATAATTGCTATAACCCACTTTTCAGTAAAACCTGGCCCTAAACTAAATTATATTCTTGCTTACAATCAATTCACTATTATTCAACACCCTTGTGCCTTATCCAAAGGAAGATGCGTGCCTCAATATGTGCAAAACTATATGTTTAGCTATCAGCCCAGCTAATTAACAAACAGTAATTATTTTCCTAATCTTTTGTTTAAATACCATTAACTAGCTGCTCTTGAGAAAACCTGGGCTTCCAATTAGCGCGGCAGCTGTCTGCCGCGCGCCGAGCCGCGGTGACCGGCGCGGCGCTGATGGCGCTCGGTGCTGCTCCTAACTTCGGTGGACGCGCGCCAGCTTTTGTGCCAGCTGAGAATCGGGCCAGACACACATTTAGCTTGTTTACATGATCGCAGTATCGCAAAAAAAGTATTAAGATAACCGCTCAAATGATGGGGGGTATTTTTTTTTCTTTTAGACATCACACCCTGCCAGTAAATTGAGTCACAACTGTAATGACAAATCTGTGTTGACCTAGTTTCGTTTATCCCAGCTCTAAGGCAAGGAGACAGCAAGGCATTGCTGACTATAGTCAGTGATAACTATGAGTAAACATTAACCTTTTAATTCCACCACTGACTCTTACTGATGGCCCTTAAAAGACGGTATCTCTGGTCAGAAAGTGTCAAACTTCCTGATCGCACAAGTGTTGGTCTAAGCTCTGAGAGAGGAGCGGAGGGGAGGGAATGAATCAACTTCTTAGCTCAGCAAAGATTTGCTGACCAGTTCAAAAAGGTCTGATTCTAGAAGATCCTGTTCACGATCTTAGCAGACTGTCTCATACTAAAACCCGTTTTAATTTCTAAGCAAGCCGGAGTAATTTGCTTAGTTTGCAAGAATGTGCTATTGCGGAAGGCGACAGAGAACTCTGAGAAATACCCGGTTTTACAAATGTCCCATGGAACCTGTGCAAATCTCCTGGACCGTATATGAAGCTTTAAAAACAGAGCTTTCACATGTTCTGAATAGCAAATACCTCTTTGTACACCCAGCGGTGGTTGCATATAGCATTCAAATAATAAGCTTGAAAAGCACACAAAGGGATTTGCTCTTTCGATTAGATTGATTTTTGTTTGTGGATGTTATTTGGACTCCCTTCACTGTGGAACAAGTCCCCTACAGTTGCCATTAACGCATTGAAAGCTTCCCTTTTGTTTTGAAATGTCAGTTTGAGCATAGCTTCATTAAATCATTTCACAATTAACTCCCTGAACATCCAGACTTTTTTCAAGCACCAAACCCAGCTGAATCACATTTGTTTCCCAGCAGAGTGAGTCCAAAGTGGTATCCCCAAGTGTGTATGCAGGAATTTGTATATTTGACTTGTGGCTGCACAAAATACATATGGGAGCCGTGTGGGTGGTGGAGAGAGGATTAAAGCTTTCTCCCTGGGCTTAAGAAATACCATAGCTTCTTGCCCAAAATGCAGGGCTCAGGAACCAAGTCATAGGGAACGACGTCTGGGTTAATCTAAGAAGACTTATTCCCCAAAGAACTATAAAAGAAGTGAACTCAAAGAGTTGTTAGTTTAGCCCAATATGTATAAGAAGCTGTATTTGCTGTGAGGGCCTCTGTCTGGGTGCATGCAGTACCCTCTAAAGCCCTTCTTGAGACACAAAATCGCCCCTGAGTGACAGTGCAAAGGATTTCCAAGTCCCAGGCCTGTGTCTTAACGTTGCTGCTGGCCATGTTTTCTCTCAGATGTGATTAGGTGAAAAGCCAACAAAACAGGAAAGAAAAATGAATCTTTAAGCTACCACTCCTGCCTGGTTCATACGACAAGCTCAGGATCTTGTAAAACAGAGCAGAGAGCCCACAGCTCCCCTGTCCCTCGGAGCTCGTCCGCATGCGGACGCGCTCTTGGCCATGGCCAGAAGGTGCATGGCGGCCCCGGCGCGCCGCGCGCGGCTCCGTACTTACTCGGAGAAGTGGGAGAGGTGGCCCCTCCTTCCGTTGACGTAGTCGGAGGTTTTGTGTCTGGCACTGGCAGAGGCACAGGCCTAGCCATTGGCGGCGGAGGTGGTGGTGGCAACATTGGGGTAGGAAGGAATGGATTGTGCACCTTGCCTTGGCTGCTACCATTGGGCTGCCAAAACAACAAGCAAACAGGCGAGAATTATACTAAAAATCAGCTGTTAGGAACCTTTCATAACAACAGTCCAGCTTAAAACTATATGCATTACATTTGAAATTGCTTAAGGAGAGAGGTGGCAAAGGAAGTGATGTGGCCAATTTTCCACTGACTTCAAGGCATTTGGCCTCAAAGCCTGTGAACCTTCTGCAACTGTGGAAATTCCCACCTTTGGCACATTTCTCCTATTAGCAACTGATCAAAATTATTCTGGATTAAATTCTGCTCTCATTTACATTTCCTGCAGCTACTAAGTCTTGCTCAGTGAGAGTTTCGGCAGTGATCTGGAGCTTCCGAGTTTCATGTCTCTATAATATCCTGAGGATATCAGTGCCTGGGACTCGAGTGTAAATTTCTTAAAGATACTGCTCATTAGGAGGAAAAATAAGCATTTTTGGAGGTCTTAAAAGTCACACTGATATCTTATTACAGGAAAAATGAATGAGTGTATATTAAAGTAACTGCACTCCCACATCCCTTTTAAGTCAGCGATAGAACAGCTCACAGTTTAGCTGAGCTTTGAACTGCTTAATTTATGTATTAGAATAAAAAAAACCTCTCTGTATTTAGTTTGGGATGTGCACAGTCGCAGGCAGAACAGGCCTAGCTACACAACTGTGGTCTTTCCAGTGATCACCAGCTAAACCTGTCCATCTGTTTTCAAGTATCCCAGAAGCAAGAAGGCGGCTTCAAAAAAAACAAAAACCAATCAAACAAAAAGGAACAAACAAAAAAGCAAACAAAAAAATACAAAAATCACCCCAAACTTGGCAAGTTTAAATTTGGAGATTGCCTGGACACTTGAAAATCCTGCAGGTAGATGCTCAGTACCACTGTAAGTTGAAAGTAGGACAGTGTGTGAATCGGGTGCTCTGTTCTAGTGACAGAAACAACGAGATTGCTTTCGACAGCACTCCACAAATTGATCTCGCTGCAGTTCTGGCACTGAACATTTGCTTTCCCATTGATGATAAAAGCTCATTTTTAAATACAGATCCATATACTAAGAACTGTTGAAGAAAATAATATTTTAATTCTTGCTAGGGTTTCCATTAGCCTGAGTTACTGGGGACAAAACACTCGTTTTGGCAAACACTTGTGATCTTATTTTCATTCCACCTGCTTTGGCACTGACAAAGGCCTTGGAGTGGGGTAGGGTGCAAATCACACTTGCCATAGAGCAAAAATGGTTTGGGGCATAAATAAGACTCAAATTCATCTGCATTTAACTTAACAGCACTCCCACTGACTTCAAAGACTGCAGTCTGCCGTAAGGAGCAATCCTTCAGGGTTATTTATTTTTCCAACATCCAGTACCTTTAATAAACTAATATATTAGTGACATCCCTCAAACACTATCTTGTCTCACAATTAGGTCACTTGCCTGCCAAGAAGACCCCTGCTGCATGTTCATTGTGAGCGTGCTAACAGTTCATAATGCTGAATGGTTTGGGATAAATTAAGCAAATGAATACTCAAGGAAAAAGAAAAGCACTGTATTGATTTGTTGTCTAGACATAAATGTATCTGCTAACATATTGCGGACATTATTCAAAGGCAGTGCTGGCTGGAGTAGGTAGAACTCAGTTTTTTTTTGCTAGGCAAAGGAAAGCACTGAGGACAATATAGCTTATTAAATAAGTGTAATAAATTAGATGCTAATAATTAAACTAATTCTCATTAACACTCTCAATTGTATGCATGTCAGGAGAGAAACAGTAATTTTGCCAGTTATGACTTCATTGGCTGGAAAAAGTTACATGCATTACATTTCATGAAATATTCAGAGCATATTTTGGATATGATTTACATAAAATTTATAAATTCTGCATTTGACCGGAATGCTATTTCAATAATAGCGAGATGATTCACTTTATTTGATTAAAAAAATGAAAATGGCTTGTTGAAGCTTTGGAACTCTGCTTAATTTTTCATGGAGATAAGGGGAAAAGATAACTGCTTACAGAAATAACAAACCATAATAAACTGTACTTTTAACATCTTGAGTTCAAGTACTGGTCAACTTGATCTAAAGTGCTATAAGGCAGTATTTTTTTTTTTAATGAACTTAGCTGATCTGAAACATCTGTTTCTCACCCTCCCTTTTCCTGCTCTCCTCCCCCCTCCACCCCACTCCCCCCCGAACTTCAAAAATAATTAATAAAAATTATTCTGCCTTCATATTTGGTTAACCCTCGTTCTGCTAGGGTTAGGACGCACGCAGCAAAGGCGCTTGCGGAAGGACCCCGAAGGTCACCGCCTCACCCACTGCTCTGGCAGTTTAAGCTAATTTCACCACAATGTGGTTAAGTGCTTCGGGGGCAGCTTTTTATTGATTTTTATATATATACTTTTTTGCAATAGCAGCATTTTCTTTTTTCTTGCAACGTCTATTCGAGGTGAGTTCCTGTGTGCAACATGCTGTTAAAATAACCCCATCAGCCCGTGGTTAATTTTACATAGGACAAACACTTCTGAAGAAAGAAAAACGGCTTCCTTACATTTAGGAACCCCACCTGTCCAGCCTGCTGACCAGCGTCGGGGCAGACAAGTTGGACAAACTCTTTCAGAGTCTCCTGAGGATGATAGCGGATTGCTGGGTGTGAGAAGTATGGCCCAGGCTGTTGAATAATGGGTGATGTTGGAAAATGAAGAGTCGATGGTGTTGCATGTGGACTTGCTAAAGGAAAGAAAACAAAGACGTTATATACAGTGGTGTTTTGCCTTCGGAAAATAAAACAGTTTTAAATCTACTGTAGTTTTAGTCTTTTTAAATGTACGGTATCGTTTATACATCTGATGATTGTCACAACTGATATATTAGACCACATTGTCCTACGCTGACTTCATCTAGGTCCTGAAAATAAATGGAGCCAGACATTTTAACGGATTTTCTGCATTTTTAGTGGACATATGTAAAGGAACCCACAGTTCTTGGTTAAAGTGACAGCTATTCATCACCTTAAGAGCAATCCTAAAGAATCCGGCAATAAAAAAATGTATTTGGGAGATTAGGGTTAAGTTCCTTGACATTTCATTTAACTTGGATTTGCACATATGAATCCGTTTTTATATTGCACTATAAATGGCTGATAATTTAAAGATGCTCAAGCACTTCTTGTTGTTGGGGTTTTTTCACCTCAGTTTAGGAACATTTATTTTAAGCAACGCATTTCGGGCTAATGAGCATGCACAACGTGGCAAGATTGTCTGGAAAAACTGCATTTACATTTCTCCAGCATAACGTTGGGTGCAACTCCTCAACAAGCCTCCAGCTTGCACTCGGGGATGATGTTTGGTTTGGGGAATTCGTAGGCTAAGGAGCCCACAGTGAAAAGCGAGCAGGAGGATGTGCAGTGAAGGTGTAATGTACCCAAGCCCGCTGGCGATGACAGATTTCACCCTCAGTTGACTTCAGCAGAACTGTGCAAGTGCAGCTGAAGACACAACAGCGCTGTCCTATGTTACTGGACACCTTCGGCCCGTTCCCCGGCATTCTAGTCATATTGGGTTGGACCTTTGCTGGCCAACAGTTGTTTCCACTGTTAGTTGTCACCACGAGGTAGCAACGGCCACCATTTGTAGTGCCATGAATTCTCCTTTTCCTCTTTAAAACTCATCTTTCTCAAGAGGGGCCAGGTGATCTAGTTGATCATGATCTCACCTTCATGCTATAGATCTTCTCTCACCAAAAAGGGATTATTATATCCCCCCCACTGGTGCTTTGCATGCTACTCTAATGAGCTTTTAGGGGAGCCTGTGTGCACACACTACATTTGTACTCTAAACATACCTGAGCACAGTTATGTTTAGAGCACAGAGCCTAATTATAGGCAGCTGTTGTGCTACAGAAAGCCATGGCTTGGCTCTGGAGTAAGCTAAAATACATGAGTGAAAAATCAAGCTGCAGGTGCTTTTGGAAAACTTGGAGAGATGCAGAAAATAAGAATGAACACTCAAGGAATTAACGGGGAATGTTATCAAAAAGCCTCAGTTAAACAAAAACTAAAATCTGTGTCTTAGCCTTGCTCACTGACAGTTTAATAATATTACACTTTATAAATTATTTTTTTTCGGTAGGAAGCATTATTAAACCATTAACAAACCCAGAGCCTGATGATGTGAATAAAAAAATGTAGCACAGGGAGAGCACCAAGCAAAGCTACAGCATTAACCTGTGAACCCTCATGAGGGTTTGACTGGACAGCACTTATATGTATTCTGTAATTCTGCTTCCATGACTCCATATGAATGGTTGCTTTGACACCGCCACCACCACCAAGAGCTCCCTCCCGCCTGGGATGCTCTGGAGAACTGGGAGCTGCCTCGTGGAAAGCACTGTGACCAAGAGCTATCACCAAACTGCTCATCATGCCACACAGGGCACCGTTTCCAGGTGACAACTAAGCACCGTAGCAATTCTTAGTCACTGCTGATATGGGATGAACATGAAGCTCTCGCCCTTGCCATGAAAAACCCCAGCGTACCAGCACCAGCCCCGTGAGTGCTCCTGGTCTGCTCTTAATGCTGTTTAAAATACTCATATCAGAAAGAGCAATGCATACTATGAGTGTGATGTGGACTGCAGCTCATGCAACAGGGTAACGTTTCCAAAAGAAAGCAGAGGGATGAAGAAGCAAAAAGGTGCGTGCAGCCTTCAGCTACGTATGGTCCAAGCAGATGGTGCATCCAGTGATACCCTTCAGATAGCATGAGCTATACCACGCTGCAAGAGCGAGATAGTGCTCTGCTGATACAGAGCCTAAACCCTCAAAATGGATGAAACGAAGACTGTTTTCCTGTCCCTGGCCTCCTGAGAGCGGCTGTATCTCCAAAGTGTGCTATTAAAGGCAGAAATAATGTGGGATTCATCTTAGTAAATGGGGTGCCTATCACAAGGCTAATCTAAGATAGTTATCTGGTAATCAATGGAGAGCTACTAAATAGATGGAGTCTAAGGAGCCATTTATCTCACGCAAAAATAGACCACTGCATTTGGGGAGATGAATCACTCCTTCGACTTCATCGACAATATTGACCGGCTCACCAACGCGAGGGAAGGGACCCCATGGTTGCCAGCCCAGGTGGAGGCACCTCCAGTGCAAATGAGCACCTGCCTTTCCTGAGACGATTTCCACCGACGTGTCAGCCTCTGCGCTCGCTCATTCCACCTCTGTATCCGTGGAGCTTCATTAACGCCACTTATGTCATAACTAATTTACATGTATGAATGTCTCACTACCTTCTCCCTGAATTAACAGCAAGCTTAGAGCTTGTCAAAATATTTTGCCAAGAATGTTTATTCAATAAAAACTGGTGGTACGAATTTCGATGACTGTGAAAAATATTTCATTGGGATGCAGCGTTTCTACTCTTTTGTTGATACCAAATGCAGTTTTCCTATTTTTCCTCTTCCACTCCTTTATGTCTACTTTTCTATTTCCCCCCTTTGCTTGTATGCCAAATGGAAGATGAAGGCTGACAATAAAAGTGAAAAAGTTTCCATGGAAAACAACAAATTAAGTAAAAATTATATTGGGATTTTTAAAAAACATTTATTATGAAAATTTCATTTTAGCACTAAATCTGTTAACACTATTCAAAACTATTATGTCCGTGCACTGTCCTATACACACATCTGGGAACAAATTAATTCCCTTTCTTCCTCCGAGTGGAAAAAGAGACAGAAACATAGCAAGGAATGAACAACTGCAGCCAGAGAACATGTGGAAATTCAAAACCAGGCCGGAGACCTCACCGCATGAAGCCCTTCCAAGGTACGTGTCTACATAGGAGCTGGACTGCTCTATCAAGATGTGTTATGACTATCAGCGGTATTTATAGGCTTGCAGGCGTGGGGTCATTCCCTGTTGCCTTTGACCTCCTCAGCATGTCAGAAGAGCAAACAAATTGGAAAACATTTGTCAGGGATCTTCCCGAGGAGAGGGTTTTGTGCGAGACAGAAGAGAAAAATGGACACAGAAACGATACAGAACAACTCCAGAGGAAGGAGGAAAGAGGGGCTCCTGCTGGCTCCTCAGCTCCAAGGGCTCCTGCCCATCATGAGGAGAACTGGAGGAGGGAAACCAGACTGTTGTCAGGCCTTGGCCTGTGCCATACACTGCCACGAAGCATTTCGTTTTCTCAAGGAAGATGGAATAGTTTAAGAAGAAAGAAGAAAGATGGAATAGTTTAAGAAGAAAGAAATGGTATAGAGCTCTCCAAAAGATTTGGTTTCGCAGCCTCTCACTGGGAAATATCAAACTTCTCTCATGGCAATAGGAAGGACTGTTGAACAAAAAGACTCTATTACTATTAAACTGAGGCCTGTTACAAGCATGCCTGCCATTTACTGAACTAAGTGCTAAAGCCTAGGATCCAAAAAGACCATTAGCTTGACAGCTACCTTGTTGCCACCAACTCCAGTGATGTACAACCAGCCTTCCTGGTGATGGATGTGCCCAGAACCCTCACTTGGCAACCAAGTTTTAGGTGTGCAGCACAACCGAGTTCCCAAACGTAGGACTCCTCACCAACATTTTTAATCAATTAAAGGATGTGAGCTGGCGTAGACTTCCCATTCCGGTTGCTATTTCCCCCCACTTTTCCTGAAATATTCCATAAAAATTCACATTTCCCTCTCATTTCCTGTTATTCGAACCGTATCACCTCGCTCTTCGTAAGGCAACTCCATAGAATTCTTTTCAGTCTCCCTTCATTTTCCCTGAAGCACAAAGTTACCCAGCTATTCAGCTTTTTGATGGGACTTTAGTGGCCTCTTTTCTATAAGCCATCATATAGATTCACCCATGTTGGTCAGGGACTCCTCGCATTATAAATATGGCTTTTGGCATCAACTTTTTAGATCTATTCCTAATTCTGTGGGAGAATCCCAAGAAATGCAAGCAGTAAAGCAATGCCAAGATTAAAACCTGATCTGCTTCCACATGTGGCAATATTTTTGACTAACATTACAAAACCCCTGCCACAGCATGAACCATTGCAGCCTCATCTTTTACATGAAACTATTAATTGGTGATAATTGAGTGGTAGCAATTAAAATTCCAAATTCTTCTGCTTACTTTAATAATGATACTTTGCAGGTCAGAAACTTGAAGCTTATTAACATGATCCACAAAAAGCTAATGACTGAATGTAAAATCTTCATTTCCAGGGAACTTTTTGTCTTTCTAACCTTTCTGAAAACTCTCTACCCAAACAAACTGGATAGATCCCACTTCTTAAGAGCAGCCTCACCTCTGTGTTACAATAAAAGCATGCTTGCCTCTAAAAGCAACCAGTGACTATTGGCAAACCACTTCAACCATAATACTCAATAAAAATGATAAAAATGATAAAGTCATTGCTTCTGAAAACTCTGCTTGGAGTGATGCAAGTCTTCCTACCTATAAGAAGTGGCAACCACTACCTATATGCTTCTGCTGGCATATTACACGCCTCAATCAGCGCCTGTAAATTCTTTGAGATCTTCAAATGGAAGATAAAAAAGAGATCTTTGTCTATTATTTATTTGCATATTGACTGATTATTTATGTGCCCCTAAGCAGCTCTGTGCTGCCAAGCCATTTTTCTCCCGGCGTCTTTCAGCCTGTGACATTTATACATTATTACTGACCTCACTAAATGATATAAATTTTAAGTTCTACCACCTATGAAAAAAGCATGTATTTCAAAGCGAGAACTTCAACTCCACCTGCTGTAGGTATGGAGGAGTAGGACTATCTGGTGTTATTAAATCTGCTATTTGTGGAAGGAGGGGCTGGAGGCAGGAATTATCCTTCTATCTCCAGGCAGGCATAAATATTTCAAAGCACACATGATCCTAATTCCACTGAAGCTCATCTGAAACCTCCCAGACTTTTATTGAAAACGAGATGATAATGTATGGTGGCCTGCAACAGATATACCAGCATTTTAAAACTACTGCTGTTGGGCCAAGTAATTATGCAGTACAGCTGTTGCAAGCTCTACTGCTTTTCTTTTTAGCATTGTAGTAGTTTGCACTATTGTGCTGTGTAGGAGAAAGAGAGTTTTTCACAATGCTGAGTTCAACTGTCTGAGTATGAAGTCCAGTGTTGTCTTTCTCCTTGATTTGTAGTAGCCAATACCAAACTAAATTGCTAATAAAATAAGTCGTACTCGCTGATTAGATTAGCCTTCGCAGGTGTTGGGCAAATGAGGAAGAGATAAAATTGCAAATTGTGTTGAATTGCATGATCAGATAATAAAGAATCAGTTAATTTGCAGCAGGTTATAGTGTTCTGCAGACATATAGGCTCCTTTCCCAGGATCACACCTGCAGGGCTCAGGCAGATATTTCTGCCAGCACAGCCCAACATACAGGGAGACCCACTGATCTTCCAAAAAGCCTTGCCAGCTCCTTCAAGACCAGATGACTGGCTGAAGCTTCTTTCTTGGTAACGTTTGAAGTCTTTGGAAGGGTCTTTTTGGAAGGATGCTCTTCTCCCACCCGGGGCCAAGGCTGTCCCCACTCTGTGTTCTTGACCTGTTCAAGCAAGTAGTGGTCTGGGCATCGAAAACCACAGGCACTTGGGCTCATCCATCAGACTTGACTGCCAAAGCACTGGCTTCGCTAGGGCACAACATTCAGATACTTCCTGTATAAAGTGATAATTAAGTTTACTAATAGCTCATTAAACATTGATCAATCTTCCTAGAAATAGCAATGCTATAATCATAATGCAACAGGATCATATTTATCAGCTTGTTTTGAGGCCTTTATAATTGGCTCCATTACAATAAAGAAAGTATTTTTTTAAAAGTCATTTCCCTGGAAATGTTAGGGAACAGTTTGTTCTGCTAGATATTTCCACTTCAGGCGTCTAAGCTGTGTTAACTCCCTGCGTGCTGTAAGTTTTCCTCTAGCATTAAACTGGTGCAAGTGCCAGTTCAAATTATGCAAGATGTATCCCACCCTTTGTACCCCAAAGGTACTTATTCTCAAAATTGACCATATTAGAGCACTAATTGGCTAAGCCACCACGCTGGCTGATGTGAAATACTTTCAAACACCACAAAACAGCTGTGTTTATCGGAAATATGAAGAGTGACTTTTTAATAAGGAGATCTGGCAATAATCCAAATTTGTTGAAAGGAACTTGCACTTCTGTGTATAATACAATACAAGAGGTAAAGAATAGAAGCCTAAAACAATAGCTTTAAGCTCACAGAATTTTGTGATGAAAGCAGTTGCCCAAACAAGAAAAAATAATTAAGAAACTTGGGCTGGGATTTGCAGAGGTCCTGAGAGAATTCATTAAGTGCTTCTGAATTTCAATGGGAGTTGTGTCCCTGTAACTCTTTCAAAGGTTTCTGAAAGTCCCCAGTTTTCTTACTGCCCATTAAGAAGAGACTTGAAGGTGACAAATGTAGAGCAATCTCTACTGCTGTCTCATTTGGGGGAGCAAGGACTTGTTCCCACTCAAATACGGGGCTTCTGATGCTACAACTGATACCAATTCTGGGAGCAGCCCATTGGGGACAGGTTTCAGATCACCACGAAACCTAAGCACTGCCTAAGTTCCGAAAGGATGCAGTAACATGTCCATCATCAGGTCCATGGATGAGCTAAATTCAAACTGATACTGTCTCTGGATTCTCATTCTTATAGACAACCTGGGAAATGACAAGGAAATGAGAGCAAAACTTGGCCTTGCCTTCCTAGTATGGGTAAGATGTAGATGCCACTGACATTTACTTCCCCATTATGTAGGCAAACATGGGTGAAACATTCTAAATATAACACATATAGCTGCCAATGCAGGAGATATACAAATACCCTAAATACAATGGATGATCTGCTCCTGTTCAAGGACATCAAGGAGAAGAACTGAGCTGCAGAATGTTCCTCTCTCAGCTCCTGGAGTCAAGTGCAGGTGGCTGCTAAGCACTGCTGAAAAAACAGATCCAAGGTATCTCCAAGCTGGGGCTGGATATCATCCCCCTTTTACTGCTTTTTAGACCACAGTGGTATAAATCACCTGGACCCTTTGTTCAGAAATACCTTTGTGTAAGAGGGATTTTGTAGGAAGTGGGAGGCTGAAGAACCTTTTAATTTCCCTTTCTTTCTTTTTAACCAGGGCTTATGAAGCTCCTGGCAAAGGGAAATATGCTTAAAACTATGTTTGGGCGCAGGGTTTTTTGATAGACTCTGGATTCTGACTATCCAAGGCCGCATTTGAATTACTGTAGAGCCAAACTCAGTGCTGGTTCCAGATTCTTGCATAGGCAGGGGGCCAGTTAGCTGTTGTGAGCAGACTGTTTTAAAACATAGCAGAATTCTTGTACCTTTGAGAGGTCGGAATACTATACAACTAACTAAAAAGGTACAGAAATAAAAGCCCTATCCCTGGAAAGCTTTCCTCCCTTTCAAAACCATAGCTGGAGGTCAAAGAGAATCATTTAGTCTGTTTGTAGAATTCCTATTCCACATCAAATGCTGGCAACTTTTGCATATTATTATTGTTTTTAATATGTGTGATGTATCCCTATATATGAGATAACAACTACTGCTAGGAGAATATATCATGTCTTTCTTATAATGAAATGCAGTTGATAAGTTTACAATAGAAATGTAAATTCTCTTAAAAACCACAACCTTTATGTGTGTGATGATACAATTCTGCTTTGATACTAAAAAGGGCATGGTAATGGAATCTGTGACTTTGGAGTGATATATTGCTGTTAAGTTAATAGGACTCCACATTCCCATTTCTAATATCAGTGTTTTTTCCCCCTTTCATTCTGTAGATGGTAAGCTGATACTACATAAACATTGTTAAAGCTATAGTTCCACGCTACAGTAATTCACTTAACTTTAACATGATTTATGGTTCTGTCAATAGAGGAGGTTGAAAACTCAGAGCTCTCATGGAACATGGGTTCCATATTTAAAGTAATAATGTGCTTTTTGTGTGTGTTGGAAGCTGGAGGAATTTAGCACAGAACAAAGATAAAAATATTATAGTTCACTGCACTGCTTAGAGTGTACAGTTTAACTTCATGGATGCATCAAAGCAAGCAAAGAAACTGAACCCATCATCACTAAAAGCATGGCTAAAATCCCTTGGTCCTACAGCACGTTCTTTTTACGTTATTCTTTTAGGGATGTATGACATCCTAGTAGTATTTTTAACACCTCCCTTTTCAGTCTTTTGCTCGGTTAGATCAGCTCCTTCTGTCAGGATGAGTCTAAACGTAGGTCCACTCCGTTAATCACCCCCCGCTCTCCTTTCTGGCACTTAACCCTCCAGGCATTTTGCCTCTTCAGGAGATTAAGCGACCAAGTCATCTTGTTGCTCTAACATGTCCTCACTGGAGCAACATATTAGCACAATTCCTCTGCAGAAGAGCCCTCTTTAGAAGTTTGCTGCAGGGATGACAAATTAACCCAGCATGGTGTCCCACACATCTATCTCAGCACAAATTATTAGTGTAATAGAGCTTTTAGTTATGCATTTATCTAGTAATTATTGAACGGTTATACAAAACGAAGCTGAGCAATCATGGCCCTTTATGAGGCATTCTCAGTGGGTGGCCTTACAGTTAATTTAGGATAGGACTGTCTAAGCAGTTGACTCGCACACAAATTAGCTGAACAGTCTGCTCCTTTAAATATTTCCTATGTCACAGGGTAACTCGTTACAATACAACAAAGGTAGAGTTTTAATTACACGGTTCCTGACTTTTGTTTAGCGGGAGCTTTAACCGTTTGCAAGCCTTTCTCTCTCTCTTCCCCTGCCTGGACACGGGGGTAAAAGGGAGTTTGGGTAGGGTACGTAATGACTACTAAACCCTGACCTTGAGGCCATCTGTTAGCAAACTGGTTCCTCTAGCTTTGTGTTTTTGGAAAGCAAGTGAAGGGACAATATCAAAATCTTTGCCTATGTGGTTGGCTAAAACCAGGTGAGTCCTCCCCACATGCTGACACGCAACCGGGGCTCCGCTTCGCCCCGCTGCCGGCTTTGCCAACCTGTTGGTCAACGTTACGCTATTTGCAGTTTCTACTCAACTGTCATTGCTTTCTTACCGTTACAGTGTGGCTTGTCTCCTCTCTGGGCTGTCTTACATTAGCATACCTACATTTGAGATGTCTGCACTGTAATGAACTTCCACTGCTTTGTTTCGGTCAAAACTCTATGGAAAGTAGAAGGTTACGTTAGTCTGGGGGCTGAGAGCCGCGAGCGGCAGCCAGCGCGGGTTGCGTGGCACAGGCTATTACAGAATGTCCTTTTGCATTGTGTAGCTCTGAAGGGAGTTAGAGGAAATCATCACGTTTATTCATTTCGAGCTAGCTGGCGGGACAGCTAACAGACACTGATATTTTGGTGATGCTGTAAGAACAGAGAAGGGCACAGCTTCTTCCCAGGCCTCTGACAAAGCGTTTGCTCTATTGGAACTAATGGAGGGTTTCCCTGGTAGGCCTCTACTGATGAAAGTCTCGGTGGAAATGCTCGTTATGGAAACTTTACAAAAAGAGAGCCACTCCAGTGGTTGACTTTCATCCCTTCCTCTCTTTCTGTTCACCTACCGCTTCCTTGGTTCTTCCCTTTGTGCTCTGTCTTGTTTCCTGTAATTGCATTCCCCCTTCAGCTATCTTCCTAATACATCAGCTCATTCTTAGGGTTTTTTTTTTTCTTAGCTTGCTTTGCTGCTCTTGGTTTGTGGGATCTACGCTGTCATACTCTGTGGAAATGCACGAGTGCTCTACAGCACAAGCTGCTGTGCATCCCGGGCTTACAAAATCGTGGCCAACTTAAGGTTTCAGCCAGCTCCAGATACAAAGTCACTAGAGTGTAAGCAGCAATATATGGAAACCTGAAACCACTTACGTAAATATTGCTGTCACCCACAGTATTTAAATCCTTCACTGTCTGGTAAAAAGTTTGAGCAGGCCAATGCTGAGGAAACTTCTAAAGATGCCAGCAGTACAGTATGGAAACACAGACCACCAAGTATCGTCTTGCAGGTATGTTGCTTTGGAGATAGAGATATAACTGTTTGAATTTTCAATGTTTTGAAATACATTCTGAAACTGATAGCGGTGCTAAAGCCACCCTATAGGTGATCAATTTACCATCTGCCAGACACTGAATCCTAACCATGCTGGTCCAGAGAAGACATATGGTGCATTCAGAGAGTCATGCCCAAAAAACTGCCATCATCAAGCGAGGCTCCATGAATCACTTTGCTCGCTTATCACCAAAGAAGCTTGGATCTTGCCACCATCTGTTGGAAGTAGTGAGGAGTCACTGAAGCATTGGCATCCATGCGCCAGCACTCACCGCACATCTGGTCCTCTGGTCAGCCAGCTCAGATCCTCTCTGCTGGCTACTGCCCAGCTGGGTTGAGTACTGGCAACAGCACCAATGCAGACAGAAAACTAGTGCACAGCCTTCCACAACACACTGCAGTCCAGCCAATTTCAGGAGAACAGAGGTTTTGCAAGTTGGTTCATTGAATGGACCACCTCATAGCACAGAAATCCTCTGAAAAATCTACTCCTCCTTCGAGCAAGTTCTGCTCCCAAAAAAATTCATGATGAGTATCCCTGGGAAGGGCGCTGCAGATCTCTGGATATCCCCAGCGAAAGACGTGCACTGTGTTCTAGGGAATGTTTGGAAGTGTTTGAAGGATTCAAGAGAAGTTACAAATCACTGCATGTCATTGACAACACCTGCCATGAATAGTCTACAGCTTTTTCTCTGCTCTCTCTCTTTTGATCATGCTCCACAAATGCTTCTCATTTGCCTATCCAAATGATCAGTTTGCACACAGGAACATCAAAAGGAGAATGGACCTTCTTGCAATTGTTCAGTTGGCTCGGGGTGTACACTGTTTTCGACCTACTTATTCATGACTTTCATTGAAGTTTCCCTGAGGAATGAGAAGTAAATCCTGCTCTCTCTTTTTCTGAAGACCACTCAGAATGACCTGTCATAAGCCATTTACATATGTATCCAAAGAGAATTCAACATATATGTGTACTGTATTATACCCATAATTTTCACAAAAAACACTACAACTTCCTGTAATTAATTGCAGATATGAGATGCTCAAAAGTCCTGACTTCTTACATGATTGCATTTCACTTCTCATGTACCTGAAAAAGCTTTCCTTTTTGCTTATTGTCCTAAAGTGCTTTGGAGGGAACAGAATAAAGGACAAAGCTGGATTTGCAGAAAATAATCCATCTTAGTATATGACCCTCCACTAATAGAATGATTGCTGTAGAATAGAAATAAACACAGCCAATGTGTTATGAAAGAAGAATACTGAAGAGGCATGTCCAAAAAAGAACAACAGATGAAATTTGGAACAAGATTTTTCCAGGATGATGACACTTAAGGAACTATGGATGAATTCAGAGGATTTTGCTGAACATCTGTAACTCTTTGTGAGCAAGCATAAAACAGAAGAAGATACTTTGAGAAGATGTTGCAGAAAGACAAATTTTGCTCAACTTATTAGGAGCCGCAGTGAATAGAAACGGTGACATTTTCCTCTGGAGTTAGTAAAGACACCTCCTTCCAAACAAACAAATTTGTCAACGGGCGTCACTGTATTGCTCGTTTGAACTCTGCCACGTTTGGGATGTTTGCACATAACCCCAAGTGCAGAGAAAAAGTCTTACGAAAACAGACTGTAGATTAGATTTAAACAAGACCTAACTAGTAATGAAATGCATTTGCCTTCTAAATCACACAAACATTTAAAACATGAAGGTTCTAAATAGAGGTAAAAAAGTCATTTTTTGATGTTAAAAAATATGTGTAAAGTGAAGCATAACAAAATACAGAAAGGATCTATTAACTAATCGATCAACAACTCCAATCTAAAAGGCTGAACTTCTAAACGATAGGAAATCCATCAGCAGATGTGCACTGAATATGATGTTAATGGAACATTCATATTATTCACACTTATATCACCAATTATCAAGGCTTTTAAATGAAGAAATGATATATTTGCCAGAGAGCACAGATCCAGATCTCAAGGGATTTTATATGTCTGCATAAAACTTAGATCCCAAAATACCTTTTGAGGATCTGGGCGCTTGTCTCTCAGCTAGTAAATAATTTTTATGGGATTAACCAGAACAACTCAAACTGCATTAAGAAGGTTTAGCAAAGCACAAAGAACCACGAAGCACAATTCTGAGCTCCTGTCAACTGAAGGCTGGTGCAATTCCACCACTTTATGCTACACACCTGGCACTGTGCAGACTGAGGGGTTACTTCTCATTGGTGCTGCCCTCAGGAAGACCACACGAATGCCAACAAACATTTCAAAATGATTTCTAGTATGAATTGCTAACGTGTCTTTTCAAGCTTCACCATGCACCAGAGCTCTCCTAAATGAAGTAAATCTCTTCTAAATGAAGTAAAATGTCATAGCAGAAAGAAACATGTCACAACCATTCACTCTTCTATCTTCAAAAAGAAGGTTTGCAAGTGCCATGCCCAAGTGTGTTCCTTTCCAAGTGTGAGCTGAGATTTTTTGTATTCAGTTTGCTAAGCTAATGCAGATGTATCTTTCTTGCAAGTTTATGAGCACATCAAGACCCAGTGAACATCTTTTTTACTTGGAAGGTTGGTGAGGACTGTGAAGAGAACCAACAAAGTACTGCAGAACAACTTCAGAGGGGTCCCCTACCAAGGTGGGTCTTCAGCGCGCTGCCACCAGTGACACAAATGCTAAATGGCTCGCAGGGAAAAGCAGCGGTGTGGGGCATGGACCAGAGGTGAGGGATGAGTCCCTGTCTTGAGCAGTTAGACTGAATCTATGGTCTATATCGATACAAGCAGAAAGACAACACGAGACCCTGTCCCTTTCCCCACCCTCTTCAGACAAAAACCCCAAGCCCCCAGAAACCAACATTTCCCCCCTTAGGAAATGCGGAATGGCCCTGGGGAGTTTCGGCAAGTGGCCCAAGCTATCGAAACCACACGCAGGTCTTGGCGAGGAGAACGTCCAGGTGAGGAGCGTTCGGAGCAGAGCCTCTCCCCGGGCGGCTCCCACGTGGCGCCAACTTTCCATGGAAAGCGGAGGGGACGGCGGGCGCTAACGCTCCTCGCTGCCTGGGGCTCCTGGGGAAGGCCTCACCTCTGGGTCCTGTAATGACAGGTCGATGGTGCTGTGTGAAAGCCGTTCCAAGGGAGGAGGTCTGCGAAGGCGAGGGACTGCTGAAACCAGACTTCTCTGACTTCTTTAATGTAGTTGGCGATGTCATTCCTGGCAAGAATGATTGATAAGTGCAATTTAATAATGCTAGGTCATGGAACGACAGCCTATGCATCGTGAAAGTGGGTGCAGAAGCAGCTAGATAAACTTAAAGGACAAATGAAATTGAATACAACGGCGAGCCGAAAGCTCGCTTTTATTTATGGTCTTTCTTGAGGAAGAAGCAGCCATGGTTTGCTCTGAGCAATGAGTACTAAAACGCAGCCATATTTTTCTTTTAAATCTGAAATATGGATAAGATGCGGCTCATTATTGCTACTGAAACCTACTCTGCTTTATTTTTAGAAATCTGCAATAGCTGGAGCATTTGGGTTTTTACGGGCTTTTTATGAGTTCTGCCTTTCACTCACTGGTTTAGTAGATTATTGCAAATGGATCTTTTAAATGTGCTGCAAGACTCAAGGCACAACTAGAGAATGAAGTTTTCTGAGTTCAGACTCTGCATTTCCTTACTCTGACTTCAAAGGTATTTGAAAGTAATATATTTATGTGGTTCCCTTTTACTTTCCATTTTTTTTAAAGGGTGAATGGTATTTATGTCTTTATATTAGAAGCCACGCTGGCATTTTTTCAGAGCTGTTAGTATGCCCTTGAACTATATCAAAGGCTTCCAACAAAAATCCGAGTTGCCACCGGGTGAAACGTCTGCCATGGACAGGCAGAAGTGGTGACCATGCTAATGTGACCATTATGATACTCTACAGGAGTAGCTCCTGTTGATATTGCTATCAAGGCTGTGGTTTGTTCAGTTCCTATGCTGTACCGAAGAAATTTGTGGAAAGAATGCAATTGCAATGGGGTCTTAAAACTCAAAGCTTTTATCCATATGGTTTATGCTTGGGTGAAAGAGTATTGCAGCATACAGTTAAAGGATATATGTGTGTCTGTATTATTATCACCTATAGTTTTATAGATGTTGAGGCATATGGATGTTCTGATTAGCTCTACATACCTCTGAAAATACCTCATTTTCAGTATATGCAATTCATCAGACATTTTGCATATCTGTAGAGATATGGTAAAACAAAGGTGCGAATTGTTGAGGTTTCAGGTGAAAAAGCAAAACCTCAGATAATGCTGGAAGTTGAACTTCCACTAGCAAATCAGTAAGCCTTATTTCCACTCTGTACTTTAAAGAATTTAATTCCTAAAAATGGAAAAGGAAGGCCTGGACATTATTATCTCTGGACAACATTATTAACGTTATATTTAATAACCCTATTTTTATAGTCCCTGGGATGTTGATTGCAATAGGCAGCAGCCTATTTATGCCATTTATACCCTGCGCTGCTGGGGTCTTAATGGTTTCAGTGAGGTTTTGCAGTTTATATTCAGAAAGTTAAATAAAGTCAGGGAGCCATTAGAGTTCCAGTGCTCCAGTTATAACTTTCTGCTGAAACTGCTTGCTGCTAGGGTCTTCTGTTGTGGTGGCTGTCGCCTCGCAGAAAGAGAAGTTACATATGTGTGGGTTTTCTTTTCTAAATAATAGTTTAGAACTGGCAGACTATTGTGCAAGAGAAGCGATGGGTTGTTTTTATTCTTTTTTTTTCCGTATTGCTTTTAAAGACTCTGGGGTAGGAAGAAAAGCAAATGAGTTGGTTCAGCCTGAGGGTAAGGAGGGAAGGTGGCTGAACTGAAGGAAATGCCCATGGGCTGTAACGCCAATGGGCATTTGGGTGTCTGTGTCCATCGGGGGACATGCAAAAGGAGTCACAGGGAGGAAGCCAGGTGGCAGGGACCGAATGAGCATCAAACACAAAGTCAAGGGGGCCCGAGGACTTTGTGCGCGTGGACGCAGCACATCACGGGCAGAGCAAGCGCTGCGCATGCACGGGGACGGGGCAGTCACACATTTCAGCCCTGCTCCGTCTGCAATCCAGGGCAGTTTCCTATCGTTGAAAGCTGCAGCGAGTCCATGCGCTTGCGCTCAGCACACTGCAACTTGAGGAGCTTCGACGGAAAAAAAGCAGAATGACCTTGGACTACGGCAGTGCTGAGCAATGTCCTTCTCCTGTGGGGATGGGTTTTGTAAGGCTGAGACAGCCGCCGTAATGTGCAAGGGGAGATTCGAATGTAATGCTATGCTGCAAAACAGCGAGCAGAGCGAAAACTTGAAGCCTGGCTAACTGGTTCCTTTTTTTTTATATTTATTTGTTGTCATTATGATTGCCACTACTATTATACCACTGTTGCTGTTTTTATTTGGGCATGTTTTGAAATGCCTTGGTCTTGAAACAGTCCGGCTCTACCATGTTTTTATTTTGTTTGAGCTTTGTAATGACACATTTTATCAGGAGTGATCACATCCATCAGATCTCAAGAAAAAAATGGCTGCTTCTTAGTTCAGAGGAATATGCAAACAGGAGCTTAATTACTTCACTTAATATTGACCAAGAGAAAGAATAAGACGAGCTTGCCAGCTCATTTCCAAAGCATGTTTTGTCCTTTAAGAGGGAAGGGTATGACAGAAAGTTAGGCAGTGCAAAGCAATTAGCATCATTCACATATTATGGTGCGCTAGCATGGGGCTGTAGCAGCAAAATTCAAACATTCGTTGAACGGGTTAATAAAAGGAGAAATACAGTCTGCATGCAAGAAAAAGGTTTCCAAGAACAAGCCAAAATATGTCCCATTCTTCTAAATTTATCACAGCCATGTCACATTATCCTTGAGACTGCCAGGAATGTCAATTTTTGTGCAATTTAAAAAAAATATCTCATTTAGCACCATATGTTTGGTTAATGTGTCTGATATATCCTGCGTATTCTTCCGTCCATCCCTCTCCTAATACCCGCTTTCGTCTCTCCTCGCCAGGCCAGATGCCGCCACGCTGGCCGTGCTAGCGAGGCTCCTTTCGGGGAGCGAGGCCAGGGCCTTGGTTTGGCCACCCGGGGGAATCTGGGAATTCTGGGAATTCTCCGTGGATGAGCAGGGATGGAATTAGGTGGTTAATTGCTGGCACCCATGCTGGAGACTGCGGGCCAGTTTTAAAGGTCTTCTCTTCGCTACCTAATGAGTTTGAACGCGGTTAGCGGTCCCCAGGCCTCCGCTTCCCCTCCTGCGCTGCTCAGGGATGCAGGAAATTAAAAAGCTCACGCTGAGGCGCGGGCAGAGCCGCCTTCGCTCGGCGCCGCGCGGGCACCGCGGCGGGGCCTCCTCACGGCCTCGGCCTGCGCCATCCCCACGCGGCCTCAGCTGCGAGGGCCGCGCGCCAAGGCCGCCCCCGGCCTCCCCGCATCCATCTGCTCCGCGGGGCGGCCCCGCTGCGCGCCGGGGCGCTCCTCGCCCTGCCAAATGCCAGGCCCACCTGGCGCTCGGGGGAAACGCGGGTCTCATCTTTCCAGCCCCGCTCTCCCCTGGACGCTGCTTAAGTGCGACGGGAGGAAACGGGGCTGTTTCCATCCTGGGGCAGCTTTTAACTATGGAATCAGCCAACTGATAAATAAAGGAAAACAAGGGGGTTTTCTAGAATAAAACAGACACAAGTCTGAGCAGGTACGTTATTTTAGCTTACTGCACTTGTGTTCGTGTGATAGCGTCAATATATATATGCCAAACATATATGGTCTTCGCCTGCTCCCCGCAGCATGAATCAGAGCTTTTTCACTGGGCAGAGGGAGCCAGATCAAAGACCATGATGGTGCTAAATGGAACAAGATGTGCATTCTCGTATTTTTTTCCAAAAGGAAATATTAATTTGACATTGGTTTTCCAGTTGCAAAGAATTTTAATTGCAGAACACAATAAGCCGAAAATTCAGACAACAATAATCTTGAAACTGTTAGCAGCATTATATTTCTATCAAGGAATCTGTGAGCCTTTTCAACATTAGAGCTTTCTGAATTTTCATTAATTTGGCATTTCCCTAAACACACAAGTTATTTTGTTCATTCCACATCATGCATCACACCCTTCTGCTCAATGCATAATGCAAGCGTAAATGGGATCCTTGTCCTTGAGAGACTCTGGTCACTGGAGCCATGTACGGATGTTGAAGTCCCGCAGTAAGACTTTCCAAAACTCTGCACTTCGCAAACCTCCAGCCCAAGCTTAATCAAGGAATTCACAGGAATACGTCATGTTCCTCATCTTCTAAGGGGCTCTGGAGCACTGGGATGGTTTTAGTTCCTCTACCTCCTAGTGCTTGCCAGGACTAGAAATGCACCACATAATAGTCCTCCTTGAGTACAGCTAAAGATCTTCAAATTTTCATGTATGAGGTTGGTATTTATTTAAATGGACCAGAGAATGGTGTGTGAAAATCAAATGCACAAAATCCTTCCCAGAACAAATAAATATCTATTAAGCCACTTCCCATGAAGCTATGTGTGCCTTGCTGCCAGTGGCACTGGAACCAGGATCAGCTTTGATGAGGTGAATGGAGGCACAGCGGTGGAAGAGCAGAACGCTTCCCTTTCTCTCCAGATCCATACCTATATAGCCTATACATCCATCCAACCTCACTCTTTAGTGGCTGGCATTCTCCTGACTCCACACATCTTAATCAGTAACTCCACATCAAGCCAGGCACATCAGCAGTCCCACTAATATTCATCTCCAAAGGTAACTTCTGGAAAATTATCCCAACTCTGCTGCTAGAGTCTTGATGGAGATTTTGAAACAAAAGCTATGGATGAAACATGGTTTTGCTCTTTGCTCTCAAGGGACACTATGAGAAGGAGTCAAGGAAGCTCAGATATTACCAGGTGGACCATGACCATAACAACATGCAGAACAAATAAGATGATGCAGAAAAACAAGTTGGCTGTTGAAGAAAAAACAAAACAAAACAAAACCAAAAACAACTGATACATAAAAAGAATTTTGAAGGAATTTCCACTCTTCTGTGAAAATTATTCCAGCAAGATCACTGAAATCAGTGTCAGCAGAAGTGCTTATCAGCTGCTTCTTTTCTGGGAAGGTCTTAGTTTGTCCTCTAGGTTTCCTGCGATGTGGATGGCTCCGGTGCTGTCCCTCAGGCTAACCCTGCTAGACGTGTTGCTGAGCCAGCGCTGCTGCTCTGACCACACTCCCAGCTCCTGCGTTAGTTGTGCCAGGCCACACAAAACCCAGTTCACCCATCCCAAAGGAATGCTCTTTATTTTCTATGTTGGGAATGTACTCGGGATGCACTCACTCCCCTGGCCATGTCTGGAGCTCCTGAGATCAACGACCAGCTACCTGCCAGCGAGCACCTCGCTCCACGACACAAAATCCAGCTTAATGAACGGTGATTTTCCAGCAGCAAAACGAAAGCTCCCCCTCTATGCACTTATCAAACTGCTGCATATGCATCGCCAGCACACGCTCCTGCTTCCTCAGAACTCGACATCTGAGGGAGCATCGGGAAAACAGAGCTAATCTATCAGCCCCCATCGGCAGCGTAGCAGAGGTGACTGCCAGATACTTAAGAAGCCCTCCAAAAGCAATGTCACAACTCTTTTTCAAGACACTACAAAAGAAATGTTCCAAATAAAATAAAGCAAATGCACGTACGAGTAAATGAGCCAAAGAACTTAATAAAAAGAGATTGATTAAAATGAGGACCAGAATGTTCAAAAAGGACTAAGAAAAGGTGCCAAAGGCGCATTAAATGGATTCAATGGCTTCAGGTTTTAATCGCTTTTGGATTTCTCAGCAACTTTTTAGCCAAAAATGATAAGTCAAGTAAGAATCAGAATTACGATTCCACTTAAGAGGGTTGAAATTTCTACTTCGTAGATGTGCGCTGCTCCCTTTGCGAAGGAGAACCACCGAGAGAAAATCTGGTGTGGCAAATTCTAGGCCCGAGAGACACAGTGAGCATCATTAGGTTAAAACGCTGCCCACTGAGGCCGGCCTCTGAGTTTTGGTGGTGTTGCCAGAGCCCGTGGGACCTGCTCGCGGGTGTGTGCACGGCAGCGTCCCCACGGCGCCCAGGTCGCCCTTCACTCCTGCGCTGCTGCCCAAGCGCTTCTTTCTATCCCTAATAAACTCAGTGTATCACCGATTGCCTCATAGTTCAGCTGCGTGTGGCTTTGATGTTTGAAAACTTTAAGGAGAAGTGTAACACGTAGCAAAGTAACAGAAAAATTCTCTCTCTGATTTAATGTTAGCTTCAGTGTCATTTTGCACTGTACACATATATAACTGGAACAAAAAATATCTTCTAATGAGGTCTTTAAACACCTCATCATTTGAAATTCAGGATTAGGTTTGTTTCCTTGCAAACGTTATTTGAGAGTTTTTCGGTGTAACTGGCTGATGAGGTACTGCAGCAGGGACAAACTGCAGCCATCCAGAGGAGAATATACCTTTATGTGGGTGCTTTGGGGAGGGAACATCTATAGCTGGGAGGCAAAAAGGTGCCATCATAAATTTGGATGGCATTTGCAAAGCCCTCTAAAAAGTCTTTGCATATGATTATAGCTGAGGTATGATATTTTTGCAAGTAAAAGACCCAGAATAGATTTATGTTTCAACTATATCTTCCTGAGATGCATATGGATGCTAAATTGCAAGTGATACTAAAGGGAATTTTAGTAACTGAAGAGGATGGAGTCAGAATTTCTGTTTCTTTAAATTGTCTCCAAAATCATTTGCTCATTATTTGCATGTCATCAAAAGATCACTGGCAATCCAGGCTACATGGAACAGTGATGGCTACTAAATGCCAAAGCCATGAGATGGAGATGGGTAAATATGCAGATATTTTAGCCCTGCGACCTCAGTTATTGCATGATAATGCTTTTAAATGACTTTTATGATGACAAGACTACGTTTGGTGTTAATTTGGGCTTTGAAGACTTAATCGGTATACACAGCCATTGAATGTATGTTTTAATTAATAAAAGAGCTGCAGACAGGATTGAAAATAACTTAGGTAATTTAAAATGTACTGTGAAGTCACATGATTTCTGCACAATTTGAGGTGAAGAGTTTATACATTATCCCAAAGAAAGAAAGAAAGAGTTGCAAACTGATCTCATGTGCAGTGTAGCAAACCAAAATGGATTTATAATTTGACAGGTCAAGAGTGTACTCATGGAACTGTTATGTACTGCTATCCAGTGGTTCTTGGCATTTTTGCCGTATGACTACCTAGGCTGAACAGTCACAGGACTGAACAAGTTGTCCCATTTCTGTAGCACACAAAATAATTCCGTTGCTGACCTACAACTGCTGTGCTCTTTCCCTGGAAAGTGTCTGTTCCCACTTGTACGCTGGAATGACCCTGGAATTGCCCCTGGGCCAAGAAGCTCCCTGGAAAACCCAACGTTCCCCTTGCAGAGTAGGCAGCGCCCAGCGTTCCAGCTTTGGCTCCATTTCCAAAGGAGATGCATGATCCTACGGCCTTGGGGTCTGCCCAACACCTCTCCAGCGAGCAATTTAAAACACATGTGACAGAGAGGTAGCGGCCACAGGGAAAAGCTCCAGAAGCTTCATGGAAACAGGCATGGGAAGAGCAGAGGTATCATGTAAGCTCTTGCCTATTAGACACCAGAGAAGCCCCATGACAGGGACATGTGGTTCATCCCCCCCAACCAACCCCAAATGTCTAGGCCCGGAGAACAAGAGCATTGGCATCGTTTGAATAAGCACACCCACCATGTAGTGCTCCGCGGTGGTCGGGGTTTCTTAGATATCCTGATTTTATAAAAGAAAGTAAAAGAAGAAAAAAGAAACAAGGTGAGAGAGAACACTATCATATTTCGTAGCAAGCAGGATACTGTGTGAAATCTTGGCCCAGTGAAGTGATAAAGGGGGAACTTTCAGTTTGCTTAAGGGAAAACTTATGCGCAAATGGCAAAATTACCAAAACACCACATTGCAGAAAACGGGTGCGTTTAGGTTCAATTAAGCTGTAAAATGAGAACGGCACTTTAGCTTACAGAAACGAAGGGCGAGCGGGAGCTATGATGTTTAGCAGGTTTGAGGACGCTGCTTCACTGGACCAAGAAAACGACAGTATGGGACAGGCTTTTTTCTTTCATCAGACACTTTGCTGCAGAGCTTTGCAGAACCTCGGAAACGGCCGCTCCGGCAGCATAAAACATGCCTATGGATCTCGATCTTAGGAACACAGACAAACAGCCATGCCAAATCAGATTAAAAGGGTCCACCTAGCCCAGGATCCCGTCTCCGACCGTGCTTGCTCACGGCTGCCCAGACACGGAGCAGACGACTCCTCAGCCTCTGATTTGGGACTTCTAAGACAAAGTTTGTCTCGTGGTTTCGGAGACACTCAAATGCACAGATTTACCCCCCGCTTTTGGATTTCGACCCTGTTGCGGTGATTTCCACGAGTCGCATAAAAAGGTTTCCCAGTTTGGCGCTGGCGAGTGCCACGTCCTTGCCGCGGTAACGCCGCGTGAGCCAGCAGCTCTCAAGGCCAGCGATGCTACGCGTGCAAGAGCATCCAACACTTTGTCCTACGTACAGAAAGTGACGTTTGTGCTGAGGTGCTCTAAGTGTATATACTTTGGGAAGTATATAAATATATATATATATGTTTTTTTTTTTAAAGCAAGAATCTGGCTGCAAATTGATATTAACATTTTTCAGTATATGTGTAAAACACATGGTTCAGAAGAATAGAAGAGAGAAACTGTCACTCACTGGGAAGCTTTAGAGCTATCTGGCTCCCTGGGAAACTGCATGCAACTATTCTGGTGTCCAAGGGTTTGACCAGTGAGTTTCCTCTTCCTGCAAAGAATGAATGCAGAAGTAACAGCGAGTCCGAGGGGGCGGTTTTTAGCCAAAGGCTAAAGATTCGCTTCGTCTGCCCGCTCCGAAACGTCGGAAGGAGCGAGGTGGTGGGAGAAGAACGGGGCTGGCCGCGTACCACGCGCAGAGCGACGCCGCAAAACCCCATAGGCTTAGGCGGGATAAGCGACTCCTTCAACACCATCCTTCTTTTACCATCCTCCTTCCGGGGGAGCCTTCGAGAAGTTTTAATTCTCTAATTGAATTGGTCCCTACGTGACATTTTAAACTCGTTTGTAAAAAGGAAGCAGCAGAGGTGAGGGTCTATAAAAAAAAAAAAAAGCTTATCCTTTCATTTTTGGTGGCATATTGACTTTACAGGAGTCAAAAGGCACAACTGATATATTGGGGAGTCCCTGTAACTTTACTTAAAGCAAAAATTAGAAAGTGATCGAAAAGTTTTATAGAGGAGAGCAGAAATATAATTTTAAGGCTCTTAAAATTGCCTGAAGTGTGAAATCAAGTAATGAACACTAGAAAAGGTTCTGTCAGCTGGAATCAAAGCTCAGGCTAGTCAGCGTTTTTTCCAAACCTTATTACAGCAAAGATTTTTCATCTCTGCGCTCTGTTCATCCCGGCAAATAAACGGCCTTGACCTCCGCGCGGTAGCGGCCCGAGTCGCTGTCAGCCTGCGAAACCCCGTGCTGTCCTCCCGCGTCCCCGCGCCGCCGGGCCGGGGGAGCTGCCAGCACCATCCCCAGCGACGCAGGAGGGGAAAAAAAATGTAGTGCCAATGAATTCTGGAAGGGGGCAACATTTTTCATCAATTTAACAATGCGTTTTTCAGAGAAAGACGTTCTTGTGCGCGTGATGCTACGGTGAGCATAAAGGCAGGAAGCGTTTGGCGTTTGGCCTAGCGAGGAGGCCGCGTGGCCGGCCCGCGCGGCGGCCAGGGGCACGTTGTCCCGTTGGCCCCCCGTGCGGGCGCTTTGTGCTGCTTGGGGATGGCACAAGCTGAGGGCATTAACCGCGCCGACGCGGCGCCGCGCCAAGCGTGCCCAGTTCTCCGGACTTAGGGAACAAGTCGTGGCTATAGGGTATGACATCGCTACATAAATATATATATATGTGTATTATGGAACACAGAACAGCAAGATACGTCACGAGGAAAACTCTGTAGCCACAGCAGTCGTTTCTTCAAATACATCATCATGACAAAACGGGGTAAGAAGCTTTCTAATACAAAGACATATCAGAAAAAGCCATTTCGTATAAACTTGAACTTCTCTGGGTGATTAATGCTACGCTCAACAAAGGAGACAGTGTCTGTCTAATTACATTAAATACTTATCTTCTAGGGATTGGCAGGGTGTTTCTGCTCAATGTCACTTTTCATGACAATGTAATGATAGATCCGTTTACTTACCAGTGCCATTAGCAAAAATTGTACTGTTTTCTCAACTGCCCTCATATCACAAAAATATTTGATTAACACACTGCAGCTTATCTAATACTCTAAGCAACATATTCTGCATAGTTTTCTCTCTATTAAAAGAACGAGATTACAGCTTGTAAAATTTTTATTGCACTCACACAAAAATAAATGAATAACGTGCGATAGGCTCGGAGTATCTTTCCAGTTCACTAAACAGGTTTACGGAATTGATAACTTTAACTTAGAATAAGATCTGGGGGAAACAAGCAAACCAGCCAGCAAAGTAGGTGCTCTGGTGCACTCCTTCCCATCCTGTCTTTTGTTCTTATTTCCTTTTCATTGCAGCACATCTTTTGAAACTTTTAGTAACTTAGAGGGGAAAAAAAGGGGGAAAAAAAAGAAAAAGCTTTCATTCTTTTGCTGAAAAATAGCCATGGCCGTGTCCCAAGTCTTTAAAATTCACTGCCTCGTGAAGTCTTTAAAATTCACCGCCTCTTCGTAGCCAGGCTACGGTGCCAGCACACGAGGGCTAATAAACTGCTGCGAGAACGTGCACGGCCGGGGTAGTTCATACAGTAACAGGGTAATTTCATAAGCGATATTGAAGAGCAAGGCTGTGACGTAACGCTCCAGCCGTATACACCAGCTCCCTGGTATTTACTAACAAGGTTAAACTCCTATCTGTTCGGCTCAGCACTCTCCACAATTCCCTTTTTAATGGACGGGCAGGAAGGGTCGGCAGCGCCCGGCACCGATCCGCGGATGCGGTAGCTCATGCCCGTCGCTATCCCGACGGGCTCCGGCTCTCCCTAGGATCACACCAGGAAGTCCGTGCTTAGCCACTTCCAATCGGCCTTGGGGATTGCTATTTGTAAGTAAAACAGCAAATTTTTTTTTGGAGGGGGAAAAAACCCAACATGGAGGAGGAGATGCCACTGCCAGTTAATAGCTTGGGCCATCAGGGTGGATCATGCTGCGGCAGAAGGAGGGACATGGGAAGCCTGGCTCGGCTCGGAGCATCTCCAACGGAGCCGTACGGGGATCCGGGCCTGGCGCCGCCAGCTCCGTCTCCTGACAGCCCTTGCACGGGCCGTGCAGCAGGGGATGACGTGGTGGCCGAGCGCCATGTCCGGCGCTCCATGTTAGCAGTGGATTGGGACACGCGCTGCCAGCGCCGCGGGGCGCTGGGGTCTGCCTGCAACCACCGGCCTGCGAGTCTGAGGCGCCTTCTTCTTCCATCAGTGTCAGCCCCCGCGGCCGCCAACAGATTACAGGCAGCTCTGTGATATTCCAGGTGTCAAAGAAGAATGGAACCCCCCAACAATGGCCCGAACAAAGGGACAAAAGACGGGCGCCGCGTTGCCGAGCCCTGCATATCAATTTAATACGTGCAGCTGAAGCCTGCTGTGAAGGAAATAAGTTAGTATTCAGTCATTGAAATAGGGAAGCTTTCAGAATTTCTTTCCCTTTTTTTGCCTTTTTCTTTTTAAAGCGATGCTACGGATGTAAAAAAGTGACGTTTCTAGCCATTTTTGAGCGGGTTATTTTATGACTAATGCACTTGAGAAGGTGGCAGGGCAGGGTGCGGGTGTTGCTTTCCCTGGGTGCCGGTGTATTTGACACCAGGTTCTATTCAGCCGCTGCCACTGTTTACTCCACATTAAGTGCCGTGTTTTGTTCAGGGGTTTCCACATAGCATCAAAGAAAAAAAAAATCCTGTAAAAGTGGAGCAGTATCAATGCAAAATCACAACAGCCCCGCAGTCATGGTGACACGGGGGGATGCTGCCTGAAGGCCACTGCGCCTTCTCACTGCCTCCCCTCCCTTAATTCTGGGTGACTGTTCTTTAGCAGAGGCCTCACAATATATCTAATACTTCTGAGTTCCCATTTGGCTAAGGGGATGCATGACACATCCAGCTTTTCATCTTTCAATTCTCCGAACGCCAGCAGTTGCAATCCTGCCTGCGCTACGGGATGCTCTTCAGGAATGATGCCGGTGTTGGAGGCTGGACAGTGGGAAGCAGCTCCGAGGAGCTGCCCAGGGAAGATTAGATGAGACGTGGCCAAGTCGTGTTCACTCCAGGAATGAAAAAGGGACACAGGAACGAAAGGAGAGAGCCAGAGGAGCCGTGGGGCGCAGGGAAATGAGCCGCAGCCCGTGCCTCGAGCAGGCACCTTGCCCCGAGGACTGGCCCCGTGCAGAGGAAGAGTCTGGATGAAGTTTTACTTCTGCTTATTATATTTCAGTCAAAAGTAAAGGCAAGCGCTACAGCAGGGTTCAGTTTGGACCACATCCAAACTGCTTTCTCCTGTTCGGAGCAAGCACTAATGTGCTGCATCCCAGATATAACTCCTGGGGACAAACACGGGATGCTGCAAGAAAATGGGATGTGGCACTGAGCGCAGGGGAAGACAATCCGTACATTTGTACTTTTCAAATCTCACTGCTTCTAAACTCCTACTTTTAAAGTAAAATGGATTCCCCTTATGAATCACAAGACCACTTGCCCCTGGCCCTCGCTCATACAGAGCAGCGTCACTCTTTGCAAGATCCCTCATCTGATGCAAGGGCTGCAGCTCCCATCCCATCTTGCCGGCTCAAGGGGCTCCCAGTTCTGCAGTTCTCCACGGTCAAAGTTCTGGGGCACCCCTGAACTCGAAAAAAGTAACCAGGGGATGATTTATTCCCTCTTGCTGAAGGTAAAACACCCTTGAGAAGCAACAACCAAAATGTCCAGGCAGAGGATCCAATTCCAACAGAAGAAGCGGTTCTCAACACGGCCTGGGGCAAGAT
Organism: Tinamus guttatus; assembly: GCF_000705375.1. The sequence goes on along the minus strand of NW_010588217.1, from coordinate 254,384 downwards.
GGGAATCGGCTGTCATGGGATGTGGCAGAGGCTGCAGCAAGGAATGGGTTAAAAAAGGCTGCGCAGAGCCCTGAAAGCAGCGTCCACCGAAGGCTGTCAAGCACAAAGATGTGAACAGAGGCTCTGGCCCATGAAACTCTGCTGCTCGCTGCCAAAATCCGTGCGGCTGCGCCATGAAAAGCATCGCTGCTCGGCCGTCCCGCTGTTATATTCTTTCCCGGAGCGCCCCTCGCCGCTCCTGCCCGCGGGGCACGGGGGCCTTCGCGCTGCTCCGCGCATCCTCTTCCGCCGGCGCCCGCGGGCAGAGCCGCAGCTCCCAACGGGAGCGTTCGGGGGCCGCGTGGGGCTCTACCTGGGAGCCGAGCGCACGGCAGGAGCGAAGCAGCCCCGCGCGCCGGAGCGGCCAAGCGCGGCCGCCCCATTGCCGTCCCCAAGCGCTCCCACGGCGCGTTTGAACTCCGGGTGGAAACGTTTGCTTTGAAAGAAACCCTGTTTTCTTCTTGGAAACAAAGACGAAAATGTGCGCGCGGGCTACAGTAGCGGCACTGTGTGCCGGGCCGAGCGGCGATGGTTGCACTGGGAATCCTAATAAACAGTGCGGAGAGGAGGAATTCTGCGCGAAAAAGGGTGTACGCTACGTCTCCCTCCCTCCCCTGTTTCGTGCAATATTTACACAGCTGTGCTTTGTAAAACGTGCAGGGGAGGTTTTTATTATTATTTTTTGGTAATCTATTTACCTAAGATAGCCCAGCATCTGTTTTGCGGTGAGCTTCTTTCACAAAGTTTCACAGTTGCCTTGACTGATGCAAAAGGAGGTCACGGTCCTTCCTCCGTGATCCTAAAGCCATTTGTGTCGACCACGTTGCCATTCTGCTCGGCTAATTTGCGTCGGGCTCTGTGTTTTTGGTATATCCTCTACTTGGAAACGTGCATCCCTTGGGGGCTGGTCTGGCTAGGTGAGTATTTTAGTTATCTGTTTTATAAAATGCAGAAGTGCACAGGAATTTGCAATAATATGCATCATTTACTGGCTCTCAATACGTACTGTATATTGGCTCTGAAGACTACTAATATTTTCCAGCTGCCTCCAAAAAAAGAAAGAGTTTGATGCAGTCCTTGCAATCGGTCCTTTCCCATGACTGCCTGCACAGGTGATGAAGCCTTTTCCTGTGTGCTGAAGAATTAATAAACCTGAACATTTCTCTACCAACACACCACAGTACATAAAATATGTGCTCCTGCTTCCCAAACACATTAGAGAAAGCAAGTCTGCTGATCTCAACTGCTAAGACAGCACATGGAAGGAACGCAGCCCATTTCCTAACCAAGATCTAATCTATAGAAGACTTTATAGATCCAAGTCAACATCCTGAATTGGTCCCAGAAGCAAACAGAAAACCAGTCCAACCTTTGGAAGGCAGGTACAATACTCCCAGTGTGTTTAAGCCCTTTTGCAGCTAGAGTCCCACGCTGCACCAGCTGCAGCAGATGATTTGCAAGGGTGGCTGCGTCGGGGTAGAGCAGCCCAGAGACCCTGGCTTGACATCCCCAAACACAGGGAGCTTCTGTCCAGCACCAGCCTCGCACCTGAGCTTTGAAACGATGGGGAAAGTCCTAAATCTTCCCTGTCCAACCGAAAAAAATTGACTCCGACTATGCCACATGTATGTGGAGCCAGATCTCTGGCGGTCTGTTCACTGCCATGGCCCACAAAAGAGCTTTTTTAAAATTTATTTTCAATGTTAATCAGCAAAAATGGTACATATGGACGAAGCTTTAGGTTGCTCTCTGCAGCGAAACACCCTCTGCAATTTTAAACTCGGAATTCCTCCATGTGCATTCCCATTTATGGTACATCTGGAACCAGCTGCAAGAAGCAGAGATGCAGCTTTGCCTGCCTGGCTTCTGCAGGGCTGCCCTGAAGGGAGGGATGGCTTCCTCAGGAGGGCACAGCAAAGGTGAGGCAATACACCAAGACTTGCAGGGCACCATTAATTTCATTAAAAATGGAAGTTCGTTTAGGCTGAATCTCAGGCACAAGAAGTTTGTTGCATCGCCCAGGCTCTGGACAACAAGGAACCTTTGGAGTTGTGGATACATTTAGGACTTTTCGCTCTGCACTGCTGAAAACACGTCAGGAACCGCGTGACGCCGCCAGGAGGATGGCTGGGCTCAGCCCGTCCTTTCCCCCCTCCAACCTGCCTGGTTTAGGGACAGCAGTGCCAGTAGCACCGCACGGCGTCACGCGCCCCGTGCCGCTGCGTGCGCTGCGAAGAAGAGCTGAGCCATTGATCCAGCGGTAATTTGCTGTCAAAATGACTATGTCTATTATAGCAAATGAGCAGTGTTAATCATTCTGCTTGATGAATGTTATTGCAAAAGACTGACAATGCTCAAAGCGCCACTATTGACCTGCTGCGTCTTCCCTGGCTCGCACTGAGTTCTTGATCTTCACTGGCCTTGGCCAATTAGTTTAAGTTATCCATTAAGGTGCAGTTCTGGAAAAGTTCTATTTAAAATAAACAACAACTTATATTGGTGAGTAACTCATCAGCTATGCAGCAGCCTGATTCTGATTGCCTGGCAGAGAAACACACACATTTTGTGCAGTATCTGATAAAAGATCTATAATGTGCTAACACAAACCTATCATGTAGCACCTGTGACTAACAGATTGTGATATCAAAGTCTTGATGTCTAAGTGCTCCTGTAAATGCATTAAACTTTTAGCGGCAGGAACTGTAGACTGCCAGTGACAAGGAGCTGATATGGTATTTCAGTAAAAGTTGATAAGTGTTATTGCTCGTAGAAGAAAAGAAAATTCTTACGTTCTTGAGAACCACTGGGCAGCTTGTGTTTTGATGGGATACTGTAATGCAGAGAGCAGGGATATGGGAACACATGGACTGTATGAAAGGAGGAGGAAAGAAAATTTAAGGAAAATCTCTGCATCTTACAGTAGCTGGAGCTCCTTGGAGGACGCTGCCCCTGCACGTGGCGCTGCTGGCAGCTCTGTGCACCCGAAGCAGCTTGTTAGGCAGCAGCATCCGCAAGGACCACGTTTAGATTCAGCTGCAGAGGCAGCAGCATAAAAGGCAGCACGGGCCCAAACTCTTAGCTAGGGCCAAACGCCACAAGAGACTGTGAGAGTGGGGAGAAATGTGCGAAATCGTCTATAATACCTTGGACATGAAAAGAAGTAGGGGCATTACGGGTCTGCATGGGATTGGGGGAAAGGGGTGAATGGGAAGAGGAGTCCTAGCTGTAGGATAAAGCCTAAAAAAGCTCAGGAAAAGTTTTGCAGAGTAAATGAAGCACGGAAGCTGCCCTGAGCTGGAGTCACTGGGCTCTCTCCTTGTGGCATGTCTGCAGCTTAACGCACACATTAGCTCGACGAAATTCTTTCTGCTACAAACCAAAACGTTCCGGACATCTGAGAAACATGATCTGTGCCTGACCTCTGCTTAGAAAAGCCAAACTGCGCTGCGGCGGGAGGCTTGTCTGCTTGCGAAATGTTCCCACTGTCTTAAGATACGAAGCTCATGTGGAGGAAGAAACGGCACGGGCGGCTGCTGCAGCATCAAGGTGGGCAGAGGGGCTGCCGCCCCGCGCGGGTGCAGCGCGATGCCCTCTGCCTTTGCTCTCTCGTTTACCTTCACATCCTGAGACCTGCGGGGTAACCCAATGTCACCTCTGGGAATTATGGAGAAACACTATTGGCAGGGATTGTAGGTGCAGACCTCCTCCGGTCTAAGAAATTGCGACGTTTCCTTGTTTTTTGGAAATGGCTCTAAGAACATCTTGAGCTCGGCTCAAGAAAGTTGATGAAGATCATGAAATTCTAATGTCTATTTATGATCCAGTGAAAATCACTCAGTACAGCAAGTCTCAGACCTGAAAAATAGTGCTGGAGTATGATTCTAAAATTGAACACTCTGTGTCTGAAGTTGAATGTTTTCCCAGTATAAATGGATGTTTTTTTCTTTATTTTTGTATAAAACATAGTTCTGGTGTTTTTCATCATAATTTCAACAGTCAGATCCTTGAATCATTGGCAGTAATGTAGCACAATCATTGCAAACTTCCCTGAGCTCTGATGTATTTTGTGATATAAAGTCTCTTGATGAGCCCATAGACCTTTTGCCCAAGGATAGACCGGACATACTCTGCATCCCCAATGCTGGGACTTCCTAAGCAGATTTTCTGTAGTAGGTAGTGCCAGGCAACAACTGTGTTTAGGACATAAAGAATGCATAAAGAACACAATCTGGGATCTCTCTTACACCACTTTCTCTGCCGTTTCCAAGATATAATTTGGAACAGACTTTGAAAACAAACTCTTGTGGTCATCTGATCTATGCCTGAATGAGTTCTCCTGACTTGTAAGGCATAAATAAAGGGTCCTGGGTAAATATGAAGAAGAAGAATTTTCCTTGTGTGTAGAATCTGTGAAGAAGCATGCACATTCCAGGCCAAAGAATAGAGCTATTGAGACCAGAGTTTGGACCTATTGCCTGCACGTGGTTGATCCACAACAAGCACTGTGTAGAGATGTTGTACCATCTAGTCAGTGATCACTGTTACTGCAAGGGCAAAAATACCCAGGTATGGGATCCCAGCTCCTCAGGTGTACAGAAATTGCACAGAAATTACTTTCAGACAGTCCCACAGATGGTGGCAGTAGCCTGAGTGGTAGTGAGCAACCACAGAGCTGATTTTAATGGGATCTTCACTACTGAAGACATGTTCAATACACTAACAGGAACTCTCTGCCGCTTGCAACAGGTTCATAGAACGGTATCAACTTCCTGAGCCTCCAGAACTGCAAAGATGTCTTTCATTAGAAGAGTGCGAATGTTATGCATTAATAATTTGTTAACCTTTTCGAATGCCTCATTTGGTTGCTGCAATTTTCAAGCTGAAGACATGCAGGAGCTTCGCACAGTGTGACTAGCAGCAGAGTAAGAGGGGTGGAGCTGGGCCCAGGAATGGAAAACTCCAGCCCTTCAGTGCATGAAGGACTAGGGAGCTCCCAAACTTCCAAACCGGGTGCAGGGCTGGAAGTTGGTCAAGAACACAACAGAAGCAGAGCTAATCCTCCCTGCAGAAATCTCAGGCAGCGCAAGGACTGCAAACAGCTCCTACCTTTCCGGGTTAACTGGGTCCCTTCTAGGAAGTCAACTGACTTGTGGAAATGCAAGTACCAGGAAGAAATAAGTAAAGAAACTAATGCAGTACTCTGAATTGCCACCTTACATTCTCTTTCCCACGTTGCGTTTTAGAAATACAACAGAAGCAAAATTGGCAAATGCCATCCATGTGCTCCGCTACGGAATGACTGACAGAACACAGTGTGAATGTTACTTCGGGGCTGAACCAGAGGATGCGTTAGAAAAATGCCTAAGTGGAACACGGACATGTTCTAACTCAACCTTCCAGGGTGCATTCCCTTGTTGTGGAATCAAAAGCCTACAGCACTAATTATGGCTTACCCCGTTGCAACCAGGGCTGCCGCAGAACTGAACACGGGCCAGCATTTGAACCCGAGTTCAAAGTCAGTGTGATGTTGCCTGAGTTTCTTACTAACATCATCTTTATCCTCTCTTGCCCTTCTTCTCAGTTAAGAAGAATTATGTACTGAAAGTGCTGAGATAAAGTAATGGTAAGGAGGATACCGCAAAAGGTATTCGAAAAGCACAAGTAATTTACTACGTGTCTGCTTTGTTTTACTTCCTAAGCCTTCCTGTTGTGAAAGGAAATTCATCTTTTCTGGCAGACTCCAGCCTTTTTAGGCCGGAGAGCTCCCCAGGAGCTTTCCAGTGCAGGTAAATGGATGTGAGACTCAAGCAGTACAGTACGAGGAACCGGGAATTAATGCGGGGTTTTGCTTTGGCTGTCACATCTGACGTGCAAGGAGAGTGCTGCATCCCTGCTTGCAAGATCTACATGTGGAAACGTGGGCTCAAGGCTCCGGTCATCGCGATGGGGCTGAAGCGCCAAGACTGGAAAGGTCACGGTGCTGGTGGGCAAAGCCCACAGGATCCAAACCCAGCCAAGTCTTCACGTGAGACAGATGTCCAAGCCCCAAAGCCTTCTATGATAAAAACCAAGAGGGTTAAGCCTGGATGTTCTGCGTTCACCGGAGCCCCCAAGAGCAGGCACGGGGGAAGCAGCCGCAGCCGCATCCACCAGCACACACGGAGGTTTTGTCCTCTTCTGTTCTCCTGCCAGTTTGCACATATGTTCCGAGTATGCAGCCTGCCCTCCAAAGACCACTTACAGGGGCAATCACAGGGAAGCGGAGCAGTAAGAAAGTATCCAGAAAGGGAATTGGTTCAAAAGGAAGAAATGGAGACAGATGTAGAGTGAGAAGTCACGGCTGGCGGTAAATAACCCTCTGCCTGGAGTGCTCTCTTTTTCTAAGAGGAGTTCACATATTCCATTTCATATTTCCTTTCTAGGAAGTCAAATCTTGGTTTTCCTGGCATTTGTTCTTTCTTTTTCTTCTTCTTCTTCTTTTTTTTTCCTTCACTATATATTTTTTCTTTCTTTGTGGTCTAAAACGTTCTCCCTTTCCCCTCTCCTTTGGCTAGGCCGTGTTCTCTTTCTCCTTTCCAGGGAGACATCTCTCCAGCCCCGCCGTGTGCAGACCACATTCCTCATTTCCCTGCACTCCCCCAGCCAACGTCTTCCACCACCCGCGGGCCTCGGGCGCTCGCCCTGCTCTGCATGTGCCTGAGCACAGAGGGTTTCCCGCTTGCTCGTGCATTGCTCCCCACTCTTACTCAGAGACACTATCTCTGGATAAATCTGCTGGGAGAAAGCGCTCTACCCCAAGGCAATAAAGCAAACCGACGTGTTGTTATCGTTGGTGGGGATCCGAGCGCGCTGGGAGGTTGGCTGCCGGCTCCTCGCTGTGCTCTTTCCTTCCCCGGCAGCACGGCCATCCCGCAGACAGGGCTGCGCTTCCTTTCCTTACCCTGATTTCCTCCTCCTGCAGTTTGGCCAGAAGCCCCGAGGGCAGGGTTGAACGCTGGGGTTTGGGAACGCGGCGTAGGCGACGCTCTGCCAGGGCAGGATGGAACCTGCGCCTGCCCCCCGGGTCAGCAGGGCTCTGCACCGCGCGAGCCCCGCGCTGCCCTGCGCGGGAAGGCGAACCGCGGCGCAGGATGCCAAGGCAAACAGAGAGGTGGTTTCAGGCTCTAAACTGCTGCTGTGAATTGCACTGAGAGGAAAGGAAACACTGAAGCTCAGGGATTACAGCGAGGTAAAACCGCGCAATCATTTTTTGCTTCTAGGTTAAATAAATGGCAAAGCCCTTTTCTGGACAGGGGAGATGGGAAAGGTCGTATCGGAAACAGGGCAGAGCTCCAACATCCCCCTCACAGAGAGGAATACTCTTGCCAGGCAGAAGCTACCAGGGGATGTTACCATCATTTGTATGGCTTTCACACAACCAATATACTTTCTAAGTATATTGAGACATACCTAGATGCCTCCAAGAAGAAAACATTTTATACCCATAGAGAGAAAGCACTTGTGCCAAACACACACCAAAAGGGCCAAGCATTGATATCAGATGTGTGATTTCTGAGGCATCAAAGCAGGATGGGTTCCCTCCCTGTCGCTTAGGAGGAAGAGCCTTGTTCCAGGGACAAGCCGCTCTTGTCCTGGCCTGAAAGGACACTTGATAACGTCTTTGTCCTTCACCACTGAGGTGTGACTCTTCAGGCAACCTCTCTCCCAGCCACACTCTTGCAGTGACTCTGTTTTAGAGAGGAGCTGGGACCAAGATTTGGAGGAGAGGCTGCTGCAAAGCCTGGGAGAAGGCTCAGCGTGACGCTGCATGGGCACAGCGGGAAGATGGTTTGAAAGTACCTCCCACGCAGGCAGCACGAAGCACTTTTTCTTCACAACTGCAGGAGGGAGAGCAAGCTTGGTGAATCTGAGCTACACCTAGTTGGCACCTGGTTTGAGTCCCTTAGGTCGCAAGGTGACTTTCTGCCATTTTATGGACAAGACTAAACAGAATCTGAGCTGCTTCCATAGTGAGGAAGGTTGCCAAGAAGGTGGTTTCCCCTCTGCCTTGTCCCTGCCTTTGGGAAGCTCAGGAAGTTTTATGCGGGCAGTTGTCCTTCCCGATGAGCGCTCCGCAGTGCCGAGAGCGGCGGAGGTGCTTCTGTCCCATCCCGTTGAAGGCTGAAGGTCCCTCTCTTGTCCAGCTCAGCAGGTCAGCGCCACTATCCGAGCAGGACTCGCATGACACAGCCGTGGCGACCACGCGTGGGGAAACGACCAGAAGTGACAGCAGAATTAACAGCCAACCTCTGGTTGTCGTACAGACGGAGACTGTCATTAAGAAGGAGCAGCCCAAACCTTGGGGCCATCAAGCCCTCGGTGTGACAGCGACGCAATGGTGGTGACCCAGGCTGCTCCCACCCCTGTGCCTGCAGAGGAGGTCGCGATCCCTCCCTTCCCATGGGCACGGCGCTGTTGTTCCTGCTCCCTCGTGTGCTCGGCCAGCGCCAGGTGAGGCTCTGCCGGCGGAGGGGACGGCCCCGAGCGCCTCCGGAGCAGGAGACCTGCCCGGAGCAGCAGAGCCCTGGGACGAGGCCGTCCCGAGGAGCCTGGCGCTCGCCTGCCGGCAGGTCCCCCCTCTGCTCCTGCCAAGGCGCCACATCTGCAGGCAATAAGGGCCCACAAGCTGGCTCCTCCTCATTAGAGCGGAGAGGGCAGCTGGCAGGGGATCCTCCAAGGGCTCCCAGGCGCCGGAATCAATCCCCTCCCAGTCTGGAATAGCCCAAATTTGGTGACTTTCTGGGCAGGCTGTAAAGCACAGCTGTTTGACAGGGTCTCTGGAGGAGGCTGCGGGTATGTTTCCTACACGATAAAGGATATAGGTGGCTGGCCAAGTGCCCGCGGAACTGATTTTAATGCAGTTCAGGTTGAATTTACTTTTTCTGTGCTGTATAGTTCATTATACGCAGAACCCTGGACAAACATGTGTTGCCTCAAGTCAAACCAGAAACATATTATTTCAAATCCAAACAAACAATAAAGGCAAGAATATGTATTGTGAAAGGTCCCTTGGATTGCTTAGAGAGCCTAGAAACACCAGGAGGTTGGAGGTGAAAGTACCGGTTGTCACCTAACATATACGACTTCTATTATTTTTAATAGCAATGAATATTTGAATATTAGATGTAACAAAATTGAGGCATTAACTCCACCTGTGTAAGTACTACTGACCAAGAGAAATATTTCCAACGGTACCAGCACCCAGATGATATCAAGATAAGTGATCAACGGACAGGCAAGTATGCAATATAACGCAGAAGATGATCAACAAGAAAGATCATACACATAGTTAACTAAGAACAGGCAGAAAAACTGCTTCCTAAATACTATGAAGTTTAATACCTAGTATTACCTATTTCAATATGGAGCTTCATGGTATTACAATTGAATAAATGCCTTCTGTAGGTCTCTTAAAAAGTCATTGCCAAGTGAGCTCAAGTGCTGTATAACACTTGAATGTCCTTTTACCTTATAAAAGCCGAGGAACCTTTATTTAAACGTTATACCTGTGCGGCACAGCCCAGGCAAGTGCTGTTTTCTGCTAAGCAATCATCATCGCTGTCCCAGAATTGAATCTGGACGCTTTGACAGGGAAAGACAGAGCATATCTTTTGCTGCATTATTTAAATGCTTCAGACATTTGGCCAAAATACAGAAGTGACACACTACAAAAACATTCACAGCTGCAAGAGCAAGAAAACTACTACAGTATTTGCATCAGATCGACCTTCTCACTTGTTGCAAGATGTCTGTAACTGAGCACCGTTCTACAGCGCATTCACTGTATGTGGACAACACAACAGCAACTGGAGAGCGTTTCGGCGGGCTCCTGGGCGCCACGGCTTACCTGGCTCCACTTCATGCCATCCACTTGACTGGCTGCCACTTCCCGGCGAGCGCCCTTGGCTTGTATAAAACGGCTCCTCACCGGGACTGTCCATTTCATCCTCCACAGATTTGAGACGTTTTGTAGAGCTGAAACGGTAAAAACGCACCATAAATACTGCATACACGGGCAGGAACACAGCTACTTCTGCTGCGATGTCCCTTGCTAGAACTGCAGGAGACAAACTTTCTTAGAGAAACTATAAAGGTTTTAAGGCACAGCTTGTCCTGAAAGAGAACTTACTACCAGCCCAAATTTATATTTTCAATGCTATAACTTTAACCATTAAATTAATCTGGCTTCAGTCCCACAAGAAGAAGCCTGGACAAGAGGATGAGGCAAGGACTCATTCTTGGTTTGAACGTTCGTGTTACTGTACAAATACATGTGTTTTGCTCTGCTGATGCATGCCACCATGCAAGAAGTCAGCCCAACAGGTATCTCTGGCCAGTGCCAGGACCACAGGACTCCCTTGATGAGGAAGACACTAGGGCTTTGCCGCAGTCTCTGGTGGTCCCTGACTTGGATTCTGGTAGTTGGACAAGGAAGGAGTCAGGCAGAGACCAGCCACACGTGGGCAGGGGAAGCTGTGTGCATGCAGTACAAATACTGCCCGATAATTCTACTGATTCTGTGTATTTAAGAAATATGTATTTTTTTCAGACTGGGAACAGTCTAATAAGAGGAAAACAAATATATTACCAAGTTATTAACCACCCATGTTGTTTATAATTAGCTCCTTATCAGTGCTAGCTATTTGCAGAATAGGAGAGTGACAACTGAGCTCTTAAGTAACACTAATAACCTCACTTTTTTGCTCTTGGAGTCCCAACTAAACTCTACCTGAGAACAGTGTTAATGCTGAGCACTGCACAGGGTACTCAGATCATGCATAAAAAAGAAGAGCACAAACTTTCAAATTGATGTGCAATGGGAATTGTAGTCACCAAGCATCATGGTGCAGGATGCAGAATGTTCTTCACTGCAAACTACAAGCTAAGAAAGTAGTACTAAGATCCTCTCTTTAAATAATTTTTTAAAGAAAATAAAAACAACAACTACATTTAAACTGTAGATTATTTTACATGTGTGCTTGCCTATTGCAAAGCTGGTGCCACTGCAGACTCAGATAAAAATGTAAAAGAAACCAGGGTTGAAGTTAGACTTTCTTGTCATGTCTTTGAAATAAGTGATCTATTTTGGCTGTGGGGGAAAAAAAATCAATCTGGTTCCTTAATAGTGTTCAGAATACTAGAGTGACCGGCCTTCTTTATAAATCTAATCTCATGGATGGTTAAAGGACAAGGTAAAAAATAAAAAATATCCTTGTCTGATGGTTAGCTTTTAAGGCAAAATTAAAGTCAGCCTGAGTGGCCACGTGCACTAAAAATTCACACTTTTCAAATGGTTGAGTCACAAAACTCTTAAAACTGTATGAAAAACAGGATACATTAGAGCCCGAGGATCTGACATTATGTTATGTCATGGACAATACTTTCCAAGACAAAGAATGCACACAAGTCAATCGTAAATTTAGCAGATTCTGGATTTCTTTCCTCCTACGCAATCCAAGCCATAATACTCACAGCTACTGTCTCCTTACAAATGTTCAGTGACCTTCCTTAGGACAAAGTGACACATCTCAACGTGCTCCCACCTCCCTTCTGCCTCCAGCACCCGTGCAACCACTCCCTGCACACCGAGACGCGAGGCAGAAGCTATGCAGCTCGATGCAATAGTGCTTCTTCAAAGCTGTGCATAAATAAAGAGCTTTAACAGCAACCCAGAAAGGCTTTCTGCTTGGTGAGCCTCTAAGTGTTCCAAACCTAGAGGCCCTCAAACAACTCATCAAATAATTCAGCAGTAACTTCCCCAGAGGAATAGTGAGAATTTCCTGGGTTCCCAAGTGACTCAGTAATAGGCACAGATTCAATTACCTGGTAGAGGATGTGCTAGGTAAAGACCTCCTCATTGCTCCTGGGCTCATGCTGTAGTATGAAGAACTTTCCAAATCTGAGAGGGAGAAATTAGGGCCTGTTCCTGCAGCTATTGGTGCTGGGGAAACAAAAGAGATTGCAGTCAGTGAGTCATGTGAGCAAGGCTTGCGTTGTACCTCAGAACCACTTCTTCCTCGTGAGGGTATTCAGTTTGGGGTGAGAACAGGTGTGATGTGGAAATTAAGAAATCCTTATGGTAATTGTTTTTGCATCAAGAAGATGCAAAGTTGATCAAGAATACAATGTTCAGCAACTCAGACTCTTTCTTACAGTCCTCCAAAGATATTCCTTCTTTATAAAATTTAAACAGATAAGGCAACACCTCTGTTCAATTCCTTTAAGTCCAACTTTTCTTCTATCATTCCAACATCCAACATTTATTGAAACTTTTTTTTTTTTAGAATTGGGCTGCGTTTGCTGGCACAGTTACAATAGGCTGCATCCCTGGGTAGGTGCTTGGCAGAACCTCCAGGCAGCAGCGCAGCCCTCGGGGGCTTCTGGAGGAGCCCGAGCCCCTCTCTGCTGAGGTGCCAGTTTGGGGGGCAGCCCGGCCCTGGTTGCTGGCGGGGGCACGTCGTGATTTTCCCTCGTCTTGCAGGCACGTCTGAACGTAGCCGGCAAAATCCGGGATATCAAGGAATTAGGTTGGGAGGTCATTTATGACAAGAACGCTCAAGCCCTTCGTTATCTGCTCTTAACTGGGATACGCTTCCTGCGCACTGGGTACACGAGGGAGTGTGTGCTAAAAGGAAAAAAAAAAAGGGAGAAAAAAATAAGCATAGTAAAATTAACTCATTTTATCAACCTGTGCTTTCTGCCACAGTTTCCTGACAGCACCTACAAGCGGCTGTAAAACTGATGAATTTGCATGGAAAAAGAAACCAGTGTAAGTAATTTGTGTAAAAGGTAACACGGACATGGACTGCTATAACTCAGACACCCTGCAGATAGCAGACTGCTGCAGTGTGAGCAGTTCTGGGCTAGAAAAATGACCACACTGCAGTCAGTCTGACTTGAATGGAAATCAATCATAAAGGTATCTCTGCAGTATCCACTCCAGTTTTCAGCAACTTCCTTGCCAAGCAGACCCGTGCTCTGGAAACCCTTTGCTCCGCACCCTCTGCCTGGCCCAGCACCACTTCCACTGTACACGCAGTATTTTCCAAACAGGAACATAAAAAGGCAAGCTCTAAATTAAAGCCCTGTGCCTTTTGGGGGCCCAATGAATTTCCGAGCCGTTGCAAGATTTATGAAACTGCTTCATTCCAGACAGATAGGGAAGAAAACGCTGATATCCGGACTATGCTTCGCCTCTTCCTTTCGCTTCCCTCTGTTAATCATTCTCCCGGACGGCTGCGCTCAAATCCTTGCACTGGCCCCACGTGGGAACACGGAGCGGCTCCGGAGGGGCCGCCGCGGAGCGGGACGCAGAGCGCCAGGTCGCGGCCGCCCTCGCAGCAGATACAAAGGGCGCTTGGTCTGCGAGGGGCCCAAACACCTCGGCGCCTCCCACGGTCACCCCGAATGTCCAGAAAAATCACAGGACAAAAAGGAAAAAAACACCCAACCCTGTGACTTAACGGGAATATTTATTTTGAAAAATTTACTGAATTAGAAGGCGGGACCCACTAAACAAGGGGTTTAGGCTGGCTGCTCTTCCCTGGACCATGGCACTCTCTTAGTCATGCTATTGCTTAGCTCCTCTTTTTCTTCTTTTTCCCCCATTCTCCATATCTATTTTTACCAAGGGCCAGAGCACTGACTAAGACCAGTACACCTGTAATGGAGCGATAATGGGCTTGAGGTTAAATGGGAAAAACATGGCATTTGACTAATAAACTCCTTCGTGTGTCGTGGCTTCACAAACCGTGTTGCTGGGGACGGGGTGAAGATCTGGATTGGGTTTTTTTTGCCCATTGGCATTTGTCTCCTACACCCTGTAGTGAAGGGGCTCTGCCGCATACAACAGATATGAAATGTGTGATGCTCGTTCTAAAATTACAAGTACAGGCTGCTATTGACCGTCTCATTATGCTGAGTTCCATTTATAAACATAGCTAACCACTAAGTTTATAGAGACTTTTTGTGCTGCTTTAATAGGATATTGATCGAGAGCAAGGTTTGAGTGGACTGCCATTGAATTGTGTAATGGCATACAAAAGGCAAGGTCACAGCAACTGCTCGTTCCATGCCTGCAGTCTATTTTTTATTATAATCCAGTTTTTTTTTCCCTCCCCTTCCTGTAGTACCCCTGCCCGGTGCGTTTGGGATACAGAGCATCTTTTTTAAACGTTCATTTTCACACTGCTGCCCTCGGCTCCCGTGGCTCGCGCAGCGCTCAGGAGCCGCCGCAGGCGCTGCTGCGCGGGACAGGACGGACGCGGGTTCCCCCCGCTCCACGCAGCTCCCGTGCTGCAGGGTGGCACCTCCCTCCTGGCACAGTCACCCCTTGTTCATCCATGATGCCCCTTTGACAAATAACACCGCACAAAGCAAGTATGTTTGATCTGGCTCTAGTGAATGTCCATCAATCCCAAATCTCTCTTCCCATCCAGGGCAGCACAGACTATCCAGCTGCTCAAAGGTCCTCCAAGCGAGGAGACCTTCCCTCCCAGCAGCTCCTTGCAAGGGAACATGGAGCAGACCGTGTGCCACGGAGAGCTGCACACAGCGAGCACGGTTTTCCTAAGAAGGCAGCATGGGGTTGGGCTTGGTCAACATCTGCATGTGCATCTGTGCATCTTCAGCAGACCAAGAGACCCGAGACCCTCTGGAGTTCTCACCAGCAAAGAGCTTTGGAAGGAGGAGCTCCAAAGCAGTTTCGGAGTTGAGCAACCATTGCCTCCAAAGGGATCCAAAGCGGTCTGCTGGTACCTGGGGTGAAGGGACAACCCTGGGAAAGCAGCTCTCATCTTTTGTCTGCTCACAGTGCATGAGAGTTGGCAACATGATCAGCTATACCCACGTTGGACTGGCTGAGGAGCAAACTATCTATTTTTCAGGTGAACATTTATGATCTGCTGTCTCTATTTCAGCAGACTCTGCAACATCCAGAAGCTGGGTAGTGTTTTGAAAGAAAATCCACAGCTATGGGACTGAGGAAAGCAGGTTTCTGTTACCAGAACAGCCTAGATTTGTTCAATAGCTCACAGAAACTGTGATGATTGGCATGATGGATAAGATAGATAATGGTAATAGCTGACCTTTTGCTTGATTAATTCATTCCCCAAATTTGCATGACTGAGACAACCGCCTATTACTTGAGACTCCTTGTCATGTGGCCCTCTGAGAAGTTAACTAAATAAAGCTGGCACATAATTACCACCAACAATATCTAATAAGATTAATTTGAGATAACGGCAGCTAACCAAAGCCAGTTAAAACTGTGGGAAATGACATATTTCTACCATTGTATTACTGAAATCAAGCACGGGGAGGATGGCAGTGGGCATACGCAACGATGACCTCCTTGTAAAGCAGCACAGAGTCCGTGCACAAAGACACAGGAGACCAACCACGAGGGCAAGTTCCTTGCTGCCCTCGCCTTGATTGCTTTGAAAGATTCAAAACGTGGATGTTTTGATTACTCAAGACTGTTAACAACGGCTGGTGAGGCTGAACGATGGCTGCTCTGCAGCTGAGCTTCCCAGCACCAAGGCAACCCATGGACTGGCCTCAGCTCAAGCCACAAGTATACATAAGCAACCCAGCACGGCTTATATGGAAAAGGGTGCTCTTTAAGAGAAACCCTACACAGCAATTTAGGCAAATACGCAGCAATTAATCTGTTGCTCTGCTATGCTAAATAATTCTTTGAATGCGAGAGTGCAAATTCATCCTGGCTTCAGTGGGAATTGGTTGGTAGCCTCTCCGTTAGACGCATCCGAGCGGGTAGCCACACGTGTCGGGCTGTGGGCTTCCCAGAGCTCACGAGTAAACACGGTGACCGCTGGTCCGCCCGTGTCTGGGGCATCTCCAAGGAAAATCCAGGGTGCTATCGAGCCGCGTGGCTAATTCAGTCCTGGCACTCCTCCCTCTGAGTCAGTGCTGAAGTGCGATCCCGACACACTTTGGGGACACTATTTTTGGTGGAGGTGCTGGCTTGTGGACAGGGTATAAAACTGAGGTCTGGAGCTGCAAGGATTATTAAGGAGCCAATGAAAAAAGAGTGCATGCCTCCTTTGGCTGCAAAAGCAAAAAGCTGCCTCTTGTCATTTTGCCTACCAACGTCTCCTTACGTGTTCCCAGTTGAGGCAATGCCTGTCCTGCTCCCTCCCTGGTTGCCAACCGTGTCGAACGCTAGGATTTTTGGTAGACCACGTCTTTGTTTTGTTGCAACAAAATACCATGGAAAATTAATGAGCACGGGCACGAGCGAGGTCCCGCCGCGCGCGCAGGAAGGTGGCGAAGGCGCAGCCCCGACCGCACGGCTGACAGAGTCCAGAGCAGCTCTGCTCCCACGGCCCAGATAAGATTGCGGAGGAGCGGGATGCCTTGCGGAGGGGGCAGGGGCGGCCTTCGGGACGCGAGTGTCTCGCGTTGAACAAAGGTGACACGAGATGGGGATGGACGGAGGAGGCGGAAGGCCCGCGCTGGAGGCCCGCAGCGAGTCACGCACGGCGGCCAAGGCGGCCGCATGGCCAAGGCCCCCTCGGAGCACCCAGTAAGTGAAGGGGTTTTCCAGCGCGCTGAGCACTCAGCAGCTCCTCGGGACTTCTGCGTCCCGGCGGCTTTGTCCTTCCAACCAAAGTCCCACAGGTTTTCAACCAGCGGCTGCCGCTCTGTCCCTGTCTCCTGTGCACGTGCCTCCCACTCTCTGCGCTTCCCTTGTGGCAGCCTATTTCCCAATAGAGAAGCTAGTTACGAGTCTGACAGATGTGCAAGGCTCTGTGAAAGACGAAACAAACCCCCTTAGAGGAGCTCTGCTCTGAGACTCCAAAGCACTCTGCTGGGGTCGTGCCAGTGAAGCGCCAGCCCCAGAAGGACCTGGGCTGCATGCAGAGCCAATACAAGCCGATATCCATAGGTGCAGGAGCAGAGCCATCGCTGTGGCTGGCTGTGCTAACCAGTCCTGGGGGCATGCCCTAAGGTTCTAAAGGGAAATGCAGTTGATAATTAGTGAGACTGTAACGTTACTGCCCAGCTTGGCTCCAGCTGCAGGGAAGAGGGCTGGTCCTACGGGCCTGGTTCGTAGGTGTCTCGCTGCCACCCTCTCTCCTTGGACTATCTGGATTATGTCATAGCAAAACCCAATCGATGCACCTTTGATCAATGGAGCAGGGCGGTGACAGGTGCTCTTAATTCACTGTTGTTAGTGAGTATTGACAAGCCCGTAATGATCATGCTGCAGCGTGTCATTCACGCTGAGGGCATTAGCATTCTCTAAAGGTCAAAAAACAAATCCTTCAGAAAGCCCAAATTCCACAGGCTGGAGGGGAACGCAGGCCTTGCAAAGCTGTGTCTGTGGGAAGGGGAGAGGAGGCTGCTGGAGCTGCTGGCACCGTGTCTGAGCGCAGGTGTGCAAACACAGGCACGCGTGGCACGGAGGGCGCCGTGCACAACACTGCCAGGGGAAAAATTCCTACCTGGTGTGCAGGAGCGTGTCATTTCTAGAGGCCTGGTTGAAATACAGCCCTTGGATCCTGCAAGGGATGCACCTGCAAGCTCCTCTGTCTAGACAGGTCGCTGCACTTACACAGGATCTGCCCATTTTCAGCTGAGTACTACAGTGGTGTAGCAATTTCCACACAGAAATTTGCAGGATTATACATATTTATATTATTATTATTTATATATACATATAAAATATTATACTATTTTTTCTGCATTAATAGATGTGGCAAATAAACACAGTGTCACTGGAGCAAAGCAGGGAGAAGACACTCAATGTTCAAGAGACAATTTCTGACTTGGGGAAGGGGCACGATAAGAATCAAGGCAAAAAAAGAAAAAACCCTGGGGATTGCAGAAACCACCCAAAGCATCCACAGCGCAATACTTACTTTGTGAGACTCTTACTAGCTCAGTCACACTGAAAACACCTGATGTGACAAAACTGTCCTGGAAGCCCAAATGTCCTACAAAACAAACAGAGTGAGAGAACAGCGATTAGCTTGAAGCATTTAATGATGGTATTCTCAAATACTTTAGTTTCATTTAGATTTAAAATGTGACATCTAATTTCCCACTTAGCACTAATTATTGTTTATGTAGGTGGGTAGCTAGTCATACAGCTATGTAGGCTGCTTTGTGGTTTCTATCTCGAGGTTAGCAAAGCTAACGTGACACATCAGCAGGGAGATTTTTACATGTTAAAGCATCTCAACAGGAAACCTGAAACAAAAGAGGACTATTTTAATAACCGGTTACCTTGGATGACCCCTAATGACTTCACAATTGAAATGAAAATACTGTACCTAGGAAACAAGCAGGACAGCTAAGTTCCATAATCGTTTTAAACATTATTCTCTAAAGAAACATCTGATCAGGATTATCTACCCATTCATTCAAAGAAAACAAGATTTAAAGATGTACTCTTCATTTTCTAAGGTTACACTAGGGAGATCTTAAAATAGCAGCAAAAAAACCCACCCTACTTTAAAATGAATTCCTCTCCCATAGGCAAAAAAAAAATCTAACATTTAAAACAAGCTTTGGAAAAGAAAAATAAATGTCCGCATCAGGAAAGTGCTGAGCTGGAGCTCTGAGAGCCTTTAGGATGCAGGGCGCAGCTCGGAGCCGCCGCCTCCGTGCAGGCAATGCCTCTGCGCTGCGTATCAAAATGTTATTACACTTTACATAACAGTATTTTCCCTCTCCTCTGAAAACATGTCTACCACCAAATGTTCATTTAATTTTCACGGGTCTGATCAATGACAAAAGGCGCAGCTCCCCGGCGGCAGCCCGGGGGGGCGGGATGCGCGGGACATCCCCGTATCCGCTCCCGGGACCAGGGTCAGAGGAGAAATCTTGGGATAAGGAGATTACGGAGAGAAACGCCAAGTCCTGCCTGCCCACGGGACAAGGGGGGACCTTTTAGGGATGTCCTACTTAGAGGCACCCATGTCCGTGCACGCACACATATATTATTCCATAGAGCTGGGAATGTTCCGCCCGGCACCATCTGCTCCACGGCTTGTCCGGTCGGGCCGCCCTGCTTCCCCGCAGGCTCCCATGGCCGGATCTCCCCGGCAGCTCCCGAACACCTGCCCGAAGGGAGTGAGCGGAGCTGCACGTTGCTGCCCTCGGCTTCCTTTTGGGGATGTTTCAAAAGAAACAGATTCTGCTGCAGGCAGGGAAGGAAAGGCATCCTGCACTCCAGACTACAGGTGGGGATGTTGGAGGAGAGGAAAAGGAAGGAAGAGAGAAAGAGAGAGAGAGAGAGAGAGAGAAAGAGAGAGAGAAAGGAAAGGAAAGGAAGGGAAGGGAAGGGAAGGGAAGGGAAAGGAAAGGAAAGGAAAGGAAAGGAAAGGAAAGGAAAGGAAAGGAAAGGAAAGGAAAAGAAAGGAAAGGAAAGGAAAGGAAAGAAAAGGAAAGAAAAGGAAAGGAAAGGAAAGGAAAGGAAAGGAAAGGAAAGGAAAGGGAACGAGAGGAAGGAAGAAAAAAGAAAGAAAGAAAGAAAGAAAGAAAGAAAGAAAGAAAGAAAGAAAGAAAGAAAGAAAGAAAGAAAGAAAGAAAGAAAGAAAGAAAGAAAGAGGAAGAAGGAAGGAAGGAAGGAAGGAAGGAAGGGAGGGAGGGAGGGAGATACAGGAAGGGAGAGAGAGATGGGAAGGCAGGAAGGATGGCAGGAAGCAAGGTAGGAAGGCAGGAAGGCAGGCAGGAGGGCAGGCTTCCCGATCGTGTGCAAGGATCTCCTTGGGCATCCCTGTGTATGTGTGTATACATATGTATTATGTACACAAACATATAAATATACACAAATCTGTCATGCTCCAGCTGTAGATCAACGTACTATAAAATATTGAAATTGATGCTGAAATTCAACACAAACAAATTCTTCAATCTGCAAGCAAGGTTTTTATTTACACCCGGAGAATAAATTTTTCTCTACTTCAAATTAAAAAAAATGTTCTTACAAGTCTTTATTTTCCCTTATTTTCAACTTAGAGATAACTGTAAGCGGCTTTGCCTCACAGGCCTTGCACTGCGCCCTAATAAAGGTGACGACTCCGCCATCCTGCTTTTTAGCAAGGCTTGTTGGCCATACACAATGTTTGTTCACTGACAATTTCCCAAGTATTTTTAATATGAAGATCTACTTTTCATATGCTGCAGCAGACCTGCCTATTGAATTAAATGATCTGTGAATTAAAAATAATTCTCTTAGGTCTTCACTGAAACCACTCATGTGCCTAAAATTAAGCATATGCTTAAGTGCCTTGCTGGACGGGGGCCAGGATGCTTAATGCTCTGCAGTTTTGAGCCCTTTGCGGGGAAGCCAGCCTATGCTATATAAATTCTCGTACTGTGCTCATCCCCATTGCGTCGGAGCAACTTCCAGGAGTGCATTGAGCGGTGCCGCGGCCATCTGGCACGCGTGGTTCCTGCACCGCGCACCATATTGCCTCTGCTCTGGTGTCCACTTCCACCTGGACTCCTCAAACAGGTTCCTACCACGCGAAGGCTCCAGGAGAAACGTAAATGTGTGAGTAAAAAATAAGATACAAAAGCGCAGTTGAGGTAAAACCACACTGAGCAAGCACAGGTCGCAACAGCTCGGGCCTAACTTTATCATTCATAAAACTGGAATTTGCTGAGTGTGCCTGAAATGTGCCCTTATTAACGTAGGAATAGAAGAGTGATTAGATTTGCACCCTTCTTCAGTGAAAACAAACATTTCACAAGTGAAAGGCGAATTTCACAACTGGCCGCTGTGCTATTTGCTTGCAAACATTAGGAAATCGGGGGCTAATCTTGCCCATCGTTGGCAGCACGTGGATCCTCGCCACGGGGATGCCCTCCTCGCGCTACAGGCTTTGCTGAGCGCTCTTCCCTAGCAATGCCACAAGGAAAATGGCAGAAAGCAGGTAAAGAAACTAAACGAGTACAAGAAGAATGGCTGGGAAACGGCGTGATTGACAAGAGACGCAAAAGCAAATGGTTTGTGCCGATTAACAAAGGCCAGAATGCAAAAACGGTATCAATTTGGCTGTTCCACTTAATTCTGAATGAGAAAAAAATAGGTAAAGTTAAGCAATTACATATGCAGATGTTAGCAGTAAAGAGATCCTTTACTGAAAAGATGATTAAACATCTTGAAAGCTTGCAAGGTTTATTTTCACAGAGCACTCCACTGAAATGCGTGCGCGGTGCTGCTTTTGTTCACTATCCCAACGACAGGCCCCAGAAATTGCGGCTCTGGCACCTCGGCAGTCTTGTGCTACCGTCGCATTTTGGTAGGAAAGCAGGTGTTCGAAACGAGGATTCGCAAATTCTTGCTTTGTACAAGCACACAGAGCTCATTCATGGAAATTCCGGGCAGAATTTTAGGCACCTGGATAGCAAGGCAAGCCCTGACTCAGCAACGAGGTTGGGGCTCGCGCTTGATTTTAATCAGGCGCCGCGTGGAGCACGTGCTGATTTGCTCTACTGGATAGAGACGGGCTGAGGAAGTTTAAGCAGGTACCTCTCTGTTCTGCTGAATCACTGCTTTCAACCCAAATCTTCGTCCTGAAGAGTTACACCTTTACACAAGACCTCGAGTCGAATACACAAGGATGAACCCTTTTTTCCACACCCCCGAGGAAAAAAGCAGATTAAAAAGCTCAAATTGAATGAAGCACATCATAGGGAAGCTGCCTAATCAATAATATACCGTCACCCCCTCGCACATTTGCTGTATTATATACACGAGCTACAATGCCATCATAACAAGCACCACATGAAAAGCACCTCGCCACAACATGAAGACTGCTTTAATCGCAGAGAAATTTCATAATGAAAACTGCAGATTCTTCTCCTCGATGCCGGTAAAGAAAAAGCACGGAAGAAAGGCTGGGATTTGTAATCCTGATCTCACAGAAGTTTTAAAGAAGTCTTTCTACACAGACCAAACAGAATTACTCTTGGTTTTCTCCTAATTTACCCTGGCAGAGGGGAAATCAGGATTAGGGCTTCTTGTCTAATGCCATTTGTTTTGAATTATTAAGCAAACATTCCTACTTCAATGAGTAAACGTGTACAAAGGCAACTAACCTTCGTCCTAAAATCTAGTTTACAGGGAGAGTATTGTCTGCGTTCCCAATTAATGCTGAAAAAGGAGTCTCAGATGTTGCTCTACCAATCAAGAGCTTGTTTTGTAGCTTGAGAAAATCATGACTGATGCAATTACTTTTATGTGGAAGGTTTGAATATGGTCTATAGGTTAAAGTTCATTGGGTTTTTGTTCCTTAATTGAATATCAGAAGATGTTTTCAGGGTGCTCAAGGTATTATTGTTATTTAATTAGCAGGTTTACTTATGTAATCCAACACGATTATTTTTCTTATAAAATACTTGATGGCACCATAAATATACGAGGTATTTTCTAAACAGAGACACAATTGGTTTCCTGAAATTCAAACTTAAATAATAACAGGGAAGCGTTAATCCTCTGAAGATGAAAACGTCCAAATCCAGTTATTTCTCTTCCACCACAGCCTGAGTGACAACGTATTAAGCTTGAGAGAACAGCTTTTTAGGAGACTTTGATTTTTTTTTTTACAGTATTTTGAAATTACTTGACAGGTCTGCAAGACTAGCGACCATTCCTAAAGCCTTTTCCGCGGCCAGCATCTCACTATACATAGCCATCTTAAAATCTTAAAATAGGAATAATCAATTAGGGTCTCAAGCTTATTATCTTAACCAAATGCCTGATTAAAAAGAAAAGCCCTCTTTACCCAAAGTGCAACTTGATTCCTTTTGGTTTTATCCCCTATCTAGATAATCCCCCGCTTCACAACCGACGCAGAGCAACAATATTGATTAGGAAATTAATGTCGGTATCTCCGAGCGCATGCCGGCCGGGAGAGGCAGGAGGCTCCCTGGGGAGCCCGGATCACCCTGAGGAAGCCCTAAAGATAAGACAGGTAGAGTCAGTGCAAGGGACTCATATACGGGCCACAGGCTCCCTTAATATTACTTATATCTCTAATAAAATCTGCATTTAACCTACAGACTCTGAGGACAGACCCCCAGAGCCATCAGAGTGGCCTCATTTCCTTCCTTTGTACCAAACAGTCTCCTCAGATTTGCACAGAATAAACATTTAATGGTAAATTACGCCACATTTTTAATTCATGGGCTCTTCATAAAAGCGCTTAAGCAAGATATTACACATTAATGTTGATACAGAAACCTCTCTTTGTCCCCGACAAACGCTCCCACTTCTGTTCAGGCTTGTTATTTCCAATGTAATTTTAATGCCCCGGCAGCAGTGCACTTTGGGCACATTGCACGGGTTCTTAGGAGGCTGGAGGCTGCTCCGCGCCGCTCGCCTACCTGCGTGTGCAGGGGCCCAGCACAGCCTTTGTGGGCCACAACACAACGAATTAGGCCGTCCAGGGCATGTCGTGTCGGCACAAAAGGGGAGCACTTTTAAGACTTTAAAGTCATGTAATACAATTCTAGGCTGGATCTTTCTTGTTTAAAAAAAAAAAAAAAAAAAAACAGACGAATGGGAGTGATTGAAAGAGAAAAGGGCCAATATTTGACAACAGAAATCAGCATAACCTCCTAACAGCGGCAGTCATGGGTGACTGCCCTTTGACCCGCGGAGATTATGTGGGATTTCAATGACAACAGCTGGAAGTGAGCGCGGCAGAATGGGGAACACGGAGCGCGGCCGCCGACAAAAGGCGGCACAATCCCTGCCCAGATCCCGGTGCTGATTAGAAATTGTTTCCTGGTCCTGGCTTAATAGAGTGTGAGAATGGAAGTTTTGTTAACCCTTCCCGACATGCAAAAGCACTGGTAAGTTATTTGCTTTTCCTTTTCCTTTCTTCTCTTTTTTTCTTGTGGAGAATGAATGGCCGCGAGGGCTCCCGGCGCGTTCCTGGTAGCCGAGCTCCAGCCCAGCGGCACCGGAGCGCCCGGACCTGCCTGGATCCGCAGGGCTTCGGCTCTCGGCGGATCCGGCTGGTTTTACACCCAAGCACGGCGACACTGAAATTAATGGTGCCTTATTACTGCTAATGAACCCATCATGGGTGGGAATCAATCATGTCAAGCAGTGTCCAAGCAGAGGACACGACGATTGCTCCTCTCCCATGAGGATGAAGGTCTCTGGCAACACCGAAAGCCCTTCAAGATCACATTTAAGGACCTCTGGAGGATCCTGCAATGGGAACCACTACAAGCTCATGCAAGTCCAGCATGGTTTTCACTTTGGATGACTCCTAACATCATAGTGTACTTTTTGGGGCTGTTTTAGGTGAGAAAATAAATTAAAGTTGTTTCATACTACCATAAAAATTAATAACTCCATCTCTACTATATAGATATTTCACTAAGTATATTAGCTGCATTAATATCACTTAGGACTCTATGGCTTGAGAAACAATGGATGTCTTAATTTAATATATTTCTGTTTCAGGTCTTCAACCCAAAAAGGAAGAAAAAAGAATAAATATCATTATAAATGCTCATACTCATTTGGCAGCTTATAAAATAATGTGCTCCTCAAAACCCTTTTGAAGCAAGTGTGACAAAATCTATACCGGGATAACCATTCCTCAATATTTATGGCCTCTAACAACAGAAAGAGTAATAAAAAGAAAAGCCTCCCTCCCTGAAAATAATAACACGGAGTTATTTATCTTCATATCTTTTTCTATCCGCTCTGGTTCCAGGAGCAATGAGAGCCGCGGCCTCCAAGGCCTCTGGTGATTCGGTGCGAGGGACGGCTCCGCGTCCAGGCGAGCGCGGAGGAGCGCGGTACGATCCGGTGCAACCCCAATCCCGCCATTGCTACGAACGCGGCTCCTGAGGCAGGGCCGCACGCTCCGTCCTTTCTCCTTGCTCTTACTCCAAATATCACCTGGGATTTTGCCTCCCAGGTTTCGTCCACTAAGTCGCACGGGCTTTTGCGCCCATGGAGACTAGGAGCCTCCTCGGATTAGCACTAAGCCCCTAATATCAACCTCCTGAACGCCGCTGCGGTGCCACGCGTGCCACCCCAGCGTGCCAACCAACCTGCAGATATTTAAGAGTCGGTTCGTGCTACTCCGACTCCTCGCAGCCTGAAATAAGCACATTTGTTTCAAATCCTGTTTATGGCCCCGCAGCCCCTCCCTGCTTTAAATCTTCCTCTTAACCATAGTGATGTTTATTGAATACCTGTCATTCCTCCAGCAGCGTGTGCCAGCAGCGGCTCGCCAGTGCCAGGCTGCATGAAACCCCTTCTGTCTCCTATTCTCCAAGGGGCTCCCTTAGATCAACTCCTCACCATACCCGGTACACGGAAACCCATAAATTTGCAGATCCTGCAGTCAAAATTCTTAACAGGGAAGTGCACCCATTTTGCCCAGCGTAGCATACTGAAATATCACATGGTGAGAAGCATTTCTCACCATGTGTAAACTGTCAATTTGATTTGAAATTAAAATTTTTGATTAACATGAGCATTTCTGAGCCTCCCGCTGGCAGCAGCCCTATTGCTGAAAAGTGACATGATTTGTGACACACATGCTGTAGCGAAGCCCCATGCCAGCAATTGTTAAGCCCGTTTTCATTCTGCTTTAATGTGGTATGACACTCAGGAAAATAATTTTAATATTTCAGAGAAAGAGGGAAAGGGCTTACGGGGCGAAGGCCTTTCTGGGTGTAAAGCGGGATTAGAGCAGCACAAGGAGGAGCGTGGAGGTCCACACGTCTCCCGAGTCGTGTCTCTTTTCAGCGAGCGGGACCATCTGCAGGAGGCTAAGAAAGGTCCACAGTGAAGCACAAAGCCCTCTTTTAAACCCCGTTGATATTTCAGACACAGCATGAGGTACTTTCCACCTATGAATGCCGCGACGCCGGCGCACGGGGAAGCGCTTGCAACGTCAGTAATTAAACACTCTTTTAGGGGAGCAGGATCCCACGGCGCCTGTGGGGGCCTCTCCTTTTCCCATGCTCATCGTGTCCCCCCATGAGAGCAGTGCTCACTGCAGCCACTGGCATCTCGATGACAACTCACTTGTGCAACGGGGAAGTTTCATGACCACGATGACTTTCAAGGCCAGGATGCTACTTCCCCCTGATCTAGCAGGGAGGAAGATTTTGGGTGCCTTTAAGCCACTTCCGAGCGAGCGCAAGAAGTGGGGCGCTTGCGGCGACGGTTTTCGAGGCGGCGAAACATTCATGCAAATGACACCAAGTTCAATGGGGATTTTTTACAAGCGTAAGCCTGTGTCACTGCTGCAACTGCTGACTCAACTGTGTCACCTGCGCCTTTCTCAGAGCGGGTCAGTTTTTTTTTTTTCCCCCATAACATCATGTTCTGGGGAAGTTTATCATGAAACAAGTATCAAGAACAGTCATTCTGAGCAGCCGGGCTGCTCTGATGAGCGCCGAAAAGCATCTGACTTGTCCCTGTGCTCCCCACACTACTCATCACACCGAACACTCGGCTCTGCTGGGCTCGCTGCTCCTCGGAAGCACAGGGCAGCTTCTAATTGCTATAGAAATACACTCGGGCTGGGGGAAAACAGTTTTTTAAAAATAATTTCAGACAGGGGAATGAAAAATGAGGATGGTACCAATGCCCTGGAAGTATTCAGGCTTGGACATAAAGTCGTGGGCTCCCTTGCGCTCAAGAACCCAACCCGCATGGAAAAGCGTGCTCCCAATAAAGCCATGATACATAAGGATTATAAGCATGTGGATTCTTTAAAATCACACTCAAGTTTACACAAGTGCCGCATGTAAATACCCCGTTTTAATTAGTATAATGCTAGTACTATAATTATAATTATACTAATGCTAATAATATTAGTATAAGGACTGTGGCTATTCTGGCGGGCAGCAGCTAGTTGCGCTCCCAGGAAGTCCTGTGGACCCACAGAACCCAGACTATAAAAAGAGGTGTTTTATATATATATATTTATATTTAGATATATATATACTTTTTTTTCTCCTCAAATGCCCCGCTGGTTATTGCATGAGCTGCGTGTTTGCGGCGGG
>NW_010588217.1:207427-218441 GCF_000705375.1 Tinamus guttatus | reverse complement strand
GGAAGGAAGGAAGGAAGGAAGGAAGGAAGGACAAGGAAAGGAAAGGAAAGCCCTAGGGAGAGCCCATGGCAGGACCGAGTCGGGAGCTCATCTGCTCCCAGTCCAGGACAGCCAAGTGTCCATTACACAGGACCAGTCTCTTAGCAACCTCAACCCTCTGAAAACTACTTACAAAAAAACCCCACAAAACAACCAATCAACCAACAGCAAGAACAAAATCAGCGCATTTAAAAAGTTTTTAAAATCTGTAAGTTGTTTTTTTTTTGTTTTGTTTGGGGGCATTGCAACACCAGTCCATGGTGCCAACTGAACCAAAGCGTTTACATTAGGCAACTACCAAAGTGGGGAATTTTCCACTTGGGCATTCCACGCAGCTCGTCAGGAAAGAAACCCCTAATTGGAGCAGAGCATCAGAACACGCTCGTGCCCCGTTTTCTGTGAAGCTGCCTCCCCCAGCACCTCTCTGCTCACGCAGCGGCCGCGGGGCCGAGGCGGCTGCTGTGGCTCTCGCGGGCGGCAGCGCCGTGCCCGGCACATCCCGGCCCTTCCTCTGGGCCTGGGCCAAGCGCCGGGCTTTGCTTTTGGGAAGAAATCTCCCCGTTTCTGCAAATCCTTGCAGGAGCGAGCAGCTCAGCGAGTGCCTGAAACCTCTGCGGGCTCCCAGGCGGCTGGAGCTGGTGCCAAAGGCACCTCCAAGGGCTGAAGGGGCCGGGATCTGCGCTGGCTGCGGCGGTTCTGCTCTAGAAAGTGACTCTGGAGCCCCCTAAAGAAATGGGGGGCTCTGCAGAGTAACAGCTGCCCCCCCTGCTCCATGCACTTCCCTTTAATGAAGGTTAGGCACACAAGTTTGCCTAAAGAACGCATACAATTTAAAATGATAAATTAAAACCTCTAGTAGGAGGCCTTCTTTTCCAGGGCTGTATAGTTGACCCTTTTGAACCTACATTACTCAAGGTATGCAAAATATATGTGTATAATAAATAGCTCTAGAATTTATGGAGTGGAACAGAAAGGATATTAACAGGCAAGTAGAGAGGCTGTATAACCCTCACAAGGCCTTTAAAGATTTATTTTTTTAAAATGAAGGAATGCATGCATGTAAAAGGTAGTGCTTAATCGATAGCCTTCTTTGTGCCTTTCAGAAACACATGCAAAACGATCCCAAATCTGCCCTCAATCTGGTCATTCTGCCCTTCGCGGCAGTGGGAATAAGATTATTCACAACGCTATTTTCCCTTGCTCTTTTTTAAAGAAAGTCCTCCCTGTGTGGGCTCATTCCCCCTCTCAGTAAAATCAATTACGAGGCTCCCGTCGCCTCCGGAGGGATTTGGATCAGGCCCTGTGCAAGTGGCTCTAGAGCAAGTGTAGAACAAGGCCGTTAATATGATTGATTGCGTCCGCTCCCGCGCGGGCAGATTCCCATTTTCTGGGCGCCGCCGCTCGTGCTCGGCAGGGAAGAGCTGCCCATGGGGGCTCCCGCGCAGGCTGGGGCTGCCCGCGGCTCTGCCTCGCTGCGGGAAAAACACCCCTTGGTAAAGCTGAGAGACCGAAAAACCCCTTCCTGTCTGCTTAAAAAAAGCACCTTTAAAAGTACCTTCAACGTGTCACCAGCAAAGTTCCCGGAATTCATTAAAAGCTTGTTTTACAAGGAAGACCAAGGCTCCAACCCCAGAGATATTTCATTTCAGCGGCTTTTACAGATTTTCCGTTACTCAGCCCTGCCGCTGCTGCCTTTCGGGGCGGCTGCGGAGCACGGGCTGCCTCGCGCCTGCGGAGCGGCGGCGCGACCAGATCTGTGGTTTGATAGTGGTGAGAGGACGTTATCTGAGCGCGAAACAACAGCACGCTCGGTGCCTAATAAATTCCAAATTGAAATATGACTTAATAAACACAGGCAACATATTCCGCACACACACACAAAAATTATCAGAATTGGCAGAACAAAAATCACAGTTTAGTCAGTTCTTCTCTTAACCTCCCAATCCTTTGGCTACAAATTAGAATTTCTGTGAACGGGGTTGATAAGAGAAACGAGGCTCTGTCTTTCAGAAATGACAAAAATGTTTTAAGGAGATATGTGTGGAGAGGAGCAGAGCAAAATCCCTCCCAGGGCGAAAGCGCTCGCGTTTCAGCGGGAGGAAGACGCGGGAGTCCCCCCAGCACCAGCAGCAAAGGCCAACTCAGCTGCTGGTGGACCAAGAGAAACGGCTGAGGCCTCCCCTGCTGCACCACGAGCAGGGCGAGAAGCTGCTCCCTTGCACGCGTGCCCGTCGCTCCACGTGCCATCCCTATGGAAACTCGCTCTTATGGAATCACTGTTTTTCCAGGTTGTTTTACAGTGGAAGCCATTGGCTCCCTACAAGCTGCTGCTTCTGCTTTGTGGCGCTCCTGGCCCAGGGAACAGCGGCATTCCCCAGATTCACATCCTCATCGCTACTTCCCAAGAAGACTAAGCGCGGAGGCAGAGCCACCGCGGAGCCTCCCTGCCCTGCTCACCCAGGGCCACCCCTAAAACACGTCGACAAAAATACGGGCAACACGAGGGCACCAGCAGCATCCGCCAGAGCGGTGTGTTTTTAGGTGTGCAGTCCTGCCCCCAAATTGCATTTTTGGGAGCGGGGCTGCTTGGCTGTGCCGGGAGGTTTTCGCAGGGAGGACGGGTCTGCAGAACCGTATTTCGGCGCCATTTTGTTTGCCGGGACGCGCCGCGGTGCCGCGCTCTGAAACGCCGGGGCACGCGCGCCAAGTCGGGCCCTTGTACATGCCACCCATAAACCAAAACGAAGTCAAAAGCACACAGAGAAACACGAAAGCAACGAAGTGCACACCCGAGCGGGCCACGACTCACGGCACGGGACTGACAGCCTTTGCTACGGAGGAAGAAGGATATGGGTTGCATACAGCAGGCTCTGCCTCGGCATCTCCCTAATCACAGTAACGTTTTAAAGGGAAAAAATAAAAGGCGTCTCTCCACGGCTGCAGAAATGCTGCCTTGGTGTAGTGGCACGGCAGCATTTTAACTAGGAGAGTACAAAATTTATTTGCAGCTGCCTCATGTCAGTTATTCTGAATAATCCTTTTATACTAGACATCGTGAGGGGAAAAAAAAAACTTGATAAATATGGGCTGTTTTAATATTCCAAAACAGGAGCAGCAGGTAAGAACTTACCATTTTCTGGCTGGTCCTTAATATCAGCTTCACTTGGCTGGCTGGGACTTTCAGATTGACTTGAATCTGAAAAACATAAAATACAGCCAAAAATTACAGGGTCTGCTATGGAAAATAGATCAGAGGCGCCAGACTTCCTCAAAAGGCTGAGAGTACAAACTAAGGATGGGAATGCTGCACAAGGACATGATAATGCAAAAGTCCCGTGCAATAGGTAATATTTTTGCTGGAAAAAAAAAGGGGGGGAGAAATCTTGCTTATGGCACTGCCTAGGGTGCGTGGTCTGTGCATTAATAGCATAAATAAGGCGCCGTGCAGCCCTCTTAAAGAAGGCAAATTTAAACTTCCCTCCTACACGGCTTTTTATACTGCAGCCTCTCTGTTGTATACAAACCAGAGCCTCAATCCAACACATAGTAAAGTCTCAAAACCCGTTTGGGAGCGAGCGGAGCCGGGTAGCTAAGCCACGGCGCGCTGAGCGCCCAGGCCCTGCGCCCCGCTGCCACGGGCGCTCTTTTGTTGGAAACTGCTCCTAGCGAAAAGCCGAGTGTTCTCCTACTAACCCGCTTCGAATACCACCAAGTGGGGGGAAAACCCACTTTACAAGTCGAAAAAAATTCAAAAACATCTCAAATGATCATTTCCTTAATTCTTTTATTTTTTAATAAAAAAGTTGATTAGCTTTTTTTTTTTTTTAATTATCTAATCACTTTACCCGCTAAAAAAAAAGTTTTTGCAGTGAAACACAACTTAGCAAATGAAACCATCCGTCCCTGCATCAAGCCCACCTACGTTTGCGACAACCCTACGCGACTTCACCTTGACTTTGCGGAGCTGCGAATTGGCTGTCTGAAATCTGACCACATTTCAGCGAGAAGTCAATGCAAGACCAAAAGGTCGTGACACCTGACGGTGATTAAATTGAAAACCTCACTTCTATTGCCACGGAGCGATAACACCACCCCTTCTTTTTCTTTGAGGTATTAATAGCGCTGGGAGAAGCAGTACTACTAGTGACCTTAGGTCAAGCAATGCTAATTTATTGCTTTAAAAAGGTTCCTTGCTTTTAAGCAAATGAAGATTTTAATTACCGCAGAGCACTATAAAGAAAATGCCTATTTTAAATATTCATTTTTTTTTTACCTGCTGACTGTATGCATTAGGTATCATTCAGAAGCTTAGAGGGCAATTTTGTATAAATTAAAAACTAAAAATGAAAAAAAAGTGGTCCCCAAACAAATTTTGATAAATTTCAGAACATAAACATTCAAAAGATTCCACAGAGAAAGCTTCAGTCAGGCTATTTCTATTTAAGATCAATGGAATTGTGCTAAAACACTGATGACATCATTCCCCATGTCTCCAAAATTGGTCTGCTTTTACATCCATTATTTTAATAATTTCTACAATCAAGGTAAATGAAAAAAAAAATTCTTACTTCTCCAATTTTATTTTAAATGCTGATCTTGTGGCCTGTCTTTAATCAACACCCAAATCATTGCGAGTAGATAGTGTGCAGGGTAATTTGCACAGTGCTGCTGTATTTGGACACCCGAATCTGGCAGCAAGTTTCACATTTGCAGAGAGGCAGAGGTAGAAACGATGGTGAAATATTGCAAAAATGCAAAAACGCGCATTCAATGCTCAAAGTCAACATGCGGCGGGTTTCATTTTACAGGGCATGCACGAAGCTTTCGCTTATTTTGGGGGCTTTTGTTTTCCTCTGGCAAGCTACGGTTCAGCCAGCGTTTGGCCTCAATGACTGGAGTTAGGATGCCACAAAAAATACAGATATTGATAAAAGCGGCTGTAGAAATACATGACTCGGGCCACGTTTTCCTTCAAAAATACCGAGGGCAGCAGCGAGAGCGCCCAGCGCGCGGTGGCATCCGCGGGGCTGAGCTCCGTCCTGGCACCCCGGCTTCCCGGCACCACCGGCAGCCGCTCCTGGCATGGGGAAAACAAAGTACTTTTGTTCGGCTCGAGGCTGCCCTCCCAGCACCAGCGCCGGGCGAGCGGGAGCCGAGCGCCGGTCCTGCCCGCCGCATCTTAACTTTCTGCTTTGTGGCTCTGCAATTGCGCTGCAATTTTTTATTACTTTTTTATTACATGAAAAAATATATTACTCTGCAATTTTTTACCCTTAATTCTGTTTTTTTTTTTTTTCCTGCCACCCATCCCTTCTGCTGAGATTAAATAGCGATTTAAGGAAACGACAACAAAAGCTCCAAGCGGGATTCTTCGTGGAGCGGCACGGGGCCATGGAGAGGCAGGATTTACACAAGTGCATCCTGTGGCCGAGCCAGGGGAAGGCTCCCGAAAACCCGTGGCGGGCAAGCGCCGGCCGCGCGTTGTTATGCAAGGTGGCACCTCGTGGAAAGCCCAGATAAGGACCCGGCGCGACGGCACTTGGCCAAAATGTTTCGATGCAGAATTTCTGCTGCCCTGCTTTTATTCAGAGGCCGCAGATGAGCCGGCACATATAAATGTGCTGCCACACGGTTAGGGGGTTGGCAACACCGGAGCCGTCGCGTTTTGCTGGCTTGCCGAGGCCGGCGGGGGTTGTGTTTTGTTTTGCACATGCACCAGTTCCAAAATTCCCGTTTTCGGAGCGCTTGGCGGTTTGTGGGCTCTGCAGCGAGGGGAGGGGGGCACGTCCGTCCTGCTGAGTCAGGCAGCCAAACAGGTGACCA
The DNA here is from genome assembly GCF_000705375.1 of Tinamus guttatus. The sequence goes on along the minus strand of NW_010588217.1, from coordinate 212,579 downwards.
GAGGAATAAATTAATTTTTGCCCATACATAATTGATATAAATGGAAGATCGTTTTCATAAGCATTTGCATTAAATCAATAAAATCACTTACTATAGAGCGGCTTAACAATTCATTTGATTTTCTCTTTTCTATATATTTGATAGCCACTCTGCAAAACAGTATACACTTTATGCCTATTTTCTTTAGCAACAACGCTTCCAGTTAAATTCTACCACCTGCAATAATTAGAGCCATTGGAAAACATACAAAACAAAATATACAGTAGATGCGAGCCCCTCTTGAATCCACGGCCCCCTGCGGCAACGGGTTTCATTGGTGCCTTAAGCTAAGGCTGGTAGGAAGCCAAGGAATCTGTATATTACAATAAAGTGCATGTTATTAAGGGGAAGGATTTAAATGATTTCAGATGGAGTTGGAAATATTAGAGTGAGGAGCCACTATCAAGATTGCTGATTTAAAAAATTTAAAAAAAAATCACCAAGGAATCTAGTTTTATGTTTAAGGAAGCTTAACCTTGAATAGCACAATGGCTCTTATTTGGGAGCTCTTTTGGTTGGAGAAAGTTAGCGGTTGGGATTTTTAACCCTGAACTAGCTAAAGTTGGCGCCCGTCAACATGCTCGAGTCCCAGCTACTGGGCGGCAGATGCTCGACCGGGTAGAGCACCAACAGGAACCATGGGGAAACACGCTCAAAAGCACCGGGGAAACTATTTTATTCTCCCCTTCCATGAACCCAGGGTGATTATGGGGTAAAAATAGGCTGTTTTATTCCTTTGGAGCAGTGCTTGCAGGTGGGCCGTGCGGCGGCCGTGTGCGTGGGGACGTCGCTCCAGGAGGGAGCGCCGGGTGTTTGGGAAGAGCGAGGTTTCTCCACCGGGAAGCCCAGCCTGGAATGTCCCCACGTGCCGGTGGCGGTGCGGAGCGGCTTCGCTCCTCCGCCAAAAATCCCTGTGGCTCTGGGGCCGTGCGGTTTCTTTCCTGGATGCTCCCGTTTTCTCCGCAGCCGGCGTGTGCCGGCGCTCGGGCGGCAGAGACGCAGCGGGACCGGCACATTGCTCGTGTCTCAGCTGCCGGGATTCTCCGCGTTGGGAATCTGTGCTGGCAAGACCATGGCGCCCTCATGGAGGGACAGAGTCCCCCGAAAAAATGCACCCCTTAAATTCTCCATTCCTACCAAATTTCATAGGGGAAAAAATATGTAATAAATTGACATATTTTACTCAAGTGCCAGCGTCGTACTTGTAATAAAATATTTATATGCCTTGGGTTGCATTCATGCAATAAATTTCTCATCCATAATTTTGGGTATGGATTCTACCAAAGATTTATGCGTGTTTAAAAAAAAAGTATATATATATATATAAATCACGCTACTTTATGTATGACCCTACGTGTCAAACTCAAGGGATTTACAAGCAGAAACCAGCATGGGGACGCAGGGTTTTTTTGCACTTACCATCCCATCATTAGGCTCTACAATACAAGTACACGTGCATGGCTTTGTGCGGGCCACAGTTATCGCTTACAGCTCAATATTGGGGGGCTGCGGTGGCCCCCGTTTCACTTTTGAGCCAACTCTTCTCGGGGTGTTGGAGGGGCTCCGCTCTTGCCCGCCCACGTGGGCCCGTGCGCTCCACATTTGCCGTTTTATTCTGTTTTTTTTTTATCCCCCCTGTCTACAGCAGGACGCTCATGAATACGCGGGAAAACAGCCGCCGTGCCAGCCTGTTTTTTTTCTTTTTCTCCTTTTTTTCACCCTTTTTTTCCCTTCTCTCTCATAAGGCAAGGACTCTTAATTCCTGTACACTGGGAAGGAGATTATCTCTGATAATGGAAATGTAAATCAAAGCTTGCTGTTGTTTATGCCAGACAGACATTCGTGTGTTAAGTCTGTTTATCAGGCCACACTCTGTCTGCGCCAGGAAGTGGCCGGCCTTTGTACAGCGAGCGCTGTTCCCAGGAGCCCTTGCCACCAAACTTTCTGTGGTAAAAAATAAGTAAATAAAACTAAATTAAGAAAGAAAGAGAAAAATATTGTTAAAGAAAGCCCCTTTCCTTGTTGCTCCAGCTCCTAAGCCGCCCTGTGAGGAGATATGCGACCGGGCAGCATGGCTGTGCTGGTGAGGCCGAGCGATACCACACTGTCCGTCCGTCCACCCACCCGCGGGCGCTCTGTGCCCCAAACGCCACCGCTCGCCACTGCCCGATGCTTCCCTCCTCCTCCTCCTCGTGCTTCTCCTCAGGAGAGCACCTCAGGGCCACGCTGGGCGCTCGCTCCAAGCGCGACCTGCTCGCGCCCCGGCCGCGGCGAGCGCTAACGTGCCACTTAATCCTCTGCGCCATCAAAGGCTTCCTTGAGAAATCCCACGGCACCGATTGCATTTGTTAGAACAAAATATTCCGAAAGTCAACATCAGCACGCAACTGCGCTTTCTGTTTTTTTTTTTTTTCCTTCTTCTTCCCCCCGCCTAATTCCAAGGGATGCAAAAACCCGTTACCCGGAGGACTCGGCTCGCTTCAGCCCTTTCGCCTAGACAAAATAAACACTTTAGGACTCCACTTGTTTGTATTCCCCTCAGCGGCGCTGTATGCATCACCAGCTAAAAACAAAGAAACTTTTAGCCGCCCAGACAAGATGCAGAAGCTCCCCAAACAACGGGGCCGCCGGGGGGGTGGGCGCGCATTCACCGCGCCTGACAGTCCATTCAATGCGGGCATGACGGCCATAATGCCGCCGGGGTCCCCTCGCTGATTAAATATGCATTGGCACCGTTTTGATCGATGCGAGCCATGGATCGGATGACACACCTGCAAAATCTCCAGCCCGGAGCTCCCAGGGGAAAAAAAAAAAAGGGGGGGGGAAACGCAGGCTGCCTTCTTATCTGTGGGTTTTTTTTTTCTTTTTCTTTTTTTTTTTTTTTTTCAAAGGCTCTCCATTTCGGTGCTTAGATATCTAATTTAATTCTCTCACCCCCTCGGCAAACTGGATTAGGGAAGTCAATACCGCCATTGTGCATCGACGGGAACACACAGCTTTCCTTTGATTCAATTTAGCCGTGACCTTTAGACAAAGATAATGACAACTGGCTAGGAGTAAGGTAAGGCCTTAAGGAAGACCCCGGCAAGGGGGCCCCTGCCCGGGACAAGCCGGCGGCTGCCAACGCGGGGAGGCCGAGACGAGGCCCAAGGGCCTCCTATGGTCCTCAGAAAGCGACCGTGGGGCCAGACCAAGAGCCACAAGCACGGAGTGACCGGGCTCATAGACTCAGATACATAGAAATTCATATGCCTTGAGCAGCCCCACTCTGAGAAATGCCAGTTTTCATGCTGCAAGACACTTAATTTTGCCCTTTTTTGTTTTTTTTTTAAAGCCGCCTTTAAAAAAACACTTGGCATTTTCTAGCTGCGGACCGGTATTTTTTTCTCATGTCTTTTTATACAGGTTTAGAGGGAAAGCTATTTGTAACAGGGGAAAAAAAAAAATATATATATATATATATATATATGTGTGTGTGTGTGTGCAAAGTTGGGCTGCTAAGTTTCTGCAGTCTTTGGAAATAAAAAAAAATAAAAAAGGCAGACTGTGTAGGATCTGCAAGAAACCATATGGATCAGCAAGAGCTGCCCTGGTATCGCTGGGAAATAAAAATTGACCTACATTTCATCGCGGTGAGCCCCAAAATAAAAATTCCAATTGGAGCTTCCACGCGCAGCCTTGCTCCTGTCCCCCTCACAAAAGGATTCACAGCCCTTGCCTCCATTTCTTCAAAGCGATTTAAATTTATTGAATCGTGTCCATTTTTAGAGCGCTTCCATTTGGACTTATACGGGTTTCTAGACATGTGCAGTGCTTGGTTATTTAAAATTAATTGCAGTACAGTAATTTTAAATTGCTTCGAGTCTCAAGTGCTTTGGAATATCTGCACCGTCCTGCTTGGAAGCGATCAAAGTCCCGAGCCCGAGTGCCCGCGGTGCCGTAAGCGCCAACGGGCTGCGCGGATCATCCCAAAGTGCAGGTGAACAGGGATCTAGGAATGCTCAGCACGTGGATCCCGGGATTTATGGAATGATTCCATAGATTTTGCCTGAATGTCGATCTTTAATTAACATAAGCGGCTCCTGTAATAACTTTGAACCAATAAAATATTTCTAAAACTAGAAAAGCACAGTTATAAAATAATCGCAGGCATTAAAACTATTACTACTTCTAATGTATATTTATAGAACATCCTTTGATCCTGGAAATTCAAACATCTTTCTTACTGCCATTAACGTCAGCTTCACAGTAGGTCTGTGGGCGAGGGTAGGGACCCATGCCCATCGGCACAGCGGACACGCAGGGCTGGCTCGGGACGCCCTTAACTGCCCTACCCGGAAAAACACCCTCTCAGGAGTGATCCCAAAACCACCTATGAGGGGCATTTCCAGTCTCTCAGGTGCTGATTCTCCTTCCCCCTACTTTTGAGGAACACCCCATTTCCACGGGTCTCTCTGGAGTATTTGCTACCTTCACACAACGACAATGGCAGCATTTAGGGTGACCAAAAGCTGTTTTTGAGATGTCTTGTAGCACACACAAAAGCAAGCGGAGATGAAGCTGCCTGATTAACAGATCTGGACGCCCTGGTGAAAGTCTCCCGGCCTGGCCCTTTGCAATTTTACACCGATGAGCAAACCAACACGAGCGGAGCGGCACTATGTCCACCATATGGTGAGGCTCCATCGGCCGCAGCACTGTCCCCCAATTAATCTCCATCCCCCAAGCATCCCCTTGTTATTTATTTATTGTGACAAACTCGTCCTTCGGGGAGCCCCGGCCCAGGAACTGCCTATTCCCAGGCTCTTCCTTTCCCGGCGCAGGCCCCGCCAAGGGGCATCGCCAGCAGAAAGCAAAGCGAAGGGGAGGCGGGAGGCGAGCTCCTCTTCCAGCTGGTATTTGTCAATAACTGATTAATCCTGAACCGCAGATGGGGCAACGGCAGCAAAGTCGAGGCACTCATTTTTTCACTATGGATCTCTACTAGCAGCTCCGCTTTCACAACTCGCTCTCATTCTGATGTACCTGACACCTTTCCTCTTGGCTCCTGTTTCGGCCCCTGTTAAGTACATATTTGGTTGTAGTGGCCAATTTCTTTCCTTTTTTTTTTTTT
>NW_010588217.1:159534-207410 GCF_000705375.1 Tinamus guttatus | reverse complement strand
CAGATGTCTTTCCCTTGTTCTGTGCGCTCTGAGGAGTTCAACGTGGCATGTGAAAAATTTCCATTTCAGGTTTTCTTAAGCTTTATGCAAAATTAAACTGCTGGCAAAAATACATACATATTTAAAATTATGCAGCAGAAAAAAAAAGGAAAAAAAAGAAAAAAAAAAGAAAAAAACCCTCACCCTACTCTATGGCTCTTTCTTCCCTACGTACCAGCTCGGTACCCCAAAATCGATCTTCTTCTCACTTGCTTTTTTTTTTTTTTCCTCCTGAAAATAATTGCAGAAATATTGCCATCAACCTGAAGCCTTCCTCAAATGGGAAAGTTAGAGGATTTTGAGGATTTTGCCCCCGAAGAATCGCCGCTGATTGCTGCTACATGGACATGTTTCTACTCTCACAATATTGTAGACTGCGAAGAACAGCGAATTACCATAAAAATCACGACGTGTTTTGTTGCATCAGTATCATGTTGGCATCAACAAATAGACATGGGCAGGGAAAAAAAAAGCAGCTTTTTGGTAGACAGCCTATTTGTTCTGTGTTTCTGCTGCCTTTCTAAGCCACACAAGTAGATGGTGAAGTTAAAACTCGTAGAGAAGTAAAATTCAGCCACCACACTGAGCTACGGCAAAATCTAAGGTACGACGGCCATAAATAAATGAGAAGTGGAACTGCATCTACACCTCAAAGGGCAGTGCATCATTACAAATGTATGAAATAGCAGGGCATTATACATATATATATGTACACACACACATATACGTTTATATATTTTGATATACATGTATGTATATAAAAAGCAGGATTTCCTCCCCCTCACACACCGAAAAAAAAGCAAAATTAAAATGACTTGTTCTGAAAATACACCCTCAAATCCATTTCCACTTGGTCCCACTAGATAAGAAGTAGATTTTGAAGAAGAATTTTTTTTTTAAAAAAGCCCAGAGCTCTCAAAACCTATATTGTGTAGACAAAAATTTTAATCAAACTTTTAAAGCCATGGTTATGATCTGATGAACAGACAGCTTGACTTGATTACATTTTTAAGTTTCAGTTTCTATTTCTGTTTTAAGACGAAAAAGATCATAGAGTGTCAGAAATTTGAATACTGAATAGCAAAAGCTCTTGCAGGTTTAGAAAGCATATAGAAAAGCTGGCAAAAGAAAACGCTATTCCATTGCCACCATCTGCTTTCTGGCATATTGAAGAAACTTTACTAACAGCAACATTTTCTTGCATTAGAATATCTGCTAATTAGTTTTGTTGTAAATTATTTTTTTTAAATTACCTTTTACACAGAAGGCAAATAGCCAGTTTTTTTGGCTGGCTACACCTTCCACTATGGCTGATAACATTTTCACATTAAGTTCAGTTTACCTCGCATTTTTTTTTCTATCAAACTCCTATCTTTAGTGTATTCAAAGCCTGCAAAAAACTTTGCCTTGCTGAGACTAAAGAAAAAAACATCAAACATACGAAGTGTTAAAAATCGCTGAATAACTCAAAGGAAAAAAGATAATTTTGAAGGCGTTTTGGCTGAAATCTATTTTCCTTTGAATTGCATGAGTGTTTTAAAATGTTAAAAACACCACAGAGTGACTAATGAATGTAAAAGAATGATAAAGAGTATGGGTCCAGTTATCAGTGATGTGCCTAAACCAAAATAATTTTGGACAGTCTGCCATGCAAATATTGACTAAAATGTCATAAATAATGTCTGCAACAAAGGGAATCCTGCAAGGGAATATTCTGTTGTACTTAATGCATTATAGAGTGTGCCTTTTAGCGAGCAGTATGTTGCTGAGACTGGAAACTTCAGTTGGACAAAAAAGCTAAAATTTCCCAGATGAAAATATTACGGGAAGCAAACTTCCCCAAAACACAAAGGTACAGCATTACCTTTGGAAAACAGTCCATTGAGAAGTTGCCTTTTCAAAAGAAATCAGCTAGTGCTCCAAAAATTAAAAACAGACCAAATGTAACCCACTCATTGGCTTATTTCTGCTCTCCTCTGCTATTTGTAGCAGCATTTTCATACGTTTATTTATTGGCGGTGCAGGTATTTGTAGGTCTTTATTGTAGTGTACTGAAATAAAATGCAATGACATCAAGTCTACCACTGTCTTTAGCTCGGGCTGAGACGGTGAGCAGCTGCTCTTTCAATATTTCTTAGGATGTAATTCTGCACTGGTTGCAGACCCCGTTGTATTTGGGATGTACAGGAGCGCTCTGTGAGAATCCTCCCAACACACAGTCTGATGCCATGGAAGCCATGCAGGAAGGATCACCACGTACTTCCAAAACTCATCATTTGGGTCATTTTATAATTTTGCTAAGAATGCTAAAATAACTAAGTCAAAATGAGGACTGCTATAGGAAGTTGCATGAGCAGCTCCTTGCATCTGAACTGCGATACTGTGTTACATGTAATCACAAACAACCCAGTCACTTTTTCTGAAACTCTATTAAAAAAATAAACAATCAGGGCTACACTGAAACCTTGTGCGTGCGTTTTCAAAAATTTAATTTCTGAGCAAAATTTCACAGCTACAGAGATGACAAATACCAACGATATTTTACATTTCTAAAGCATCTTTCATCCAAGATCAAAGAACTGCACCAACATGAATTCTCCAAATACTCCTTTGAAATAGAAGTACTATTAAACCTATTTTATCTTTATCTCACTTGATCTATTTTATTTATGAAACGCTAGTTGCTGTAGTGTCCCAGGGGAGCGCGACTCCGCGGGTGAAGTAACTTGACCAGAGGTTCTTGCAGGAGCAGAGTCAGCGCTGACAGTGCTCGTGTTGCGGGGACGCGGGTCCCCAAACCTTCCTCGTGCTGCTACACGGCTCTTGGAAACACAGCTGATTAAAACACGGCCGCTCAGACTGACTTACGAAGCCAAATTAACCGCTGCCACCACGGCTTGGAGGCGCCCGTGACGGAGGCCGAAGTGGGAGGCCACGACCCGCGGCCGATGGGAAGCGCTGGGGTGTCACAGGGCGGCGGGTAAGAAACCGCATGTCACCAGAATGAGCACGCGCTGCCTATTTGCTTTTTAATTAGGGGGGAATTTTTTAAGTTAAAGTTTGTTAACAAAGATGGAAGATTCCAGCACCTTTGCTGGAGCTGCTTGTCCAGGGAGGTGGACGCTGCCGAGGACGGATACCTGGAGCTTTCTATACCATGGGTCACCCACAACAGCAGGGCCCGAGGACGAGGCATTTATTCAACTCCAAACTTAAAGATTATTTAAAAATAAATCACATGCTGCGCTGCGAACCGTAATTCAGCCAAGCTTACTCTTTACACAACCTCCCCGGAATTACACTAGGCATAAATTCAGCCCCGTGCTTTCAGAAGACCCTGTTCCGTGTGGCTCCCGCGATCGGCTGCGACGCGTTGATAAATGACACCCCAACGCTCCGCTCTGCACCGCGGGGTGAAACGTCCCTGCCCTGCAGAGCGGGGCCGTCGGGGCGCGCGGCCTCGGCTCGGCCACGGCGCTCGCGCCCCGGAGCGGCCGCCGGACAATGCGGGAAAACCCTGCGGCTCCCCCGAAAGTTGGACTGTTCCTTTTCAAACAATACAACCAAGACGGGGGCCGTACTGCTGACACAGCAACATCAGTGCCTCAAAGAAGCTGTGGGAAATGTCAAATTTATGGTCCTATGGGTGATTGGTGGAAGTTTTTTTTTCTCCCCCCCTCCAGCAAGCCTCTGTCAAAACCGGAGCCTCTCGAAAGTTTTTGGCCACCTCCCAGCAAAGCAGAAGGAAGCTGTATCCCACACTTCCCCCGGGACTTAATGGAATATACAGCCTCTGGGCTTCTTTCAATTTGGGCTTTCAGATTGCTAAACCAGTGAAAGAAGGATCCTAGCTGTCACGAACGTCACATGTTTGGGGTCACCTGCTGCTCGGGGCTTCTCATGCCAGTTGTTGACATAATAAGCACCCCTTACACTTTAATTACAATTCACAGTGTGCAAACTCCGCAAGCTGCTTTAAGGCAGCGCCGTCTTTTAAATCAACACTAAACTCTACGACTTGCTCGAGCCGAAACGGGAGGCAAAAAGGGGTCCAGCTGACTGCGTAATTGTATTCAAATCTTTGTGATCCTGCAGACAAGTAAGCGACGTCCAGTGAAAAGAGCAAGGGCAGCGGCGGCCCCGCGCACGGGAGCCGGCGGCAGCGGGAGCTCCAGCCCTCCTGGCGCGGATCGCAACGCCGCCCGGCCGCCAAAGCCTCCGTGGGAGACAGGCTGGTTTTCCTGCAGGATGCTTAATTTAAACGTTGGGCCTGCTTAAATATTCTCATTATTTTGAGAAAGAGATGAGAGTCCTCGAGTTTCCCTGAGCGCTGCCTCTTCTTTAGCTGCCGCCCTTGCCCCTAACACCGAGACGCATCCAGACCACTGCGCTTTAATGAATTACGCCGTCCAGACAAGGGGGGAAGCCTCCTCTTCCTATATTTTAGAGTAAATCCATTTTAGTAGGGCTTTTCACCGTATTCAGCTGCCAGAGTTGGCAGGCGCCGCGGTGCCCCCGGCCGAGAGGGATGCGCCGGGGCAGCCGCTCGTCCCACGGCCTTCCCCTTCGGCCCCGCTCCCTCCTCATCCCCAGCGACCTCAGATAAACTCGAAACCCTGCAAAATTATCATTAGCCTGCAAAGCACTTCAAGGGAAATGTATAAAATAAATTTATAGCGCTCATCCACATGTATTATATATGCACTTAGAATGGGATTTAGCATTTAGCCGACCTTTGAGGCACTGATATTTTTAGAACCAAAAAAAAAGTGTGTTGATTGTACTTCAACCCAGTCCCTACGAGGTACCAACTCCTCGGTATCTTGCTATAGGAGAGATAATTGCAATGAATTTTTATATTTCAGCACATGGGAAGATAAGATTAGACAGGAGGAACATAAAAGCAAACTGCACCACATAAAAGATAAGTTTCTGAAAGTTACAATTTACGCTAGACGTTACAGATGAAAATGTTCTAGGCTATTTATAGGGCCTTGTGTTGGCCCCATTATAGACTACAGGAAGACTGGAAAGAACCAGCACTACCTTTTATTCCATGAGTTATTCCCATAACCAGGAAACCCTTTGGAACACAGAAATTATTTATGCTATTATTGCCATTACTAATGTCCACTATGACCGAGGTGCCTCAGGAACCCGGTCCCAAAGCCCTGTGTGCTACACACGCCTCCCAGCCCAGCCCAGGCCCTGCTCCAACAGATTCATCTCCAATTCAGGAGCTCATCCCCAGCTCCGGCTGCCGCTGCTCTCCTTTGTCCACGGAGTGTCTATTTGTACTCTCTTTTATGCAATATTCTTCTTCCTCCTTCCCTACCACGAAGTTGCCACGGATGGCAGGTTGTCCAGCGGACAGGACGTTGCAGCGTAATGCGATAACCTTTAATGCGATCAAGAGCTATTTGGCGCTGCAAATTGTTAGCTCTTCTCCTCTTGAAGTTACGGAACAGGGACTACTTTGTCAAATATTGCAAAATCCATGGGGAAGAGGAGGAGGAGGAAGAAAAGCAAGTTGTTGTTTGCTTAAATACGAGAGACAAAAGCTTAACGCTAAAAAGCGAATGAAAAGCAAGATGCAGCGAGAGCCCCAGAGAGCGCCGCGGGATCAACCTGCTTGCAGCGGACCGGGGCCCACCGCACGGCTGTGCGAGCAGGTGACCGACCCACCGCGGCGTCCAGCCGTGACCCCGGGGCTAGTGAAGAGCAGGGACCGCGTCGCTCCTCGCAGCACAACAGCCCAGACCCGCTCAGGACGCGGCAGCGCTCCCGCACACACGCTCACAAGTGATTTCTCACTCGCGGTTTAACCATATTTTCTACTTTCCTCTGCAAACTCAACCTTCTCAAAGGCCTATTTCTATGAACAGTCTCAGATTTCAGCCACTTTTGATGAAGTCCCTTGCAAAAAAAGTGTTACTAGAAATGCCTGACAAGGGAAAAGTGATTTTTTTCCCTGCTACACAATTACTAAAAACATATGGTTGAAGAGGTTTTGTGCAGACCTGGAGTGTGCGGTTTGTTTTTCACAGAGGCTGGGCAGGAAAATCTGCAGCTGCAAACAAGGGATTGGTGACAAGAGACGGGAACTATTTTGAAAACTTTATCAGCCAATGTAGGAACGAGTAAACCAGGCGCAGAGCTCCATGGACGCTGAACAACCCCACTCGCAGTGTCTGTGGGTGTGAGCTGTATACACAGTGTTTGGTTAAGCCCAATTCATGTTCAAAAGAAAATTAAACCAAAGAATAAGTTATTAAAAGGAGCCTTTGAAGCAAAAAGCAATGATGTGTGAAAGAGAGAACCAGAAGAGTTTATTTAAGCACTCAGCACAGAAAACAGGGAGAAGAGAAATTAGGAAATTAGAAGAACAGTGATGAAGGCACCCAGCAGCCTTTTCCTGGTACTGGAAGTTCTTGTATCTATGAATATTTTATCCAGATTCAACTATCTTTTTCAAGTCCTTCCTATCAAAATTCCAGACATTTTCTTCAATAAAATCAGAAAAGTGACTCAAAGTGTATTGGTAGAAGACATAAAATGAGTTGTGTGTGGATATTACAAAGGATCCGGGAACCTTGCACCCTTTAGATCTACTTATTTAACTATTTAGCAGCACAATTTAAAATTTACATCTTCAGATGAATTTCAAATTCAGGGTTTTTTAACTTCATCCTCAAATGTGAACTGTGTTCCCCTCCTAAAATTACTGTGTAGCCCATGACCTGTTTGGAAAAGTGTATGTAAAGCTTTAAAATAGCCTGCTTCTCTGTCCCCTTTGACGTCCTATCAAGAGTAAATCATTTCTGTACATGCTCAGAAATCAGATATTTCATCCTGGTGCCAAAAGAGGAATTTCTCCATTTAGCAAACTCAGTTCTAAAAATAAGGACAAAAATAGTTAAAAAAAAAAAAAAGAGTCAGTTATAAAACTATAAAACTAAACGCCCTCATTGCACTGCAGTGCCCGACCATGAGAAACCTGCTCAACCCGGCCAAGCAGTTGCACGTACCAGTGAATCTGGCCCATGCTCCTAAAAGAGTTTCCTCAGCTTGACAAAGTCCTGGAAATATCCGTGGGCCAAAAGCCCTGCGGCCTTCGCCATGTGAGTGCAGATCCTCGCTCCCGCGGCGGAGCTTGCCTGCTTGGCTCTGCACCGTGCATCGCTTGGACTGTTCATAGGTTTGTTCATACAAATATGTTGTATATGTAGATGTTGCTTCATGCTGGGCCCGTTACGGGTGTACGACCTGCACCGCACGCGGTGCGGACGGTGCCGCACACCCTGTTGATCCGCCCGATCTCTGCTCTGAGGTTGGCGCGCGGGAGCAGCACCAGCGCGGAGCCACCCAGGGCGCTCACAGAGGTTTATGCACCCCTGGCTTGATGGATAGGCCTGAAACTCAAAAGTCAGGAGAGAAGTGGAAGTTCCTGTAGCGCCAGCTAGGAGACCTGAGCATGGGGCTGACACCCAAACACCCCGCGGGCCCCACACCGCGTTGCAGGACAGCAGGGAGCAGCCAGGAGGGGACTTCGGTGGCAGGTGTTTCCACCACTGCCCTCACAGCTGTAAGAGCTCGGAGAAGGAGCCACGGATCCTGCCTCACCCTATATAATGGCCAGAAAAAACAGCCCTTGTGACAGTGGATGGGACATATACGGTGGTGGATTTTGTCACCCATGCCCTGCTTCATTGTGCATGCCAAAACCTATCTAGGAGAAAAGAAGACTGTCTTTTCTTGCAAGGTAGGTGGTTTGGTCCAAATAGGGAGAAGCAGTAGAAAAAAAGTTAGTAGTTTTAAGTGTCACAGCTGAGTTAATAAAGGCTGAATCCCCAAGTCATGGCTGGCAAGCCAGCAATAAATTACGACTGTCTTGTTCTCCCCCACCAGGCAAAACCCTTATCTGTTCTTTCTCCAAGCCTCATTCAGCAGCAATACCCCGTCCACACTGCAGCACAACCCGCTGTGCTCTTGCTGAGCTCAAGAAACAAGGACAGCGCAGGGGTGAATACACCAAATATCTGACTCTGAGGGTTTATCAACCTTATACAGGTAGCTGCATCCAAGCAGAAACGATTCCTGCGGCTCAGACCGCCAAAATTGCCCTTTGTTTCCCTCTCACCCTCTACAGGTGTCTTAATGGCCATCCAATATTGCTAATTCTGCTCGGTGCAGCACCTAGAACTCCCCCAAAAAGCCCCGTTTTGCCAAGCTGTGTATGAACAAAGAACAAAGAGATGGTCCCGGCCTCAAAGAGCTCCCGAATTCCCAGCCGACCAGGGAGCAGAAGCCCAGCGTCCCGCTCTCCTGCCAAGTGTTAAATCTTTAGAGCTCGGCCTTCAACCTGTCACAAATAAAAATGGCAAAAAGTATAAAGTAATTCCGCTCTTCAATTTGTTTCATTTCAAACCCACGAAGAAAAGAATATATTATAGGCATCTGGGTCCCAAATATATTTTTTCCTGAGTATATAAACCACAGAAAAATATGACTTAGACTTAAAATACCACCTCAGCTCTAACTACAGTGTCAATAATGCAACGCGTTGGTAAAGAGTGTAATTTATTAGCCCCCTTTTAGCCACGGATAATGTAGCACATCTAAAGAGTGCCGAGGACTAGCGCAGAGTGTAAATAACGGCAGAAAGGAATAATTGGTGGATAAGTATTTATGCACTCGGGACTTACTGGGTCGAAACTCAGGGCCTGATTAAGCCGTCGCTTTTCTGCAGGCAGAGCCCCGCTCCGCGCGGCTCCCGCTCCTGGGAGCGGGTCCGTCCCGCAAGGAGCAGCTTTGGCAAATATTTTCTAATTAATCCAACCGATATCTCGAAAACGGAATTTTCTTTTTCTTTTTTTTTTTTGTGGTCAACTTCTGTATCTATTATGTACTTGGGGAGACTTCATTATCCAATTATTTTATTATTTGTTGCACAGAAAAAAATGTATTTGTGAATGGCTCCATTATTCGAGGGGTTAGCCTTCTGGTGCACAGAAAGTTTCCCTTCTGAACAGGCACCCATTCATTCTGCCGCACCATTGTGCACTTTATGGCTGGCCATACCAAAAAGAAAAAAAAAAACTCTTCTTTTTATTTCCTTCAGAGTTTCTATTATTATAATAGTTTGGAAAGTGGCTTCCACTTTATTTATACCACATCATTTGGGTAAAGGATAGCAAGCCATAATAAATCCAGTTATTTTCCAAAATAGATTGCTCATTAAATACTGTACATAAAAGAGCCCTTTGAGATTCTGAATAATCCGCAAAATATTTTGCAGATATCTCTTTCTACTTAAATAAATAACTGTAATCACGAATGTGAACCAAGGATTGTACTTATAAGGTTAAATTAATAAAAACTGAACTTTATATATGCCTCCGCTACAGAACATTATGCTGGTGAAGAATTTCAGGTGCATATAATCAGAGCTTACTACAAACTAGGGAATTCAGCAACGGTCATGAATACCCTCGATCTACTTCCTTGAGGTTAAGTAACATATTCTCTAATATGATATAGTGCAGGGCCTGCTATTGTGCTTTAGAAGTTTCTACTGACTTGAAGTCTTTCTGTTCTACCCATATGGTTACTCCTCTGTAGGTAAAGAAATTAATTCTTTAACTTCTGCTTTTACAGAATGGAGAATATACCGCATGCAATTTTTCCATCTCCTATCGTACGCACTTGTGCATTACAGTTATAGTAATGCTTTAAATGCTTTAAGGGCAGTATGAGGGAAAAAGGGAATACCAATATATGATGTCTTTAAGCCTTCCCCGTCTGGCTAACTCAGTCTGGCTGCTGCTAGCAAATATAGACGCGGGATCAGTGAGTGAAAGATCCTAATTTAACTCTATGGCAAAAATTGATTTTGCCTCTTAGTTATAATAGGTTCTCCCAGTGATAACTGTAAGTAATAACACTAAGCCACAGAATTTACCTGAACTTTCTTAAACTGTAGTGGTAATTTAAAATGTGGAGTTCTGTGTTACAGATCAGATCCCTAGCTAGATCTGGAATAATTCCATTAAAACCAGTGGAACTACAAAGATTTCTATCAGCTGTGGTATCACTATAAACCTCTTGGAAATAAAGCCTGCATTGTTAATTCTGTCACTGCTGAAACGAATGCCACAAGCAGTGGAGCAGAGATAACCTAGGTAAGCCGATGAACGACACAGCAGCTCCTACCTTTCATATAAAGTTGATTTTAGGCACAACCACTCAGACTCTACAAAAACCCCCATATGTTTTCTATGGGGAAAAAAAAAGAAAAAAAAAAGGACACAGCTTTTAAGTAGGAAACTAGTAGAAAGATTAAAAAATACGTATTTTAAAAGCAAGAAGGTATCTGATACAGGGAAGGGTAGGAAACTTGTTCCTCGTACTGTGTTCAAGGGATACTACCTGTCCCTGGAAATCTCTAATCCACAGATTTTTTCTGATTTTCTTTCTGAGGTAGGATGGGCCACGTGGTGATCATCTAGCCCAAGCTCCCTGTGCAAAGCAGGGTCAGCTAGGTCACATTTCAGAAAGTGAGGACGTGTGACAGGGCTCACATCCTCCCCAAGGCCTCCAACACTGACTTCTGCCAAGAGACAGGGCAGCTCCCAACCACGAGGGACTTTGCTTGGAACCAGGGTGGTCATTCTCAGATTCTTTTGACACGACCATCCCAACTGCACACGGGAAGAAGACGCATCTTCATCATGTCTGCATCAAGAACTATTTAAAAACCTGTAGCTGTCTTCCAGTGTCATGCAACATGGCAAAGAAGAAAGTGGCCTCATGAGGTTGAGACCTAGTAACAGTCATGTTTCAGTCTCCGGAAAGGCTTTAGGTAGGGCGAGACACAAGGATTTGCTGCCCTGTGTCTGCAGAGGAAATAATCCAAGAATGGTTAGGGGGAAAAGAAGGCTTTGAAACTGCAACAAAAATACAGACAACTGAAAGCAAAAGCAGGCAGCTGGCAAAGAATATACTAAGCAAAAAAAGGAGGGATGAACAGAGGAAGAAGAAACAACTGTAAGAAAGAAAAAAAAATCCCAAGCTGGAAAGATGTGAGAATAAAGGCTAAAATATATGCTTGCACGGAGGGAATTATGAGGTCTATGCATTACTCAGGAGCAGGGAAAATGCCTGGGACTAAGCTGTTTTCTGGGTAAAACCCAATCTAGACAGACGAAGATGTGCATCAACCTGCAGACCTTACCAGGATCGAGCACAGCACAGCCTTCGTCCATATATATCCCTATACCAGGAACAGGGGGACTCGTTCCAGAAAGAGTGAAAGCAGAAAGATGCTGGAAAGGAAGGATTTCCCCTGCTTTGGCTCTGCTCCATAGCTAGGCAAAAGACTACACTGTCTGATAACACTTTTTTTTTTTTTTTTAAATGCTCAAGAATCTGCACTTAGAATAATTTTGCTTGCTAGCAAATACTGAGGAGCAGCTGCAAGCTCCTCCGTAGATCCTGTCTGGAGAACTCCTTGGCGCCTCGGAGCAACACATGGGACACTCAAAACCTGCAGGATCACCTGCGCCTGCTCCTCCGTGTCTATATGCAGTCACTTAAGAGAAGGGTTGTGGGGAACAGGGCAACTGATTCCTTCAGGCCTTCTGAAACCCAGGTGAGTACGTGAGTACTCAATGACCCGGCTGCCTCCCTCACAGCGTATTCACGAGGAACAGAAAATCTGTTGGAGAAGCTAATACTGCTGTTATTCTTTAGAGTAGCATGTGTTTTTTTCCACTCTAATTTTTCTTAACAGTTAACTGAAATCCCCATATTGCCTTCCTCATTCATATCAAAACCTCACAGCATTAAGCAAACCACAGATACTGTAATAAGTCATGACTCATATCATCTAACATTGCCCGAGCAGGAATTACACATTTTACTGTAAGGATATCTAGGCCATCTCTACATCTAACATTATATCTAGAATAAGGCCAAAACGTATCACTTTCAGTATAGCGGGAAAAGGAAGTTTTTGTGGTTAAGGCAAAGGCCAATGAGTCAGATGATGTGGGTTCTGCTCCAGGCCTCACACAGGCTTCCTATGCGACTTTGCCCAAATCACTTCACTGCTCTGTGCCTCAGCTTCCACATCTGCAGAAGGGATGTCAGAATGTCAGATGCATTCATCTTGGTTTCTCAAATTTTTGGAGACATCTGGGTGGGACATGCAAAGTGTTATTATAACCACCATGCATCTGTTACTGCGCTGTGAACAGAATGATTGCCTGCTTCCGGAGGGAGAGGACAGGCAGGGGAAAGGCCAGCCTCAAATCCAAAAAAACAGAGATTTATTCCAAAGGAGCAACTCACCTCTGGTTCGACCAGAAGGAAAGCAGTTCAAGGAGAGCAGCAGCACAGAGCCATGGAGAAGGAAACGCCGAAAGACCTCTGAAATCCCTTGACCTCACTCGAGGTTATTGCATCAGATGCAGCAGTCTTTTTTATTTATAATTCACAGGCATATAATTAAATCTTGCACGTTCATTTTGAGAAAGCACAATAGCTAAACCACTAACCCTTAAGCATAGTCTAGTAGTGGCATTTGGAGAGTCAGCCACACTCTCTCACCTATGCTGGCAAACACATTACTCTGGCTGTGAAGGAAACCACAATGTGGGAAGGAAAGCCTACAAAAGAATGAAAACAGAAAGTGTCTAAGGCCTTGGCAGAAGGACACTAAATAAAATAGAGAGTGGTGACTCATTTTGGCAGTGAATCCACCTCAACCCCTTCAAAGGCTTTGGCAAGAGTCCTCGGAGGAGACCCCAGGCTTTTGCCAAGCCACAAAACACCACAATTATTATCGCAGCAGTCATCAACAAAACAGATTTTGTAAACTGACTTGTTGGCACATAGATTAAAGAAGCTATAAAAAGGAATAACAGCTGTTTGGGTTGCCCTATGCAGAAAGTTACTATATAAAAAGTACTTTTACACATATCATATATATGTACACACAGATGCACATGATGTGTACATGAAGAATATACAAACAAGCAAAAGTGCCAAAAGCTTCTGAAGGATTTTGTTTCTATTCACGGTAGGCAAATTTGTAGGTTTGAAAACTTGTAAACTAAGAACCTGATCCTCTTCGCGGTGCTACGGGTTTCAGAGTACCCACGCGACACAGCACCAGGATCCACAGCAAAGAGTGGCTGCTTAAAGCAAAATACAACAGACTTCATTCTCCCTCTCTTTCCTGGGGCATAAATCAAGAGAAACATCTTATATCAAGGAGTTGCACTGGATGTCAGAGGATAAAATGGCCCAGAGATCATTTAGGATAAGCTACAACACAGAAGTGTCTTAATGGCCACCAGATTTATAATGTTCAAATTTTACGTGCAATTTTCTAGGCATTTTGAGTATTTATAAAATTGAATGAATATTCAACCTTAGCAGTTTAAAATTGGGCTCACAGCACATAATGATGGTTTGTCTGCCTAGGCCTGGAGCACAAAGGCAAGAATCCTTTAGCAGAATTCAGTCAAAAAAGGCAACGCATGTTTTTTTATGCCAGCATCTTCACTGCAGATAGGTTGCGCATTTTTGAAAGCCTTCTTTTTAATTTAAAACAAATGAAACACTGTCCTATAAATTTATGGTTTTTGATTAAAGTAGCAGAAGGAAAGAAGGAAAGACAAAACTGAGAACATGACACCAGCATCCTGCTTTAATCTTTCTTTAAAACTTCATTAAGGACAGCAGTGCTCACCTGAAGATTTCCACAATGATTTCTTTACCATATGGATGAGCAAGACACACAGCACTTTCACTGAATTTAAACTGCTGAACATTTTGGTAAGACATAATATTAAAACATCCCGAAAATAAGTTTCAGAGGCTCTACTTTATATCTCAGTGTGTGCATGTGCTCAGTTACACTCTGTCAATCTGAACCGCTGTCTAATAGTCAAAAAATAGAAGCCACGTGTCTCAATTCTATCTTTTCACCCAAGAATCATGAGTTCAGATAACACCATAAAATAATACCCCATTCCAAAGAATTACCATGGATATATGGGTGGCCAGTGAAAGAGGGTGAGACTCATCTGAAGGGATGTTGGTAACTTCTACGCAGCCATAAAAACACAGGTTATGGGAGAAACGTGTGTGTAAACAGCAAACTCAGATGAAAAAAACATCTGCATCTCTGCAACTCTGTGAACGGACCATTCTGAGGTTCCTGCAAAGAGCAGTGATGCACAGATTGACCTAGAGCATTTGGACTTAGAGGCTGACCATATTTTTGGCTTAATTCCGATGGAGAAGGGACGACACTCGCCCTTCTGCTGCTTTCTTAGAGGAGGAGTAACCCTAGACCTTGCAAATGGCCGGCAGATGAAACGCGACAGGTTGCGGGCCGACGGGGACACGAGGAGAAAGCAGCATATTGCGTTTACTAACACAACCCACCCAAACACAGGTATTTGCACAGATTCTGCTAGCTAGAAATATTTTGCAGCTGCACAGGGAAGCATTTACTATTTTAAAAAATACATGCAAGCAGAAGTTTGGTTTATTTGCAAGCATAAACCAGAAACATTGCACCAGGAGCACAACTACAGTTCATTGGTCCAAATATAAACAAAATCCTCTCTTTTTTATGTATTTTTTGAGGCTGCTGGATCTCAACTGTTTGTCCTTTTCTTCTGATTTCTGCCTTTCTTTTCCCCCCTCGGCCTCCATAACGCCTCACACAGGCGCACAACGAACCCGCGCGCCGGCTGAAGCCGTCGGCTTCACCTAGCCGAGCGTTTAAAAAGCTTCCAAGCACACACTGTCTCCTGTGTAGCCTGGAGATCCCTGTTGAGCCGGTGCCAAGTCCCTGAAAAGTTGGACACTGCATCCGGTATTTACACTAAGCTAAAATTCTAATCAGCACTAACAGCAGTGTGTTTTTAATTCACCCTTATGATTTTATTTCAATCTGCTAAGTAGCACAACTGCCAGGAAGAAACTGCTATAAACTCCGGTAAACAAATGCAAGAAAAAAAAAAAAAAGGAAAAAAAAAGGGGGGGTGAAAAAAAAAGAAAATAAATATTAAATCTGTTGTAGATAAAGTTTGCAGCACTTCAGCCCAAAAGGAAAGTCTGAAGCGTCAGTCGAAGCTGCTCTCAGCTGAGTTCATTTCAAATAATCTACCTTCCACTTTTTCTTCTCCTCCACCCCCCCTCTTTTTTTCTTTTCTTTTTTTTTTTTTCTCAGTGTGTTTGGTACTTTCTAGCCAAGGAAGGAAAAGGCTCATGTTATTTTACACCGGCTATTTCACCTCACGTCCTCCCCATACGCAGCTTTCTGCCAAGCGCTGCGAAACAAGAACACAGTAACTACTTGAATCTCTGGATGACACTGTAAATTGTAGTGCCAAGGGGCTGGTGCCAAGTCCGGCATCTTCCTTATTTTAGGAAAAGAAAAAAAAAAAAAAAAAAGGAAAGAGAAACCCGGGAAGGAAGGCTCCGCGAAGTTGGTCACCATTTTGGACCTGTGCGGTGCAGTCAGACCTTGGCAGCCATCTTACAGCTTGGCAACCATTTTGAGAATGTGCCTGGCAAGCTCTCAGGGCTTGCCGGCGCTGTTTCAACAGCGCGACGGTTAAATATAGTCCAAATTAAACAATACCGCGGAATATCAGGTAAACTCACCCTTCATAAATCCACCCTGCGCGGCGGGTTTACAAGAACATCTTTAAAGAGCGAGGGGCGCCACGCTTAACCCTTTCCCGCGTGGTGGCACATGCCCACCATGCCCGCGGCCAGCTGTGACATGGTGGGGACCGGGGACCACAAGACACATCATATATTTGCCCTTTGGGCTACTGCTTAATGGGGATACTGAAAGTAGCCAGAGGCCAGGAGGCAGGACCATGTGGGAGAAGGAAATCCCGCGCTGGAGGAAGACGGAGGCTTTCAAGGAGAGTGTACGCACGTAAACAAGCAGCGGTTGTGTGAGGAAAACTACTTTCACGGTTTTAATTTCCTGGCGAAGTTTTCCATGCGCTCCGTTCCCAGGAAAAAAAAAAAAAAAAAGTTTGAGGAAAAAACTATATCCCAGCAGCCAGACATTTTAAAGAAGCACAGTTCAGAGCAGAGCCTGGCGCTGAGGCAGTGGCGAGCAGGGACCGTCCTTGGGCTCCCCACGCTGCCCGGGCTGCCCGGTTTGGAGCCCGGGCCGTTGCTTCGGCGCTGCCAAAATCCCTGCTAGGTCTTGGTGCCAGTCGCAGAAAGGCACGGCCGCTAGAAACCGCTTTGGCCCAGAATTAGGGAAACCATTTAACGGCGAGCGGCTGGCGTCCAGGACGGGACGGCTAATCCCGGGGGGAAGCGCGTTAGCGCTGCGCCGTGGGAAGCACGGGGAGCCGGCAAGGAGGTATTTTGACTATATTTCCCGCAGTGTTTTAAACAACCCTTTCGCCGCAGAAGTTCATTTTTCATATTTAATGTAGTGTAAACACATTTAATAACTTCACAAGGAATGCTGGGCGAGTGTTTTTGCAGAGCAAACAGTGCTATTGCCACGACGGCTTGCACAAAAGTTTAGTCTACACGAGCTCTACCTCTGTAAGCCTATTTGAATAAAACTTAAACTCAACACTTGGAAAACTGAGTGTGCAAAAAGGCAAATATTTGAAGGTACTAAACAGTATCCAAGTATTAAAAAGACATTTTGGGGAAGTATTTAATATCTAAAGACAAATGTCTATTGGAAATGCTTGCTACACACATTATATTCTGCTTCTTATCTTGAAATAATTTACAGTGGAGCAGAAAAGATCAAGTTTATGCTCTATTAGCATAAAGTTTAAACTATAAGGGTTTTTTTGACCTTGAAGTCTGAATTAAATAATGCCTGGGACTTTATTCTCACTCTTTCTTGCCCTTTTGAAATTTTAATTTGGGGAGGGGGAGGTGGAATTTAAAAGCCAACTAATTAAGTATAATTTCAGAGTGAATGAAATAAATTAATTAAATCATAATTGAAATGACAATATTAAATATGAAAATATTATGCCGGAGTAGATCAGAATAAAGTCTTGACACTGCCAGATATCTTTTATATTGAAGGACAGTATCTGCAGCCGCATGACGTCAGCCGGGCTGGAATAGTTGGGAATGCATTGATAAATTGCTCCATCGATTCTGTTCTGCTTCACTTACCATAATTATAGCACAGTAATGGATGACATGAGTGATATATTTTTACTTTAGAGAAAAGCCAAGAGTTTGCCTGTTTCTTTATGAGATTAGACCAAATCCTTTCAATTAATACAGCATGATTGATATCTGAAAGTGTACTGGGGTAAGATACTTGCTTCATGGGCACATCTTGAAACGTTATTGGTTAAATATTGAAACACAATTCAAAGAGCAGCTTTGGAGCCTTAAATAACAGTGTCATTTTGGTAATATAGAAGTTGTTGTATCATCAAAATTTCCAAAGGTTTCCTTTTAGGCCCACTTTAAGGATTTTGTTTTTCTTAGATTGAAAAATCACACTTGCACTTAATCGGCACATAAGCCAGGTTGGCGTAAGCATTTCTCCTGAAATAATGCTTTACAGGACCGATGAAGTCCCTGGGAACGCTACTAACCACTACGGTGGGATAAAGAGTGGGAGGCCTGGATTATGTTTCCCAAAATGCACGAGGTCCAGGTTCTGCTTTCAGCTGCTCTTCCTTGAAATCAGCTGCCCTGGAAGCCAGCTGGGCTGCACGGGTAGATCTAAGGACAGCACTTCCTTCTGACTACCTGTGTCCAAATCTGCAAATATCTATTCATAAGACGATGGGTGAGAATCAAGTGAAGCAAATATAGAGAAGTTTGGCGTGTTTTATGTTGCAGACAAACTGCACAGCCATCTACCCCTCCTCCAGATCTGCCAGCAGTAGAGGAAAGACAGAAATAACCTGCAAGGATCCCTCTGCACCAAAATGTAGAGCTCTCTGCACTTCCCTGCTCAGCCTCAACTGCAAAAGTTTAAGGTAGTTTTAAATGCTGAGACGTTATTTTTCATCTCCCTTCCAATATTCTATTTGCATAACTAACTATAAATCTAGGTAGTTATGTTAACCTTTTTAAAAACTTTTTTAGCATATGTCCCAGGAAAAAACGCACCATAGCCCTAACGCTTCAGGAACAAATAAGCCAGTTACCTCACTGTACTGGCAAGAAGCAAGACAGGAAATGTGTTCTTGCAGAGATGTGGAAGAAGATGTTAGTAGGTGAGGCAGAGAGACAAAAAAGCACTGTCAGAAAAGACAAATCCATATTAAACGGATGCACAGGAGAAGACTCTTTTACGAGTGCTGATAAGACTGTCTGATCAAATGCAGAAAAGACATGCATGTTTTTCACAACTCAGGCTTCCCCTCCTGATACTTGCGAATGCAGAGAACATCCATTATAACTGACTATATACATGTATTGTTATTACTTCAGCTTTTGGCAAGTAATATCAAAAGAACCCCAAATGGGTGATTTTTATTTGATAAAACTTGTCCCAACTAGTCCATTATAACCACATGCTGAATAATTTCTACACAAAAAGGTGAGTAAAAAATACCCCAGTCCAATCAAGCTTGATACTGGGGGGAAAAATAATTTTCCTGAAACTCAGCCCATTTTGAAATGGCATTTTTGTCACTATGTTTTTCAAAAAATAACATAACCAATATTTGAAAAAAAAAAAAAACAATTTGTCCCCTCCCCGCAAACAGTGAGATTGATCTGTACTTATAACTGTTGAATTCACTCCCTTCTTGTGTTACAAAGGCTGTCACTGGAAATAAAGTGTAACGTGGGACGGCGGTGGCAGCTATCAAACTTCCTCTGACACATTAGAGCATCTGAAACCCAGACACCCAAGGTTTACAGCAGAAAACTCCAGCATGTAGCGAACAACCCAAAACCAACTATCGACTACCCTATTGATTTCTGCGGGGGGAACCAAGGCAGGAAAAGCACCAGAAAAGATAGGATTTCTTTTAGTCTCCTCATCTCCAACTTAGTGGCTGCCAAAGTCAGGTCTTCTCAGGCTCAAGCCATCAGAGGTTTGTGTTGCAGCTAGCCAGGATGTCTGCCTAAGATAATTCAAGCTGAAAGCAGACAATGTGCAGTGGGAGCTGATTAGCCACTGACTTCCAGCATGACCTGTCTCCGTCCCAGAAGAAGCTTCTTGACAGTAAGATACGGAGGCTACAGCGCAGCTAAAAAAAAAAAATGTGGTTATCTTTTCAGATGGTATTTGAGGACATCTGACTTTCATACTTAGGCAATTAAGAGAGGCACTTTTTCAGCTGGCAAGTCTGGGCCCCGGACATTAAAATATTTGAGCATATACTGCAACAAGAGGTTTAAAGGAGATTACTCTCAAAAACTTTCTGCAGCCAATATGAAATTTAGTAAGGATCAAATAAATCCTAAAATAATTCACAGTATGGAAAGAAGGTGTTAAAAAGGCCATGGGTTTTTCATTTCTTTTTCTTCATCAACAAAGTTAGTTCATTGTGTGTTTCACTAACTCTGCAGAAAGTGTTCCAGATTTGCATCAATGTAGCTGAAGGCACTTTTGACCTTAAGTGAAGGCTGGGAAAATAATAACTATAGGTGTGATTTTGATCATCCATAATTAAAAAAAAAAAAAAAACTCAGGTTTGCTACAGATCATCTGTTTCACCCATTATCCCAGCTAGTATTTTCATATCTAATTTTGCAATTGCATAGCCCCAGTCCAAAACGAAGGAAAGATTCTGGAGCCCACAGATTTTGTAGCTGAGGATCAGCCACAGGAGCACCCTTCTCCTGTCAGAAAGGATATGTTTAGGGTGTAAATCCCGGTGCATGTTTCATACTGGAAATCGCAGTGTTAGCAAAACATTCAAGAAACCTCTGAAGATCTGTAAAATCGTGATAAGCTTTTTGTCAAAAATCAGAAACATCTTCTGCCTTTAAAAATGTGGCTATGCTACAGTGCCAGAGTAAGACTATCATCTATTATTTTTAATTTGCTGTGTTAATGGGATGCAAAGTCCAAAGTATTTCACGAATATGAACGATTCTGCTGCTCCCTTTTGCAAAGCTGAAGCATTTTTACACAGCTCCCCAGGAGCAGAGGCTATAACGTCTGGAATGTTTTGATCTTATCTGAAGTTTTTAATAACTTGCTTTTTTATATATTACATATTTTACATTTTTGATTTCCAAGCTCGCTCCGCAGCTGTTTGCTCGCTCCCGGCTCCGCGGGGCTCTGCTCGTCGCCAGGCCCCGAGCCGGAGCGGGGCTGCCCCAAGGGGGTGCTGCAGAAGTGCGCGGCACCCCCGGCTCCGGGCTCCGAGGAAGAGGAGCCAGCGCCGCGGGGCCACGGCCAGGACACCCGGGAGGCAGCTGCTCGCTGGGCAGCCCTGCAGACGCTTCCCAGCTGCCTCCTGCGCGGCATTCCCAGGAAAGTGATGTGACTCCCCCCGGCAATGAATCCACCTTCTGAGATGCGGGAATCAAATTGCAGTGCACTCAAACCGTCAGGCTGAATCAAGTCCTGAGGACTTTTTAATTTTCTTTTTAACAGCAAAGAGAAAATATGAGTGTATACTTCAATAAAACTACACCAAAGTACGGTATAAACACTGTGTGGTGGAGAGGATATTTTCGTTTACGGTGGGACAGTAGGAATAAGCTTATAAATGTATGGCCCAGGGTCAATGCTTAAGAAGAGATTATCTCTAAGCTTTACTTACACATTCTATTTTGGCCCAACAATTTCCAGTGTACTTCTGCACAAGAGAATAGTCCCTCCTCATCCCTGCTAGAGCAGGACACACGGCAAGATGCCTCTTCCAAGGAGGAAAGGGCTAATGCATCAGAGCGATGGCGAGCTCCAGCTGAAGCGTTAGGGAGGTCAACCTGACCTGAGCTGCAACGCAGATCAAATCAATCCCCTGGGCTTCATCCCGGCTCTCCTTCCAGCCAATGCCCGAGGCTTTCCCGCAGCCTCAGCGCCCATTCGGACCGACTGCCACAACCCTCGCAGTTTCTCCTCAAGCCATGATCTGTGAGGGCTTCCTCAAGGCAAAGCCCCACAGGGCTTCTCTGAAGCCTCGTTTTTTTCTGAACGGAGCAAGACGCAACTCTGCTCCCACCCACGTAATAACCTTTGCACATGCCCAGAGGCACATGACCAAAGCATACGAGAATGCATAAACCAAATATTCCAAGCTGCCAGAAACTTAGATCAAAAAAAAAAAAAAAGAAAAAGAAAATGGGGCAGAAAGTTCAAAGGAGCCTCAATATAACTAGCAAACTATGTCTGCAAATCTGTCCCCTCATGTTTTTTTTTTTCAAGCACAGAAGTTACAGGTGCCATTGCAGAGGCTGCTGTCTAAAACAGGGCCCAAACACTTCAAGCTACATCATCAACCTCACAAAACGAGCTTGTAAAGTAAGAATAACCTTACAACAATATGGTGTTACTTGAGGAAGTAGATTTTAGTACACAAAAAATATCAGAAGGAATCATCAAAACATTATGAGATATACTAAAATGGAACTTATATTTATACATAAAAGGAACAGATTTAAAGTGTGCTTGTTAATGTTCGCAAAATTATTTTACTGACAGGCATTCAGAGAGCATAATAAGGAAGTTATAACGGCAACAAAGCAGCGATTTTAAATAATATCAAACGTATTATTTAATACAAGATAATAGTATAGATTAGTAAGTAGCACACGTGTTCTTTGGATTTGTACTCCAGCGGCCAAGGCAGACGAAACAGCAGGGGAATGTGGAGGTCTGAAATGTGCCGCCGTGCAGCCTCCCGGCAAAGGCACCGACGGACAACTGGAACCCAGAACATGCCCAGGAAGGAAAGGTAAGCCCAGGGAAAGGAGAATGGATACATTAATTTGCTCGTTCTTTTCTCCCTGGGCCGAGAGGCACACGAGAGAAACCCGAGCGGGATCAAGTCCAAAGCACTATCCTCTTTAAGGAGGCCCGGCGTGGTATCACCAGCGCGTCTCAGCCAATATTGGCTAACAGTCACTGTCTGTTTGCCAAGCAGAAGTTTGCCATGTTAAACTGTCACTACAATGCCACCTTGAAGAGGCGTTATCGTCACTCTTGCGATGATACACGGCAGCCGTGAACGGAAACCGAGGCTGGAGCTTACACATGTGAGCAACAGACAGCCCTGGTGCGGCGGCGATGTCCCCCGGAGGCGGGCGCGCGGCCTCAGCGCGCTGGCGGCCCGGAGCCTCCGGAGGAGCCGCTGCTCCTTCCCATGGACGTTCCCCGCAGTAAAACCTGTGCCCGTTCATGACCTTCTAATAGGCCAAATGCTGTTTTCTTTTTTTTTTTAATACAAGAATCTAGAAACCCCTTCTCCCCTCGCCCCCTTTTTTTAAATTTATTACCTCTCTGCTGTAATACTGCATAAAAGCCTAACAGAAAGTCACAAAGTTACTTAAGCATCTCATGGAATTGATTTCCCCATTCACTAGACTTTTCGTGACACTGAATCAGTATGAAAAATGGGGAAAGGAGAGCGTTACACCAGACTGAAGTGCTATATGCTGCGAGAGACAAGGCTCACCATATGGGAAAATACTTACATAATATACCTGAAGAGCTTAGCTAGGATTACTGCACAAACCCCTCATTAATATGGCAAAGTTATAACCTGAGCACAGGGAAAGCAGGACCTGGAATTTGATTAGATACAGAATGGGAACTTTTTTTTTTTTTTTAATAATGATGACTGTATAATATTGACCTGAGTAATTACAGACTGCAAAAGTGAACTTTGCATTAAGGGCACCATATTGATTTTGCAAATGCAGAAGTACAAAAGTACTTCTATGCCTAGGAAAGGTTCGAGTTACCATATTTGAAAGACTTTAGGAGAAGGATGTCTTGGAGAACCGTGTTCCTCATCCAGCAGTCTCTACAGCAGAAACCAGCAGCTCTACTCTGAAGCCCTAATATTTAACCTGATAGTGCCTGATCTGTAGTGCCCTTCGCTCCCTTTGACTCAAGGTGGTACTCACAGCTTTGCCAAATTGGAGTTAACCATAATGGTCAAATGCCACTTAACTTAATAAAATAGTTTATTCAATATATATCAGTGAATTAATATGTTATTCACCAACACATTCTGAACTACTCATCCGGCTGTGTGAAATGTTTCTAAATACACTATTTGACATTTTTAATTATACAAATACTTTATTTAGCAAATAACTGTTCATTATTTGGCAGGCCCTACAAATTATACACATTGTTAATAATTTTCATGTTGGAATATAGGTTATAAATAACTGTGATAAAGTGTGGTATCAATGGTGACAGAATTTCAGTGAAAATTGACATTTTCCTTTCTTGAAGTAACTGCGATCTGGGAACAGAAATGTCGCCTCCAATAATAATATATCTGTAAATGAATAAATGTTTTAGTGCACAAAGCTATTTTGTTGTTGTTTTAACACACTACATATTTTATCTTCAATTCTTAATAATTTTGTATTTGTTAATTCTCCTTCAAAATTAATAAGATAAAAATGAAATCTTGAGAAATTAATTATTCATTTCTCTGCTCGTTATGGCTTTTAAAGTTTGAAAAGGATTTTTAAAAACTCTTTTATCTGGGGGGAAAAACACTGAAATTCTAACAGCACCTTCAATAAATCCAGACAACACATCTCTCATGCTGTATTCTTTTCTTAAATAGCAACCTCTTTTCTGTAATCACAAGAGTTAATGAAAAAAGCATTTAAAGCAGACAGAAAAATTGAACTCCAGCAATGCTATGCTGGACACGATGGCCACAAAACAAGTTTCAGAGCAAGATCCTCAGCAGATGGATACTTGCATAGTTGTGAATCTCAAACTGTAAAGACTCCCCCTCGATGCTGTGTGAGATCTGTATGAACAGTCACTGAAAGCCACATATTGGTGAACTGGGGAGTGAGTAATAAACCACTCGCCGGGGCCTATGATAGCTGGAAAACCTCAGCACAGCACCCAGCGTCACAGTCTGAACCACAGCGGGGTCTCTGACCCGCTGCTTTTATGCACCCAGAGAGGTGGCCAGTTTTATAATGCAAATAAAACAGTTAAACACGAAATTCTAACAGATTCTGGAGCTCATGCTAGGAAATTCTAGCAGCTCACGGCTCTCACGCTATTTCAGTGAGCTGATCTTACACCAGGCCACAAAGCGGGTGCTGGCCTGGCCCAGCACACCCAGCCTGGGCGGGTTTCAGGCCGTGCCTTCTGCAGCGCCAGAGCCACCATCTGCTTGGGCTTTCGCGAAGCCGCCTCCTTCCCCGAGACTCCCTGAAGGAGCAACCTGCATCTCACACCTGCTTATCACGACAACTCCCTTTAACAGATCCTTCTGCTTCCCTGTCCTGACTATTATGCCTGTTAGCATCCTGCAGCAGGCGAGGGGAACATGACCCCTTCCCGTGCTCCAGGGAAGAGGCTGAAGTTCGGAGCCTCGGCGCTGCAGCCTGTCACCACGTGCGGATTAGCTGTTCCCGGAGCATGTCGCAGGCTTCGAGGATGTGCGGAGGCGAGGGGAAATTCAGCACAACGAGCTCTATCCTCAGCTTACCACATCCTCCACTGAGAGTCATGCCCAGAGGGAGCATTTCCCATATTACGGTATGTAATAAAATAAAAAAAACCCAACCCCCCAAACAAACAAACAAACAAACCAAAACCCCAAACCCCAAACGAACAAATAAAAACCAACCCAAAACACAAAACTCAACAGGAAAATGGATACCTTTGGCAAGAGAAGTATTCCTAGATGGAAAGCAAGCTACAAGAAGGGACCAGCAAAGAAGGTAAAAAAAAAAAAAAAGAGAGAGAATACTCTTCAGTAAGGGAAGCTTCTCCTGTAAATTGGCAGTGAATCAGACACTAAATGACATGCCTAAAATCAGGTGCTGCATTACTGCAAATGAAATCTTAGTCCCCAGGAAGCCAACAGCGAAAATACGATGGATTTCAGTGGGACAGGGTCGTCCCTCCTGTCTTTACAGTCAATCAGAAAGAACAGGCAATAGCACCTGAACATTGCTGTTTGTTATTAGACCACGGAAATCCTTATTAGTTTGCTTCATGTGCACTTACAGCCAGCACATCGGGACTTTTTTTTCTTTCTTTTTTGGCCCAAAGAAGCAGAGCGGGTTCAATTTTCCAACCTAAGCCACACGAGTGGGAACTCTGCAATTTTTCCCAAGCATTTCAGAGTCCATTTCCCTCCGGAAAGGGGCGTGCAGCCTCACCACTAATGGAAGGGCTGTGTCTACAGGCAGAGGAGAAGCAGAGCCTCTAGGGCTTGCGTGCACCTGCGATACCCGCTGTGCTTGGGATCAGAGGGAATCTCGCTGGGATACGGCGAGGAATTGTGCAAGAAAGAACCCGGTCCTCAGGGGCTAGTTTTCCTAGGTAGAATTATCCTCACTTTATCAGTCCTTTTCACAGAAAACTT
Source organism: Tinamus guttatus (assembly GCF_000705375.1). Next base: position 181,836 of record NW_010588217.1, on the reverse strand, counting down.
TGGCAAGAAGCAGTCAAACTAATTTAGATATTTCACGTTACAAATATTATAGGGGGGTATGATGTTCCCATTTAAGCAAGCTTTCTGTGGTATGCTCCCATTTAAAAAACTTTTTGTGAACCACCTTTCAAAATTTGAAGTGCCTGGAAATTCTTGGTTGACAAAACTCCTGTCTATGACTAATCTTTTTATCTGAAAGCAAAACTGGGCCCAAATAAATAAAGTGACAATAGTAACAAATGCAGAAAGAATGCATGTGTGCAGAGCACCCATGCAGAAAAACAATAAACAGATTTACTATAGTAAAGTATGTGATAGGCAAGACACCATTAATACGGTGCCCAAAGTCCATCACCGAGAATAAATATTACATGGAAATCACTACAGCTTGATACAAGGCTGAGTAAACAAATGATGCAAACTGTAGCGGGTGTATTTGTCCAGACATCTATTAGTGCAATACACAAAATGGGATCAGTGAACATTTAAAGTGAAAATTTGCGACCTGTTAGTATCCCCCAAATGCCCATAGAACATTATTCTCCCTTTTAACCTTAATTTTTATTCTCTGTCTCAATTTCTGCTCTGCTTCTCCCATCATAGGCAGAGTTAGCTACGCTGACAGCCGTACCAGGCCAAGGTAGCACAGATGGACCCGCGGCGCGCGCCTCCCGCGCTGCCAGCAGGGCCCAAAGGCTCCGCGGGGACACAGGGCACGGCCAGGCCACTCAACAGCAAGTCTGGTGGGCCTGGGACCTCAGCAGGTCCTCATAATACGGGAGAGATCAGTTTTTCCACATTCTGCTTTGCAGGGTGCAAAAAAAAAAGTCCCGCTGCCACCTGCTCGGCTGCTGGGCTGTGCAACCGGGCAGCGGGATGTCTGTGCGCTCTCATTTACTTCCACAAATAATCCCACCTGCAAACAGAGAAGTGGAGTCTCAAATATCAGCCCCGCAGGTTTGGGGATCTTTGAAATGAAGCTGTATCAGATTTATGGCTCCGGCATGAGCGCGGAGGAAAGCGGGGCCATTTTGAGCGAGTTTTGCGCTGAGCTTTCCAACCTGAACCGCAGGCTCCACTTGGAGCTTGGAGCACAGAAGTTTTTGCAGGGCGCTCGCCGGGAAATACGTGCACCGCCGTAAAGCGAAGCAGACATATTGCACATGTCTCCAAGCAGCACGCCCGCATTCCCCAGCCTGCAAATGCAGCTATTACAGCAGCATTTATTAAAAGCTATAAAGAGAGAGAAAGTCTCCACATTATATTGTCCCCGAACTGCTTTCTATTAAAGTAGAAGACAATTAATGCAGACTGCCCGCCCTTTATTTTGGATGTATTTAAGGTTTTGCTGGCTGCTACACCAAAACTTCCCATGCTGTGTTTACTGAATTGAATACAGTCTTTTTTTTTTTTTCCCCCTTCCTACCTTAATTTCAATATTTAGAATAGCTTAATTATATCTGATATCGACTATGTGTTAAATTGCTGCCATGGATACTGCACTTGGTTTAGGCTTTGCCCATACCCCAAATGCAACTGAAGCCTAACAGAACACCGAGATATTTTTGGCTGCGAGTGAAATTTAATGAATAAACATTTAAATAAATTACCCTGATACCGAAACAATGTGCTATTAAAGCCCGAGTTGCTCTGCGCACCTCGGCTCTGGTGCAGTTCGCGCAGAAGAAATTACAGCGGTGAAGTACATGAAACAAAACCCGTCCGAAACCACACCCAGCGGCAGCGTCTCTCCAGCGCCGGGAACAAAACGCGCGGCTTGTCAGTCAAAGTGTCTAACCACGGCATATGGGGAAAGGTTTCAGTCTGCTATCTCCAGACTCATCTCATGGCCCCGGTTCAACGCCGCTCAAGCGCTCCGGAGACAAAAGGCGAGCGCGCTCGGCGCGGGGAGCGCGCTGGCCGGGGCGCTCCGCGCGCGCTCCTGGCACGGCCCGCGGGCAGCCCGCTGCCGAGGGCTGCGGAGCTGCCTGCGAGCTGGAAAAGCAGCAGCCTGAAGGTTAAAGCTGGCTAGTCGGGATGGCATACTTGGCTGCGTAGATAGCCAGGTGGCCTGGGCATATTGGCAAACAACTGGCAACGTGCCCAATGCATATGGCTTAGATTGCTTTGCTCTTCCCATGAAGCCTTCTTAGACTCTTGAGCAAGCATTCATTTTAGAGCAAAATGCATCCAAGTGTTAAATAAAATCTTTCCCCAAATATATTGGATGCAACCTTTTTCCTTAAATAATAAAAAGATAACCATATTAAAATAAACTAATTATATTTTGTAACGTATTCCTACATAGAAGCGATTTTTTTCCCCTCTCTTGTCTTTTTTTAAACAGCTCTGCCTCTACTTTTGTTAACTCCCGAAGTGCCAGCTCCGGTGTCTCTCCGCCCGCGGTTGTTTTGAGGGGACGCGCACGTTGCAGGACTGAAGCTTTCAGCACACGGTAACTTCCACTCGCAGCGCAAAGCCGGGCGCGCGATGTCCTCAGCTCCCGCCACCACGCAGAAGCTACGGCAGATGTTCCCCCTTTCTTCCAGTTTCCCAGTTACTGCAAGGCTTAGGCTAAGAGGTGCCTTTATTAAATGCCATTTTATTCTGGAAAAGTGCTTCCTCTTAGGATCTTAAAGCGGCACTCCAACAGAAGTCTAAAAATGCAAAAAATTTAAACCAAGCACTTGACCCATCCTGCAGAGCAAGTATATGTTTAAGCATCCATCCTGCAGCACAAGTCCTTGTGCTGAAGCGAGGGCAAATGCCGCATTAAACACTCACAACAGCTTTGGGGAAAGGCCTAAATATTTTTAAACAATTAAAACATGCTGGACCCTAAGCCCGTGCTAAGGAGAGGTTGCGACAAAGGGAAACTCTAGGAAATTAAAAGCAACGGGGCTTGTGTTGAAAGCTCGGCAGACGCTGAAGTGCTTTGCTGAACTCAAGCCTCAGCTAATGAGAACCAAGAAATAATTCTCCTCCGCTCCAGCACAAATGTGCTCGCGCACCCTCCTTCCACCAAGCCTTTCTGTTTCAAAACAGGACACGGAAACGTGTGAGGGCTGCGAGCTCAGCGAAGAGAGCAGCAACCTTAGTTTCATTTTAAGAGTCTTGCTAGTAGAGCTCTTCAGAAGGTAAAAAAACGTCCAAAAAAGAGGGTAGCCAACAACTTTTTCCAGAATTATTCAACAGCTAAGAATGAGATAGCCTGTGTCAACTGCGGGTAATTCTGCAAAGCTGCTGAATCGACACTTTAAAATGTTGTCGTTAAAACTGAGGACTAACTGATGTTTTAAAAACAAGTCACCTGCTAGTAGACGCAAGTTCCAATAATCTAAGCTGGACACAGCTCACCTCAGAAAGGATAAATATACCCAGAATATATGGATTCAGCTTTACATCGGCCAAAGTCTCCAGACATTATTTCTGTGCAATCATTTAATCTTCGTACTTTTTTTTTCTTCTTTTTTGATAGGGCTAATAATCCCTTTCCTCTATTCTTTGCTTGTTTTGTATATTTGAATTATGAAATCATCAGGTCAGGGAGTAATTTACTTATATAATGCCTTATTTATATAAAGTCTACATACAAGGAGGACCTGACCTTCACCAGCGCCCCTATAAGCCAGCATAATATAAATAGCGTACATTATTTACTTAACTTCCTTGCTTCGGTTTCTTTAAGGGGGGAATAATATTTACGGGGATGTTGTGAGGATTAGCTCATTACTTCGAGAGCCTTGAAGATGAAACACACAACGTAAATGAGAAATATCAAGTATCCGCGGCACTGATGAAATTATCATCCCCATTGTTACGAGTGCTGCAGAAGAGCGAAACCAGGAGGGAAACGGCTCTTTCCCCAAAAGCTCATTGCTCGAGGCCAAGCAAGATGACCTTGGTGCCATCTTTGCCTTCGCCTTCCTCATCCCCTTGGCGCCACCTTTGCCCTCACCTTCCTCATCCTCATCCTCATTCTCTCGGGCAAGGAGCACCACTTGGAGCCATTTGAATGTCTCCACGCCGAGCTGGCCGCACTGCAGCCATGCTGTCCTCTCCACGGGCAGCAAGCGAAGAGCGCCCAGTCAGTGCTGATGGCCTGGCTGGTGGGACGAAGGTGGCATGGACACCACTGCTGCTGTGTCTCCTGCATGGGGCAGCGGCTGCAGGACTCGACCACTGGGGTTTCTCTAGATGGGGCGGACAGCAACCTTTGGCCGCTGTACAACTCACGCCTTTGGGCTCTGTGTGTCACAGCGCTATTGGTAGGGGCCTCCCGCACTGCCGCAGCGCTCACGCAGCTGCCTCATGACACTGGGGCGGAGGAGCGCTCGCCAGCTCGGTCGGTACCTCGGGGGAGGAAGATGAGGAGCAAACGCAAGTACCGAGGGCTTTGAAACTTCGCTCCAACCTTGCTGAGTTTGGGAAGGGATGGGTGCGCTGGATCTCGGAATTCCGCAGCGCTCCTTCAGGCAATCAGACCTCGGGCTGATGGCGCCTGAATGCCACCCCCTTGCCCCTCTGCCTCGGGGCCTGGGCACCCCGAAACCAGCTGCACCCGGTGCCAGGACGAGTGCGTGAGACAGGGCAAGACACAGCCCATCAGAGAGCGCCTCGAAGGAGCGAGCAGATACCTGCTGAGCTCATTCCCAGCAGGGCGGTGAAGTAAGTGCGGAAGTATGCAGGGCTGGGGCCCGGGGAAGCGGCGCGGCCGCCTCCCGCGCGCGCCGCCACCGCCGCCGCGGGCCCGGCGCTCCTCAACGCATCCGTGGTGCTATACAGGCCTTCAGACCGAAAATAAAGTCTTCTCTTGAGCTCCAAAGCCCTGTCTGGCTGCGCACAGACACAAGCTCGAAGCTTGCCGAGAAATACGAACGTTGCCACCAACGCAGCGCGCTTCTGAGGAAGGGTTTTGCACAATAGCAGGACTTTCTCTAAACACACTTTGATTAAAGTTTGGGAGCTGCTTATTTTAAGTAATTGCTTCTCCTCCAGGAAAAACATATGTGGGGATGCAGGGGTTTGCTTCGTCTTCTCCCTGGTGTGAAAGTACGCCCAAGAAGCGTTCCCATAAAAGAAATACAAGCGTTGGGATTGTTTATGTCGCTGTAAAGATAATAATAAATTAGCGCTTTGGGTGCCTGGAAACCTGAATGAAGCTGTTTTTCCTGCCTGCCCCCACGCAGCCAAACTGGCTGCATTATGGAGAGTAGAATTTGCCCTAACAGTCTTAAATGTGTTTGTTGTGGGTTTTTTTTAGTTTCTTTTTAATTTTGCAATTTTTCTTAAATAAATCTTCGAAAATATCCACGCAGCCAGGGCTGAAATGCAACAGGAGCTGTAAATTCTTTGTCCCTACCAGTGCCGGGCTGCGCATTCTCTTTTAGAAAACTTTGCTGGCTCTTATTGAAATCAACAGGGTTTCTGACCGCTGCCTTTGGCAGGATCTGCCCTCCGAGCTCCTCTACCTTCTTCCCGGAGACAAAAGGTTGTAAAGGAGGCCAAAAAGCTCCAGGCTTTGATAACGTTCCCAAACATATGGGAGCGTACGGCTTCATGAAACTGCGTTTAACAGATGTTTAAAGAAAGACAACTAACAGATCCAGAATGTAGTAATGAGGAAAAAAGACAATGTACATAAATTCAGCTGCGTGTCTCTTTATAGCGCTACCAATGCCCCGGAGACAAAATGCAAATGAGCCCACTTATTTGCAATATGACACTCTCCCATTTTATATTTAATATTTTAGGGCATTGCTAAAACTGATTTTCTTTAGAAGTGATTTCTTCTGGCACCTAAATGGAGGAAGATTTACGCAGTTGGAGGCATATTAGACTCTTGACAGCTCGCAGAGCCATAAAAAAAAAAAGGGGGCGGGGGGGAAGCCAAAGGCTTGGCTATCAATTTCTGACCGAAAAGTGAGTAAACGAAAAGCCCCCCTGCAAACTTTACAGCTCACCCTTCTCCCCACAAAATCCCTCTTTATTTTTTTAATTTGGAAACTTCCGAGCGAAAAAGCCTAGAGTTTGGATAGTTTGGGAGCCCAAAGACCAACTGTTCGGTTTAGCAAACCAACAATGTCTGCTCATTTTGTCCCAATCTTTCCAGCTTAAATATTCACAATGTGCCATTATTACGGAATCATTATCTGCCTTTAGCTCTGACAACAGCATCATAAGGGCTATGAAAGGCTCCTTTCTTCTCGTGATTAGTCTCTAAAACATTTCCTCATCTTACAGTGCTCCGCAGCCTCCCGGCATGCACCGCTCAATTACAGTGCTGAAATTAACTGTACGCCGCTCTTATTTATTGATAAAAGAATAATCAAGTGCTCCAGCCCCATCGCCCGCGCTGGCCACAGGTTTTATATCGAGTTGCAAGGCGCGCGCGTTTTAACTCTTTGGGCGCTCCCCGAAACGGAGGGCAGCTCCCCGCGCGCGCCGGCCGCCGCCGGCCGCCGCGAGCCGAGCGGGAAGGGGCCGTGCGGCTCTGTGCTGGTGCGGAGCCAACGGGCTGCGATGCAAAGAAAGCACCGGCGTGGAACTTGGGAAACTTGCGTCCGAAGGCGTCTCGCTGCCACGGGCGCCGGGAGAAGCACGGAAGGGAGTTGGAGCGTGCGAGGGCGACTGCGCGCGCCCGCATCTCAGACGTACTCCCAGCGCGCAGAACAGGCTGATTGCAAAAGCCCTAAGAGATGGGACTCGGGCTTTTCTTTTATTTCAAAATGCGACATGAGGTTTTGCTCTGGCAGGCAGTGCACAGAGAGCAGAACGGCGGCATCAACGAGCGCTTCGCGCCACTGGATGCTGGTGCGGAGATTCCCACCAGCTTCCAAGCGAGCGGAAGCGGCCGCACCACGCGCTGAAGCGCCAACCTGCCCTCTCCCATACCCAAGACCAACGTGCAATTGTGCGAGAGCTCAGTCCGGCCCAAGAATGAAAATAAAAACACTTTCTAAACCTCAAGGATACTTGCTAAGCCATGTATACATTAATCATTTATACCACATGATTATTGCTCATTATTTGGGCAATAACAAATGGAAGGGTGTGGGGGTTACTGTGGGTTTTAACAAACCACATTCTATTTAAGCAAAGCCAACTATTAAAGAAAGACCTAACTTGCCAAACCAAGATAAATATATGCCATTATTATGATCACATAAAAGCTACTACTCTCAGCATTACAATTTCTCTTATAATTGGTACTATTATAATTAAATGAATGCATATGTTTACAGTTCTTCTTTGAATGGTAAAGTGATTTAGCAGTGATGGTGCCTCTAATTTCTTTTAACCATACTGGCAAACTTCACTTCAACAGTGGTCTAAATACCGCCTTGCCACAATAAATTAGTGAAGCATCTACTAATGTCTATATATGTTGTTAGTGAGTTAAAATGCCTCGGGATGAAATAAGTAGTCCCCCCTCAGTGTGTGCAGGTAAAAAAAAAATACACCCTTCACACAGAATAAAATTTGGTAAAAACATTGTATAAAGTATGTATTTAAAATATTGCTATATGAGCAGTCATAAATGTCTGTGTCCCTTTTGCACCACTGATCAAATGTAGACTATTGTTCCCTGGAAGGATCTGGGTAGTTTCAAGTCACACAGTTCAATAAGATATTTGTAAGCTGTCAGCATATACAAAAAGGTGTCCAGACACAGGATATATGTGTATCTTAAATATTCTAAGCATTTGTTTGCACTGACAGTCTATTCATTACTATAAACCAGTGCTAGAAATGCTAACAATAGTTTTTTTTTTTTTTCTTCCTCAGATGACCATTTTTACTTCAATGCAGCATAAAGATTTGCACCGTGTCCCGCACGGCCGCGTGCAGGGACCGGGGCGCCAAGCAAGGCTGAGCCTCGAGCCCCACTAAGGGCAGCGCGGCCCCGCGGCACGCAGCCCTCACGCTAAGTGAAAATACAAGGGCTTTTGTAACAACTCCCTTGTTATGATTAGATTCTCGGTTGGAAACCTGAAGTGCCTCTCTCATTTTCTAACCACAGCGAAGTATTGTTGGGATTTCCTGCAGTCCCTGTGTTTTGCTGTGTATCTTACCTGCAGAAGTGTAAGGGCTTTTTAAGTAAATGTTTCGCAGGAGTTTGACCAAACACACTGCCAGACACACTGGAAAATCTGGATTAAGTTGGGGCTGTCTCCTCTCGGTGTCATCGCTCCTGACAGTCGAGCTGGCACACGGAGACCGGGCAGATGTTTTAGCTTTGGTGTTCGAGATTTTCATTTTGACACCAAAGTTTGGAAGAAAACAAGAATTTGCTGAAGATGGTTGAAAGAAAAAAGGGAAAAATAATTGCAAACTGAAACGCAGGCTACAAGTGAAGCGAGCGCTTTTTATGGCCCTGTTTCAGCACATGGGAGAAAAAATCTGCTCGTGTCCCTCCAAACTAGGTGAATATAGTCCAGGAGTCCTTGTAAAACTGGCCGCTATGTGTGCATGTGTACCCAGGGAGGCTTTGGAGAAGGCTACAGGAACGAGGATTTAAACCAAAAAATAAGTTTTCTCTAAGCTTGATCAGTAATTCTATTAAGGAAAATAAGGCAGGCCGTAATGTTGGAGTTTAATAAGCGAAACGCAGCAAATATGTGAACAGAACTTCTGACTTAATATTCCTAAACAGATGTTTTATAAAGTACAGATTTAAAAGATTTGCCTGTCTCATTGTTCTGCCTGTTGCCATATTATATGGCCACATTTTCAGCTCCAGATTTTCCCAGCTGTAACAGTTAAATAGCGAGGGGTACAAGCCTGGATACTGCAGGCAAAATGCCCAAATCATTCGCTCCCATGGAAAAACACCCCGGTATCAAGGCAGCGATGAGAAGGTGGAGTTAATCCTTTTGGCAAAGGAATAATCTACATACTCTTAAAAATGGATATGGCCCTTTTAGTGTGCACTATTTTATGAATGATGCTTTAACTGTGCTGCCAATTAGCAAAGCCTTAAAAATACCTCACTTCTCCAGGCCTGATCACTGTCTTTCCTAACCTTTAACTGACCTTTTTTGTTTTTGCCATGCTCATAAACCAGCATATGAGCTATCAAAGAGAACGGCACTGAACCTCTATTCAAATGTTATATATTAAAAAAAGGGGGGGGGGGGGAAAAAAAAGAAAAAAAAGACAGGAAAAAAAAAAAAAAAAAAAAGAGGGGAATGAAACGCAGCTGGTCAGCCAACTTTTAGAAACCATCAGCAGAAAAGGCGCTCTTCTAATTGGGCCGAGAGGCCGCGGGCTGGAGCAGGGGCAGTTTGATGAGCACCAGGACGCGGCGCGGGCGGCCGGGGAGCCCCGAGCCCGGCGGGGCCCGGAGACCCGGAGCGGCCGCGGGAAGGCGGGAAGGGGAGCGGGGCCTTCGCTCCCGCCCGTGGCGCCAGGTGCCCCCGGTGTTTGGTCCCGAGGAGACCCCGCAGCCCGGCGAAATGACGCTGCGGAGGGCGGCAGACGGTGGAAGGGCGTCTGAGACCAGCGACTTCTTCAAACACACCTAAAATAGGCTCTGCAGCATCTCATCTGTAACACCGGGTATTCAGACATATGGCTGGGAGAAGTTCTATATGCGAAGGCTTAGGCACACAGCGTTTAGCATCTCCTCTCAAAATATATCTTACAAGAATTTCAGGAGGCCCTCAAAATAGCAAATATTATTTGCTTGATTATTAACATCTTCTCCTTTTATATCAGTCAGTTGAAAAGTATGCAATCACTGGGTATTTTTGGTGGCCTCTCAATCATGTCAAAGATCACAAGACAAGCAGATGGTGTACATCTGGGCTTACCCAGCAGTAAGGAAAATAATTCTCCAGCACAGGTAAGGACGATAAAGTCTGGATTAAACATACACCATTCCTTTTGGACCCATGGAACTGGATCGGCCCCATGTTTCTGTTTACCCGTCTGGAGCAGGCTGACCTGGCTGCATAAACACAGCAAACATCACATGAAGCGAAGCAGAGGCCTTGCAACATCGCCAGCACGGCCCCGCTGCGTGGCACCCAGAGCTGCAACGCGGGAAGGGAACGGAACGGGGCCGCAGGGCCGGGATTCGGGCAGGGGCTGGCGCCCGGGAGCATCGGAGTTCACGTGAGCACGGGTCTGCGGCCAAAGGCTGCCCCAAGAGCAGCTCTGCCCATGGCGTCAAAACCTGCCCTCGGTCTGCACCGTCCTCATGCTGACGAAGCTTTGGATGAGTTCTTAGAAGCAGTCTCAAAAAAAAGGGGGATGGAATTTAGGAAAAGCATTAGCAAGAACCTGTTGCTATTCTGCTCTGGAAAAGGTTTACCTAAACACAATGCATTAAATGATCAGTATTTATTATTCCTAATAGATGAAGTTACATATGCTGTAGGTCCTAACCCGATTTTAACCTTTTCTTCCACCAAACTATCTTGAAACCTTCCCAAGACATTCAGGATCTGCTGTGTCTGAAAAAAATAAAAACCCCCTTAATTCCCTCATTAAACCAGTGCTGTTCTCCACTGCAAGGAGGCCCCTCGGGTGCCTGCTCAGATGCAAGTCGCTCTGCGCACACGCGAGCTGCAGGCCCCGCGCGGCGCGCCGGGCGCTCGCCTCGCTGCACCGCGGCTCTAGATGCCGCGCATACTTCATTTGTTCTCTCTTTTCTCCTTTTCTTTTCTTCCTTTCTTTCCCCCGCTCCGAAATACCAAACTATCAGATAGCTGATGACAGGGAAGAAATGTTAACGCTGCAGTTTGAAAGTTTTTAACCCTTGCCTTTCATCGTCTAGCACTTACTCCATCTCGTGCCCCTTGCTCCGCTGCTTCAAAACCTCCTGTACATACCAAGGCGATGACCACAATATAAGCTTGTGCACTGACTGATTAAATTTAATTAGATGGATACCTTGTTCCACTGATCTTTCAGCTATGGAGAGTATTGGGTTACTTAACCATATCAGCGCAAAGATGGCCTGTGTGTCTGACCGTGCGGATGCGCGTGACACTGCTCCGCGCTAACAAGGAGAAAAATTATTTAGGTTTTAAGGGCTCTGTCAGCCTGGCACTGCCTTCCCCCCACAGCTCTCCTGGCAAACTCTGCTGCTGCAGCGGCACCTTCTACAAATAAAAAAGGCTTCTGCCAATAAAGTTCATACTGGGTCCCCCAAAGAAACGGGTTGTTTTGACAGAACTGCCTTTAACACTAAGCCTTTTGCCAGTACACAAATGCTGTACGCAAGATGTAATAAGAAGACAAAATTAGAACTAATGCGTGACGTTATTATTTGACTAAAAGTTTCTTCTGTCGACATGACCTAGATGAAATGATAATCTGAAAAATGATTTTACTTCCTCGAATTTATTGTTTTTAAAAATCTTTTATTACTGTTTCGTTTACTATTTGTTCTTCATCCAGACCTATAGCTGGTATCTGAGATGAAGTCTATTGAAAACTTCCATTTTAATTCAGTACTTAGAGCCACGTATGATAGTGCTTTTAAAGACCAGCTCCGCATAATTATTATAATCTCAGTGATACCCAGAGCTCAGCTCCCCTCGGTCAATAATTAGTGCGATTGCGGCTTAATACAATTTTCTCTTTTCCCTGAAGCAAATACCATCTTTTTAGATCAATTTGTAGATTGTTTCCCTAGAGGAGGACAACAATGTAAACAAACACTTTTAAAAATATCATATTAGCTCATTTAATTTGCACACAGATAAAAGCGTGAAAATATTTAATTTCACCGGCGGAGGGGCAGGGAAGCTCCGCTCCGGCGGCACGTCGGGCCCGGGAAGCGGGATGCTGCCCACGGCGCCGGGGGAAATCACGGCGCCGGAATCCAACCCAGCACGCGGCGCTAGCCCTTTTCCCACCGCAAGGCCCCGATTCCTCGCTGGCTCTGCGCTCCGGCGGGACTGAGCCGCTGCAGCCTGGCAGACCCTCGGGAAGGGAATCCCTGGGTGGCACCGGGCCACCGTGTGCGTCCTCGCTGGCCAGGGGACAGGGCTTGGCCCGGCGTGGCCCTGGGAAGCGCTGCCACCCGCGGAGCAGCCTTGGATGAGGGCCCCATCCCGCGCTGGCCGCCTTCGAGGCCTGGCTGAGCCGCTGCTCCGCTCTGGAGCCGTTTCCCAGCCCGCGCTTGGCTGTTTCGCAGGTGAAAAGGTCGCCGGGATGGCACCGCTAGCCAGATCCCTGGAGAGGAGGGGAGGTTTCACTGCCTGGAGCCCAGCGGAGGACACGGGAGCTGAACGGGGCTTAAGTTTGACAGGAGGGAAGGGAGCTGGAAAGATGAGGGGAGGAAGACGGCGACGAAGCTGGAGATGCCTGGCACGGCCTTTGGCAGGGACCCAGCACAGCCCTCGACCCGCTCTTGCTGCTGCATCCCTTCCTGTTCTGCCCTGAGCTCCTGCCACCCGCAGCTCCGCGTGCGGCTCTGCTGCCCACCAAGGCCGGGCACCACCACCAAACCCTGGTTAGAAGTGATGCCACCAAGGCCGGGCACCACCGAGCAAACCCTGGTTAGACTCGTCACAACATCACGTCGTGAAGCCCAAACCCTGCTCGCCTCCCACCTGTGGGTTTTGCACCTGGTTATTAAACCACGTTTTCATTCAGATTACAGCCTGGCTACACCAGCATTTGCAGCATAAAAGAGCCTAAGATCAGGCAAAATTAACTTGGTCTAACCAGAAGACTTCTTCAGGCAACTGCACAGGAGCCCAAGTGTCGGTTACAGTTCAGTTCCCTGCATCTGCATGCACTGTTACAGTATGAATAAAGTCAACAATTTAATGATAATTCAATGTCACAAAAACATTCTCTCTATATGAATGGGACAGGGCATTACTGTACTTAAAGCACAATAAGCAATGTGTTGAACAGGCACATTTGTCCGTTGCCACTTCCCCATCTCTTTCAAGTATACGTTTTTAATGACAGTCCTTAGTTTAATGATTTTGGTGCGGGGCAGGAGAGGGGAATAGGCTTTTTATTATTCAGCATGTATAGCAAAACAACGTTGTGATGGACGAGGGAGAAAGGAGGGGACCTCTGAAAAGACAGGAACACTGAATACAAAGGACAGCTAAGTGAGATATATTAACAAGTCGGTGCCGCAAAAATTTCACTTAATTGAAGAGGGATTCCTAAGAGTACCATCTGGGAACACCTAAAGAGCCCTTCTGCAGGCTGAAATAAGAGTCTGCAAACGCGTCTTTGCTTCGACTCCTTGCATATGACAGAGCTTTGACTTACAGTGCAGGTGCACTATAGGAGAATAAATTTGTTCACAACAAAATTATGGGACTGCCTGCACAGAGTTTTCCTACATCCTGTTTTAAAGGTATACTTGGTATTCAATGGCTTTTGGGGGAGACTCATCTGTCATCTGAAGCACTTCATTTTAAATCACGAGTATCTCAGCAGCCCATGGACATTTTAAAATCTGCAAGGAGTCGACCCGCTCCGGTCACACCTCCACCCCAAACTGCAGGAGCCTGTAAGTGCCTGTAAGTGCCGGGATATTGCTTTAGTCGGCAGCAGGAGAGCCGCTCCCAAGGGCCTGTGCTTTAAATAACCTTTTGCCATAGGTGTTTGCCAGAGGAATTTTCACGCTGCACAGACACACAGCACCAAATCGGGTGACCCACCAGCAGACGCTCCCCCGGCTCCTCAGGAGCATCCTCAAGAGGCGGCTCTGTCAGTGGGTCCCCATTTGCAAGGTCCGGCACTGAGGCCTCGGGGGATCAGACCCCCTTTTCCTGCCCTTTGGGAAGAACCCAGCCATGCGAAGGGTTCGGTGGCACCAGGGAGGTCACCTGCACCCCTTGGATCCCTCCCCAGGAACTTGCCCAAAACATCTGTGGCAAAGGCACGAGCTCAAACCCATCTAGCCAGTGTCCCAAGCCACCGCTTTTACCGCAAGGCCCTTCTCGGGCTGTAAGTTACAGTCAGGCCATTAATCTTTTTAAAAAAAAAGAGCAGGATTTTGCTGCTAATGCAATTGGAAAGTACAGTAAAGTAGGCTTCCATTAATGGCAGCTAGCTTAATACAACAACTGACTTCTACATTTCTTATCTGAAAATATATCCCCCTGGAAGCCAGGGATACATTTATGGGCTTAAAAGGAATAACTAACGCATTAATTCTTGTCAGATTTGTAGCGTCCTAACCCACGGCTGCTTCACCCACTGACCTGTACGATATTAGTAAGAACTATATAATTTAGTAAATGAGGGCCCAACTGTGCGCCGTTCCCTCGTGCTGCTATTTGGTCCCGGTGTGAGCAAGGTTAGCATTTAGCGCATTTCTATGCTCTTTGGTTGGAAATTTAAACAATTTAAACACCTGCATTTATACTAAAACAGATTTCCATGCAATGAAAAACAACTCCTTGTAAACGTAGCTGGGGGGCTGAAGGTAAAATGGCAACTCCAGAATGGAGCAAAAATGCACCAGAGGTTTGGGGATGGTAGGTCGACTCGGAAAATCCACCGAAAATTGCCCCGTGTAGCGGCCAAGAAACAAGGAAGTGGATTTTTGCAAATGCATCGGCGTCGAGACGGACAACAGGGTGCGGATGAAGGCTGCGATCCCAGGCGCTTCTGCACAGCCCTGGCTTTGTACGCCCGTGGCTGGCTGCGTCTGGGGCTCTTTGCATGCACACATTGAAATTCTAGTCCTCAGCGCCGTTATTCCACTGCAAAACCCCCGCCAAGGGCAGCGCGTCACCCGGGGGCCGCAGCGCGGCCTACGTGAGCGCCGGGCGCGTGTGAAGGCCGCGCAAGCCCCACTCCTGGCCCGCCACGAAACAAAAATGGAGCCTCTTCCCTCACAGGAAAGGAGAGAACATCCTGACAGCGATGCCGGCGCTTTGGATGGGTGACAAAGCTGTCACGGGAAAGCGGCGGCAGCTCCCTTCGGAGCGGGGAGGTGGGGAGCGGGATCAGGAAACTTCTGAGCTCCCCTGGCAGGCCCGGCCTGGCGCCAGGCCACGCGTCCCCCTTCCCCGCGGCGCCTCAGCGCGAGCAGATCGACACCGAGCGCGCGGGGCTGCTCGTTCCTGCCGGCCACGGGGCTGGGGCTCGGGGAGCTGAGCCCAGCACAGAGGTTGCCCAAGGAGGAGCCACCTCCGTGGCACCTTGTGGCAAAGAGCAAGCACCACCCACGCCACCCAGGCGGGCCCGGCAGCGCAGCCCCGAGGGGATCCTGGAGGCCACATGGAGGGGGCCATGAAGGTGACACACATGGCATGAGCTGCCTGTGTCCTACCCACCATGGCCACACACATCGTCTGCGTTCCACACAGAGAGGCCTGAGGTGGAAGGGGTTTGTGGCTGTACACAGCGTGCGATGGCCAAGCGAGCGAGAAGAAATTAAACTGGACCTGGGACAAGGATCTCCTAAAAACAGAGCACTGGGTTTCGTAAGTCACGTGTCAACTCAGTCTTGTCTTTACGTGCACCTCCTGGTGAGCAAAGCGCCACTGCACGGGGAGGCAGCTGCCCCTGTGCAAGCAGGGCCCTGGAGAAGGGACAAAGCCGACCGTGCTGTGACCTGCAGCTTGCTTTGCAACCCCACTTTCCATGTTCCCAGGAAACTTCTGTATCCTTGTTTCACTCTCCATAAAAACTGTCAGGATTTCATGTATTCATTTATCTATCCCTGGCCCCTCAGCCTGCATTCAGGATCCACATCCTGCCGCAGCCAGGGGAGAAGCAGGAACCTCTGGGGACAAGAGGGGAGCGCTGAGCACAGTCCTGCAGCCAGGCAGCCCGTACGCGAGCTGGGGCCGCCTACGACGCGCAGAAATAACCGTATACGTTCCCGGACAGTCATCTTTAACCCCGGCTTGTTGATTAAAAAAATAAGACCTTTTCTTTTAATTCCTCAAGTTTTTGCTATGTTCTCTAATAGTGCAAGTTGATTTATGATGTTAATTCCATTCCTGGGCACGCAGTGAATTTCCAGTTTTTAAATATGCATATGAAAAAGTTCTGAGGAGAAGTATTTTCATAAATGTTAACATTACCAAAGTCACCATTATTACTAAGTAATGAACTTCATATGCATGATTTCATGGGTATTTTGTTCTTAATCATTTTTTAAAACTTAGGCATACTCTGGCTATTACAGGCCTGCTTCACAAATTCATGCCATTATTATAGCATGCAAATTCCAAGGTTTTCCTGGTGTAAAACTGGAGTAGCCGAGCAGGGAATCAGGCCTTTAGACAAAGAGTACACTGTATACATTTTTATTGTATAATTTATTGTTTTTTCCACTGAGCTAGCTATATTGTTTTATCCACTTGCGTGACAGGATGTCTAGGAAACAGCTGAAAGAATTATTTGCAGTGAATTTAAAACACACTGGATTAGAAATATGCAGACACAAAAATCTTTGTTAAGCAAATAACAGGGTGCTACCCTTGTGTCAGATTTGGAAACTTAACCCTTTCGTATCATAAACCGCATGTGTGATAGGTACAACACATCTGAGTGCTCCGCAACGCAGGCTGATGCACCATGGCCTGGTCCAGCTCGACCCATCCGAAAGCTGGTCACCTTGCTGCCCGTGACCTCCTGGGATGCCGATGGATAGAGAGCAAAGAGCCTTCCTACCCTGAATGCTCCTCTTGGTGGCATGGAGTCTTCTATAACTACCTCAATCCCACTCCACTGATGAAAGAAGCCCAGTGATGTGACTTTTTTTGACTAATACCTAACTTTCGGAAAACTGAAAGATGTCTCCCCTCTCCAATTTGCAGCCAGCAGCAATCCGTAGGACAGCCCTAGCACTCGGAGTGCATTCCCGCGTGCCATCCTCATCTGTGTCTAATACCAGGCCCTCAGCTCCACCAGGTACTTGCATTTCATAAGGCACTTGCCTCACGTCCTTAATTAGACCAGCACTGTCATGCGCTCAAGTGTCCTGGCCTGGAAAGCAAGGGACAAAATCTTGCCTAAACCCTTTTTGACTATTACCTTAACTGTGCGTCCCTGAAAGGAGCCCGTCACAGCGGCGCGCCGCTCGCAGAGGGAGATGGGGACACGCCAGCAGCCAAGTGTTACAGAGTTCTTGTCTCTTAGAAGCCTTCTCCAGTTAATGCATAATCAGATTTGTTTAGCAGTTCAGCAGTGTTTTACCCACTGCTTTTTTTTTTTTTTTTGGCCAACAACTTTATTTACCGTCATTTGCCATTTCGATCTTTTTAAAAAAATGGGATCTGTGTTTGCGTCACTGAAAAAACATCCAAAAATATTGCTTAAGACTGAAATAATCTCTATGCTTGTTTCCTTTTCACCCAGAAAAGGAATTTTTTAAGCAGTTACGCTAGCATTTACAGCAAAAAAAAAAAACAACAAAAAAAGCAAGGTTCAACATCTAATGACTAATTATCTTGATGCTGCTTCTCTGAATGACACTACTGCCATTCTGTGCAAGGGGAAACTGAGACGCAGGCAACTCCCAAAGCCCCAAAGCAAGTCAAAGGCAAAACTGGAATTGGACTTCATAAAAACTGATTTCTCCACTAGACATAGCCTCCACATCTAACATTACAAGACACATTTAAATGTTGTATTTATTATATGTATCAAATTAGAACAGGCTTTAAAAAGTGTAAGAAAAGTCGTCCCAAAAGCTACTTAATTTCCTCTGTTGCTATTCATAGCAGCCCTACAAAAAGTCAGCAGTACATCAGACAACAACGCAGGTTTAGCGGGGAGGTTTTCAATAGGCTGGACAGTCAATATGCACTGAAAATAAAACATATGCCAGACTCTGAGCTACTCTGAATCACAGAAACCAATGGAACTGTGCTAGCCAGGAATCTATCTCAATAGTTGATTTAAATATATACTAAATAAAAAATGGCAATGAGCTCTGCTACATAAATAGCATCTCCCTACACTGGCATACTACCCACCGGCAATCGGCCGCTGCGAGCGAGCTGCAAGCACGCTGTTGGCATTGTCTTGGAAAAATGTGAGTGCCCAGAAAAACGAGATCCAAATACATCCCTTTCCCCACAGATGTTCGTGCAGAGTGTATTAGAGAAGTTCTGCTTGTCTGGTCGCTATCATCAGTGTAGCTGACCGGCTCTGTGGGTAAGGGTGACAAGGGCACCAGGCCCCAGGCAGTAGCTGATAGCTCTATGACTTTGAGTAAAAAGAACGTGAAAATGCCAGTTGAGCTACCTGCTCCAGAAAAGCTGACAAACTTGCAGCTGTAAGGAGGGGAGGAGTTCATTTCCTACACGTTCTTGTCCAAAATCTGACTCTGTTCCAAGTGTTCCCTTTTGGCTGCTGTTTGGAGCATGGATCCTGCTTCCTTCTCTTCCTGTGATGGGAGAGCCCCAACTTGAAAGCGATGCTGCCCGTGGTCCCAGACCTCAAGCAGGCCAGCGCTTCACCGGTCTTGGCTTCTAAGACATCTTCTCCCTCCAAAGTAAGTAGGAGGTTCATTCCTCCCAGATTCATCATATATCCTCTAGCAAAATGGCAGTGATTTATGAGACCCAGCGCAGGCACCATACCTTGGTTCGGGAGGCGAGTACTCTAAATTCCCCTTGGGAACAGGAGCAATGTGGTTTTTAGAACAACTCTCCTAAGCCACAAAGTCTGCAAACAAGTTCAGAAACGGGCAACCGAACTAATTTCTCCTGGGTTTTAAAAGCTGGAGGCCAGATACTTTAATGCTACATTTGCATGCGTTTTTGGAAGGAAGCTCAAAAAGCAGTTGTAAGCTACACAGCACTACACAGAGGTGGAATGAATATGTGTGGGTGTGTGTGTTTGTGTAAAATAAGTATTTATTTAGTATATTTTATTATAAAGAAATATACACATAGATACTTCATCAGAAGCCATCTCAGCTTCTTTTCCCTCCTCCCTAGCTCCTCTTCTCAAGAAGACAAGTTGTTCCCTACCCATCAGAGCAAACAAAGCCTGGTTTCCTGAGGATTTGTATTGCATGTCTTCATTGCTCCCAGGACAACATCCTGAGCTTCTCCCCCAACTCCTTGATGATTCATCTTCCCCTTCCCTTCAATCCCTCCCTTCCCGACCTATGGCCCCACACATCTGGATGAGCAAGAGGCAGCTTGCATGTGGCGGGGTCCGAGCTCCGCACGTGCTGACGGACGAGCAGGCACGATCAAGGTGAGGCTCACCCTGTGGACAGCTTTCCTGGGAGGGTACGAGCAGGGGTGTCTCTTGCCACCATTTTCAACAAAACAAGTGGAAACTCAGAGTATCTGAGGGTTTTGTCTGTCAAATTGGAAGGAAAGGGCTCAAAGGGATGAATACTGCATGAGTGTTACCTACAGAGAGGGGAAAATGGGTGCCACAGAGAGAGGAAAATGGATGAAGAACCAAGCTAAAATATGAAAGGGTTGAGAGACATGAGGAGGGAAACAACTTGCACTTCACAAATTACCTCAGTCCTAAAAAGGGCACTCAGAGTGAGTGACTGCATCTGAATTTAACAGCCTTAAGCGTGGCCTATACCCAACACCCTTCTCCCCAAGCACAAGGAGAAAGCATGAGAGCTTTCCAATGCAAAACTCTTTGAAGGAAGTTCTCCTGCCAGTTCGAGATGCAGCTTGTTCCTGGAGGCAAAGGGATTCATGTTTTTGGTTCAGCAAAAAAAAAGCTACACCTTAAAGTTTATAAATCAAAGCAAATTAAGCTGCGTTACCCCATGTACAGTGAGGGCTGGTCTTGAGCACATTGGCAACTTCACCATTTCCTTCAGTGGCAATCTGACAAGGTTGTGTTTCAACAGGAATAACCTTATCTCTCTTTCCAAGGCTGGGCAGGACACTTCCTAACAGACAACTCAACAGGCCCTAACAAGCGATTAAAAGAAGTTAGGTTTGGGGGGTATTTTCTCCTTTCCTGTTCCAACATTTCAAACCAGCACTCCCAAGACAGTTGAAGCTATAACCTTGTTCCCGCAGTCCTGATAAGGACAACAGCCCCTTGCAGGTTCGGCTCCAAGGCAAAGAGCTGGATGGGAAGGGAGATAGTCTGTCAAAGTAATGGCTTCAACGGCACCGCTGCCAACAGCGCGTTTCTGCTGCAGGAGCGGCATCGGTGTGGAAGGAGCCTCTGCCATGCGGTGGGCTGAGAGTGGTTTATGGGGATGGCAGAATGGATGTGGTTAAAATTTTAATCAGGATGACATGTGTTGTTGACATATGGCAACGCACCACCATCTGGATTCAGAAACAGACCTGGGTTTTCAAGCTGTTGCTGGCCAAAGCCAAGAACATTGCTGAGGTGCTAGGTCAGACTGGCTGGGAAGGGTTCTGCCAGCAATCCCTCTTGACACAGGATTGCTTTCATTAGAGCAGCCGGCCTGCCTGCCCAGCTGAGGTGAAAGAGGGATGGAGCCCATGGATGGTGGAGGAGGCGGCGAGAGGGAAGGTCAGCGCGGGGCTCACGTGCCCGCTCTCTACCTCACGGTGCCGGCGCTGGCGGTGTGGCCTGGGCAGCGTGGTGGGCGCGCGGCGGGAGCCGGCAGGTTTCCGAGAGGAGTTTCTGCCTGCCGGGCAGCAGAACAAAGCACCTGAGCTTCGCCTCCCTTAACCGTTTCCTCCCCGCCGCACGCGCACGGGTGTTCCCCCGGCCAAGGGCAAAGTGGGAAAGAGAGCAGGAGAGGGCGCGAACTGCCTTTCCCCGGCCTCCACCTGACAGAGCAACAAAAGCAAACGAAGAAGAAAATTCCGAGACAACTCTTAAAGGCTTAAAATGTCAAAGCGGCTAACATTTTATCCTAGCAGAATTCCTCCGGGATTAGCTTGGCTTTCCCGGCATAATAAAGTGTTTTACAGTTCCTTTATTTTACCCATCCTGTTTCTCTTTTTTATTTGCCTAACACTCCCGTCAATTAGTGCGTCTCTGTTTGCTCTCAAACAGATCCAGCGCTTGTGGTTCGGATGCCGGCCTTGCCCGCCATGCTGCCGCTCGCGAGGGTCCCGCTCGGCGCCCTGCTGACCTGAACACGGGCTCGTTAGTGCCCAAACGTGGCTCCGAACCATCGTGTGGCCACGAAACGTGCCGCGGCCGAACAAAACGGAGACGTGCCTATTGCCACCATTGATTTTTTTTTGGTTTTGCTTTTTTTTTTTGAACTCCAAACTTCAGATTTCAAGGGAGTGAATTTGTGCAATAGGAGGCATCTAAGCGCAAGCTCTGAGACAGTGTGTTTAAAGGCATTAGCCATAGAACTTGAAACTACGGGGCTTGGGTAATTTTGGTCTAACTCCAGAGAAATAATATCGAATTCTACAGTTCTCATCTACGTCTTAGTAAGACACCATTCTCCCAATGCTGCTCTCCAAAAACGGAGACGTGCCTATTGCCACCATTGTTTTTTTTTTTGGTTTTGCTTTTTTTTTTGAACTCCAAACTTCAAATTTCAAGAGAGTGAATTTGTGCAATAAGAGGCATCTAAGCGCAAGCTCTAAGACAGTGTTGCAGTTAACAGTGAACATATGTGAATATTGCTCCTCTTTCAATACAACGATGTGGTTATATTTAATTTTTTTTTACACAGAGTGTTATATAGGAGAGATACCACATAGTACTTTCTATTAAAAATTTAAATATGAATGGAATCACATCACAGTTTATTCTACTTCAAGTTCATTTTTGGAAAGCCACAAACAAGTTGGAGATTAACATCAGTCATCCCAGACTTCAGACAACACTGCTACAAGCTGGGAAGTATAGATATTAAAATTTATGTTCACCAGTTGCAAAACTATTAGCTAGTTTGGAATGCACATACATATTTTGTGCAGATCCGCCCTAAAAACCCATAACGTTACATTCTGCATGTCAATATAAAATTTGCAATGACTCCCTTTTAGATATTAATTTCAGTGAAATAGCTAGCCCCAGTGCTCAGAGAACAGAATATTAAAAGAAGTATTTTATTTCTCAGTCTATATAAAGAGGAGAACTATTCCCTTGAAAAACGTCCCCTTGATATGTTTCATAAATAGGTTAATACAATTTGAAATTAAACTTGATTCTGTGGCATGATATTATAATGTCAGAAATGCATTCCAGAGGAAAAGCTGGCATTAATCATTGATCCCAGGATGTAGTTACTATTTCACCATAAAGCAGCGATGCCCCCAGAGCGCTGCACACCGGCTGCACAAGCAGGAAGATGCTCGCTACCCCAAAGAGCTGCTGTCAAAAGCTTAACTAAGCCTTACGAGTATCCTTAACTTCAGATTGGGAGAGCAGTCCCACCGATTTCCATCAAAGGGCTGGAGCACAGCCTCG
>NW_010588217.1:111246-125840 GCF_000705375.1 Tinamus guttatus | reverse complement strand
TACAGGTAACTTGAGTTAAAGCCATTCCTTAAGCAAAACTCCCCGTAAAATTTTCCACTATCTCAGCAGTACTCTATGTGCTGTCATTAAAGCGAAGCACATATATTTCAGAGCAGGATTTGCAGGGGGATGTCAGACTGCTCAGTGAGCCCCAATTAGGTTGTGTTTTATTTTATTTTTTTCATATCCTTCTTCACTCGGATCTTTCGCCCGTTTGTTTTCTGCAGCCGAAGATGCAGCTTGCTAAAACACAAAGCGCGCGGCCAGGGCGCGCAGCACGTCATGGGGTGGGAGCATAAAGCCACCCTTGTTCGGGCGCCCTCGCTCCTCTGTCCCCCCCCGCCCCGTCGGAGCTCTTTTTCCACCGATTTCCACCGGAGCAGCAGCGATCCCTAAATTGCAAACACCTGCTCAATAAATCATCCCGCGCTCCGGCAACAGCCGCGCGGCGGAGGAGCGCGCGGCGGGAGCCTCGGCCGGGCTGCGCTCAGCGACGGCCCCGGCGCCGGGACCCCGCGTCGCCGGTGCCCCGCGCGCCCCAGGGGCTTCCTGCTCGTGGGCAGAAATGGTTGCAAAGGGAGAAATGGGAAACTGAGGGAAAATGGGAAACTCAGAAGCTGGGAGCGATAGAGACAGTGCAAAGCGGGAGCCAGGCGAATCCCGGGATTGCAGCGCGCTGCTGGTGCCGCGACCGCTTCTGCCTGAAGAGCCCAGGCTGATGGGAAAGATGGACTGTTTTGCAGCTTTTTGGGGTTGCAACGAGCTTTCCCTGGTTGCAACGGGTGTTCTCCGCGGTGCCGAGCAGCGGAGGGAGCTCGCTGGGTGACTGAGGAGATCTGCTGCCGGTCGCTGCTCCGGCACACGGAGCCCTCACTGGGGAAAGCAGACAGCTTAGGAGGCGTCTACGCGGCAGGACAAGCAGCAAATAAACTTTTCTCAAAGCAGGGGTCACTTTAAGTAGCAAATAAACTTTTCTCTAAGCAGGTCTCACTGTTTTGCTCTTCTTTTAACTGCAGAAAGCAGCCAAGCCCGGTATTAGTCCATGTGCAGAAATGCACACGTTTCCCCTCTGCAGACATACGGGGGCTCCTCAAACTGCTTTTCACAAAACCGCTCCATACCCCGCTGCCCGGCCGGGGCTCTGCACGTGTAAAACCGCCCCGGCACAGCCCGCGTCGTCCTCCCCCTGCCGTCTCCGGTGCCTCTTCCCAGATGGAGCACCAGCTCCCACCGCTGCCAGCAACAGCTTGGGCTTTGTGCCCCGCGCTCGCCCTCCTCGCCACGCCAGCCCGAGCGCCCCGTCACACCGGGGCTGCCCGGGATCCCTCCTATGGGCTGAGTCAGAGGGATGGCCTGAGGAGCACCCAACGTCCGCATGGGAAGCACCCAAGTGGGTCATGGCACTGGGAGAGGAGCACGCAAAGTTCCTGCGGGAGCCACTGAAGCGGGTCGTGAAGAACATGACGCTCCAGGGTGCCCAAGGCTGGCGTTAATGCTAAAATCTGTAGTGTTACCAGCATCGCCGAGATGCCAGTTTGCTGCCATCAGCTTTGTGTGACAGGAGAGAATAGCAGGCAGATTGCGTATCTAATGAGCCACACAGACTGAAAATCCACAGCGATCTCTGGAATACATGTGGATTTGTCTAAAACTCTAAAATATGGCCTGTATGGTGTCCTGACTGCCAAAACCACAATGAATTCACTGTTACTGTCACTAATCTCCTTGTATGTTACATATGGTTGACATTTTTCTTTAACGCTCATATTTTTTGCATGTGTGCGCGTATAAATAGGGTAGGAGGGAGTCTAGGAACAGGCAGACAAA
Source organism: Tinamus guttatus (assembly GCF_000705375.1). The sequence continues at coordinate 124,013 of NW_010588217.1, read as the reverse complement.
CAAACAACCGGCTGCAACGCGCAGCCTTCCCGCTAGCCACTGGAAAACCCCTCCGAGCAGTCCGGAGCACGCTGCACAAACGCACAGACCCCCAAACGGCCCTTTTTAAGGCTAGGTGAAGTCTAGGTCCCCCAGTGAGGGAAACCAGAGCTGCCTCCCTCGCCCTATAGCAAAGCACTGAAGCCAAGCTGGGTTTGGGGTGCTCTGAACCTCATTGAACCTGGTGGGAATCTTGACGGATTTCGGTCCGATATGGACCCCTTAAACTCCGCGTGTTCCTCCAGGTCTGGCTTTTAGCAAGTTTAATTCCTGCTTTCTCCTCAATAATTTCACATCCACACGTTAGGCATTTGCTGAGAAACGTGGAGGGTCGGGCGCGCGAGCCCCCTTCCCGGCACTGCGCTGCGCCATGGCCGGGACGCTGCTCTTTAATATAAAACTGCCTTTTATATCCACAAAACTGCAACGCAGCATTCCCGAGCACGTTGGCAGCCAAGTCAGAGGTGAAATAAGAAATAGTATTTCATGCATTCCTCCTAATTTCTAGGCAAATCTGCGCCAGATTTGATTTCGCCGCGGCGCCCCGAGTCGCGCGGCCTATCGCTGCTCCAGGGCGCTCCTCCCAAACCGCAGGTCAGCTGAAAATTCTGCTGCCCGGGGACAAGCAGAGGGTAGTCACGCACGGCTGGCAGCGGCGCGCGCTACGGGGCTGTAATGCGGCTCGTCGTATAATTTAAGTGTACTGTAAACACGCTGCTCATGATACGCACTCCTTGCAGACATGCAAATCTGCCGGCCTGTGAGAGGAGCATCGCCCCTACGGATACGCTCCTCGTACCAGGCAGCATCCTGGTAGCTTGCTACGAGCCCGGGGAGCTGCAGGGGAGGGGAAGGCATCTCAGGATTTTTGCTTGAAATAAATCACAAAGAAAAAGGAAAAAAAAGGCAGGCTGACTCCAGATCTCCAGGTAGGGATGTCTTTGATGGCCCTTTGGAGACCCACTTGCCTCCCTCATCCCTTCTTTCAAGGCTAGCTGCTCCTGGCAGACTCGCTGGGTTTTGAAGTCCTGGGGCACTTTGGTTTCGCCGCTCTCCCCCTCCTCGGGCCGGTGAGCCACACGTTTATTTTGATTTGCCTCCTTCACGTTTGCCGCTCGGCTTCCAGAGCAGACACTCGAGCAGTTGCGTGCTGCCGGCCGTGGCGGCGTGTGCAAGAGCGAGCTGGGAGCTGCATCCTACACCTGATTTTGGAAGAAGAGGCTTCAAATACATGTGCTGAAGCCAAAAAAAACTAGTCTTTGTCATTGATTTTTTTTTTAACTTTCCAGAGCCCAAGAATAGCAGCGAGCTGTCTGAAGCCAACATTTCTAATAAAAAGCCATGTGGTGACTCTCTCTGCGCGTGCCGGAGGAAAGCCCAATCTCAGAGTGTTTCTGAAACGCTACAGCGGGGCTGGATCCTGCCACTGCGAACCCCCAGACTACTCTTCTTCCTTGCCTTTTGAAAGACTGTTTCTGAAGAGACCCTGCCAAGAGGCTCTAGAGATCCCTTAATATTTTGCAGGTGTAGCTGGAACCACAGACAGCGGTGATTAGAGCCCCGCGCCCCGCGGAAGACGCTGTCGTAGGAGCGGGAAGGTTCACGAGAACAAGGGCAGCATTATTCACACGGACAAAGTGCGTCTGAGCGGATGGGCAGCGGAGCAGTGGGCGTCATCTGCTCTCCGTTTTGAACATACCAGACGGTTTTATAGTTTGCTACATTTAAATAAGTTCTTCCAGCCCTGATCCGCAGCCTGAACCAGGCTGGCGAAGACGTCCCGCCCTCAACCCGGAGTGACCCTCGCAGCGGGGACAGGGATGTCTGGGCATGTGCAGCCCTGCAGCTTGCAGAGCTTAAAATCCAAATGAGACGAATGGAAAAGCAGTAGGAAATAGAAACTGTGGTTCTCCCGCTTTTACTCCTCAAGAACATTTCAGGACTGGGTGGATAATTTGCCCACGGCCACAACACAAGACTGTGGCAGAGCGGAAAAGTGAACCCAGCTCCGAACATCCCCAAGCACGTGCTTTAACCTGCCAATTCTACCGCATCCAACAGTCTCCCAGATTCTTCTGAATAATTGCAACCGCCACGTATTTTCATCCCGGCTGGCTGCAAAAAGCTCCCTGCTTTCTTGGCTTATTTCTTCCCCCAGGAAGAACCGCATTTGGGAAGAGCAGAAGCAAGAAAAGCCTGAGGAAGTGGTAAGAGGCAGGCAGTGGTTGAACCGTGGGTAGCCAGCAACGGACTAACCAAATGCAGGCGCTATGGACGAAGCACAAAAGAAAAGCAGCAGCCCCAAAACTCGCTTTTAGCTTTGAGGGCCTGGACTGTGATGACTTTGCTCAAAACTTGCTCCCTTCTCCCCGTGCACTGGGCGCCCCCGGCAGAGCGGATTTCATCCCCCAAGGAAAGGGCTCATGCTGAGCTTCAAACTGCCAGGCTTTGGCCAACACCAAAAGCCAAACCTTGGTTTTCCTGAAATAGCAGCAAAGAGTTAGGACACATGTACATATCAGTGCAGTCAGTATCATGCAATTTATGTCAAATAACAGCACGCTGCAACGTGACTTCTCATGCAAACCACGGTTTGCATTTCTTGGGAGTTTCCCCTAAGCAAGGGCAAGCAGCAATTTCTCCCCAGAAACCCCTTTCCAGCTTCCCCTTGCCGGGTCCCATTCGTTTTGCCGAGCACCCGAACTCGCCGCTATTTTGCAGTTATGGATTTTCCAGCCCACACGGCGAGGTGACCACATCACATCGCCAGCACGCGGGGCACGTCTGGAAGTCCACGGGAGTTTGGGAAGGGGGGTTTCCATAGGCAGGGTTTTTATCTGCCTCTTCTGGGTGCTCGATTCAACTGCTCTATGGGCAGACACACAGGGCTGCAGTGCTGCGAGCCCTGGTTGCCTCTAGCCAAAGCCACCAGCCCCCAAACCACATCCCGCTGGGTACTTCCAAGCTCATACGGCGCCAGCGGGGAAACAGAGCTGCCCCGGACCGTTTCGGAGCAGAGAAGGAAGGGATAACAGCAGCGATGTGCTGCCCCACATTGGATTCAGCTCTATTGGAAGGCAAGGGCCACCACTTAGAGAAAGAAATCAATAAAAATGCAAAAGCGTTTGCATTAAGGCAGCAGCACACGGGCGCTTCCCGGGGCAGCGCGAGGGGCAGCAGGGCGGGCAGCAGCTCCCCGCCCGTGTCCCTCCACACACATGTTCTCAATATCCCCTGCTCCCGGGATAGGAAGTGGTGAGCGGGACGGCGGGAGCTGGGGACTCTTGGCGGGCCCGGCCCGCCGCGAAAACGCCGCTCCGCGTGAGAGCGACGGCGCCGCGCTGGGAGCCCTCGCGTGGAACGCGGCCCGGCGCGCGTGCGGAGCAGATGTCGGGGCAGCGGCAGCCCCGGGCGCCTTCCCCTCGAAGGCATCCGCGGCACCGCGGATTTATGTGCATCGCTCCCATTAGTGCTAATGGTGCTTAGACACATGCAGCAATTTCTCTCCTGCTCCAGGAAGGGAGCAGCGGCTTATGGATGAAAAGTTTGCTATTAAGGATCCTTAATACAATGGAAACGTTCTGTCTCTTTTAATTGTAATTTACTTCTAAGTGTAACCGCTCTGGGTTGGGAAAACCAGGATTCAGTCCAATTCAATTATGCAATTCTTGCCACCTGGTAAGCCTTGTTATTTTATAAAGAGTACTGTAGTAGAACTGGCAGATTCATTCATGTTCGGGATTTAAGCTTCGTATACTGTGTAATCACTGTCTCATAAAGAAGAATGCCGCGCAAGTCAACCACTCAATTATAATACCATCTTTAAAAGCAAACGTGTAAAAGTGATCGGCAAGATTCGCCTGCCTCAGCTGCCTCACGATTACGGATTCACGGAGATGTTCCACGCAGAGCTCTGCACTGTGGCTCGAGACGGCCCCTTCGCACGGTGACGCCGGGTTCGGAACCTGCTGGTCTGACCGGTGCCCAGTCGCTGCGATGCCAAAAGGTTTTCCCACCCGCCTCGAGGTGCCCCAGGAAGCTGCACGGGGATAAGGCGGGGAGGAAAGCACAAAGGTGGCCCACAAGGAGACCTGCTGCTCTCCCCCGAGGTCACCAAGCCCAAGAAACTGATTTTCTTGTCCCTGTTAGCAAATCCAAGCATAGGTTGTGAATGTGTAGGTATAAAAGTAGCAGAACTTGCCAGCAGAGCAGATTTAATCTAACCCGGCCGGTGTCAGAGGGAAAAGCTCCCTCTGTCCCCACCAGCTCCGGACGAAGCCCTGGCAGTGCCCTCGCATCGTGCCCCACCAGGCGCCGGGGGCCCACACGAGACACGTCAGAGGACACAACCAGCTCTTCATGCACTCTCCAGCAAAGTGCGTGAAGCAGAGGAGCCAGGGAGAGCCCCCAGACAGGTTTTGCCACCTGTGGAAATGCTACCGAATCACTCGAGGACAGTTTCCCATCCCCGATCCCAAGAACGGGACGTCTGGAGATCTCCCACCTCATAAATAAGAGTGTCATGGCCTGATCATAAAAATGTAAAGTATTAATTAATAGCATAACTTCGGTTGGTACTATAGCTCCGACATAATGAACCTGCCAATTTTGATTGCAAAGTGAAAACTCATCTCTTTATTTTGGACAAATAGGGTTAAGCTTCTTAAGCAATTCTTTGTTGTTTTGACTTCAACAATTTATGCAAATGAGATGTTAATTAGGGTAATTGTAACTTAAATTATGCTTGTGTAAACCTCTCCATTGGTAGGAAAGTGTGGGAATCCAGACAACTGGTATTTAAAGCAGCTGTACTAACTCACTTCTGAAAGCAAAGCATACCAAGATCACTTTCATGTCTTTACAATTTGTTTTTATGAGGTGATAACATTTTTACAAATACCATCATTTTTGCTTTTTTATATTGTAAGTGACAGTCTGACATTTTACAACTGGCTTATTGAAAACAAGAATTGAGCACTCTAGCTGTAACGGACATTAACTGCTCAATAGAGATTCACATGCTAATGAGGTGAGAGGGGCTCCAGAAAGTTTTGATAAATGCGACACACACTCTAACTAGCAGTGAATGTGAGTTGACAAAGAACATCTACACCAGGGTTCAATAAAATGTAACCCTTTAAATTAATCATACTGGCAGTATTTAATAGGACGCACAACAATCTCCTTTCTGATGGCCATAAAGCAGGAGAAACGCAAAGTCCCCACAAACCGGAGTTCCCACATCTCCCTCTTCACACGGCTACTTTCACTCGAGCGCTCGTGATTGTTCAAAAGGGAAAAAAGGGAAAAAAGGTGGTTACTGTAAATAGCAAAGTAGGAGGTTTGATTGTTTCCTCCTCGCAAAGCGCCCTGCTTCGCTCCGGCTCCGCTCCTCGCGGCTCCGCGGGGCAGACGCCTCCGTCCGAGAGATCTGTCATAAAAAGCGCAACCGGTTGCGCCCGGCGGCAAATTTCACAAAACTACGTCGCCGAAGAGCCTGAAGTGAGCAGTTTTCAGCTGGGCCTTTTTTTCAGCCCCGCTTGCTTATTTTTCCTCCTGCTAACTCCAGAAAGGGATGAAGGGAAGCACGAGAGAGCAGGCAACCCGAACCGAAACCATCTCCAGGCCACTCGATTCGCAGCAAACCCTCCGGATTTGCGGAGATTTCGTCAAAACGCAGCAGCCGCCAAAGACGGAGGTGCAGCCCTTTCCCCAGGCTGCCCTGCAAGCACCCGGCCTCCCCACCACGACCCGGCTCGTCCTGGGAAGCCAAAGCCTTCACCGGCTCCTCCGGCTCCGCGGCCGGGGCGCCGGCGCCCCGCGTTATTTCTTTGCAGAGCGACAATCCCCAATACCCTTTTTGGTTTTAGCCCGTTTTAATCTTGGCAGGGAGTGTAAATCTGTGCGCTCAGCAGCATTACAGCCTTGCTGGCTGTCAAAACTTTGTCTCAGCCAACGCTGGAGTGGTATTCTTGTCATTGCGGCGAGGTAAGAGACTTCGCAGTCTGACATAGGAAAGCTCCCAAAGCAGTCGCTTATGCCAGGATGCCGACAAACTTATCCTGGTAACTCGGTTTGGGGCCATTTTTATGCCTTGTGCTCTTGTGCGGCCGCCCTCCTAGAGGAACGGCCGGGGCCCTACGCGCGTCCAACGGGGCTCGTCTCGAGCGCCTTCCCAAATGGAGCTAGATGGGCAGATAAACGAGATACACATCCATGAATGAGCACAGAAAAAAGAAAAAAAAAAAGGGGGAAAAAAATCCCCCTCGTCTCCCCCTGGCCCACATTTCCACATTGATTAGCAGTGACCGGGCGCTCCTCCGAGGCTGGTTATTTAAACCCATATCCGGGCTCCAAGAGGTGCCGGGCACGGCTCAACTTCCAGCCCTGCGCTCAAATCTCTCAGCGCTCAAAAGGAGGAAGGAAGAGCGAGCGGGGAACCGCGGGCTGCAGCTCAGAAATGGCCATTTAGCCAAATTGCATACCTGTGCTGTGTCAGCTATATAGGAGATTCATCTCATTCCATTGGTCTAATGGATAGCAATTGAATTTAATTAGCAAAACTACTTTGACTTAGTCTCATACTGTGCTGAATGTAATGAAATCTTTCTCCTCTCTCTCTCTTTTTTTTTCCCTCAAATAAAGAATGTCCTTAACTGCATTCCACTGTTAGAATATTAAAAGCTATATATGTTACTCTTAAGGACAAGGTACAGCCATCCCCTTTCACAGGATTTAGATTTAGTTATTGTATTACATAACATAAAATAATTAAAAAAGATACTTCGATAGTTACACACAGTATAAATTCAATTACCACGATGTCTCCATTAAAAGCACTTTTATAGTATGAATAAAATGCAAATCCTCTTTATGGATCAATACCAGAAACATAATTCTAGGCTTCATCCTGAGAAGGAAGTCAGCCTTAATAAATCACCCTCCCCTATTAAAAAAAAAAAAAAAAGAAAAAGAAAAAAAAAAGTTTAAAAGATCTTTATTTGAAGGTATTTCTTTAGAGCAGATGTTACACTTCGTGTATTCTATGTATTTCTGTATTTCTCCCGCGCTCATGTTTTGGCAGTGGGGACCTCCCGGTGTCCCGGGCTCTGCCAGCGAGAAGTTTGCAGCACCCGATGCCACCTAAACGCAGCGTTTTTAGGGCAAAGCCCATCCCCGTGGATTTGGAGGGGCTGCGGCTCCTTGGCCTAACTTTTGCCTGGCCGGGCACGGCGCGGCGCTCCGATGATTGATTGCGGTGGTATCGCTGTATCTTTGACTTTGAACCATAACCTCTTCTGCGCGCGGGGACAGTTGGGACCTACCATTTGCCATCTGCGGGGATGCAGGGGGAGCGAAGGACGTCGCCTACATTAATCAACCAATTAAGAGCGGACTTAAACAAAACATTAAAGCACAATAAAAACCTGACTGCTTAATAGCCTTATACTTTTAAAGAGTTGCCTTAAGGAGTTGTCCGGCGGGGCTGACGGAGGGGCCAGCGGCAGCGGGCAGAGCGTGTGCAGAAAGGAAAAAGTTTGGGTTTTTTTTTGCTTTTACAGAACCTACAGCTTTTACAAAGCTACTAAAATAAACACTTTTTCTGTGCTATTGAATAACCGGAATTGGGAAGGAATCCATGAAGTTGGCCGAGCGGGGCTGCTCCTGCCCGGCGAGGTGTCTCTTTGTCTATTGTTCCTGCTTCTTCGCATCTGCGAATAAACTGCAACCATCGCCACGCACGTGCTCCACCAAAGTCTCAAGCAATCTATTGAGTTGCCACATGTTTTCTTTATGTTAAAACCTTTTAAAACCTTTTTTCTTTTGAGAAAATGCAAAAAAAAATATTGACTTGGCCCAGGAATGAGCTGCACTGAAGCACCTCTTTAATCGAGTCCCTCAACAAGACGTGCTTGTGATAGCAGCCCAGGTAGCAAAAGTAGCAACATTGACGTTTTGGGAGGTTTGTAAGTCAACAAAGTTCAGAGCATAAACAGACCTGCAACTAACAGAACCTTGGAAAATTTTCCACCGGACACTTTGTGCTTACAGAGGCTTCCTGAACCCCCCCTTTGTGACATCTGCTGCCACTGCAGAAGGACCAGGGCCCCGACCAGCCTCACAACTGGTCGTTCCCCAGCAGCGGTTCCCACCTCCCCACATGTCCCCAGTGTCACTTGGCATTTGCAAACCCAGTGCTGTGCTACGGCAAAACACAGAAGGAAACTCCAGTCACCTGCATTACACCTACGGTCACCTGCAATCCACCTATGGGCACAGCAGACAGGGATCCAAGCTGAAGAGCTTTCCCTCATGGGAGATGCCAAGACTCTTGTGCTTGATGCTGAAGTCCCTAGGTTTCACCCCAGGCACTGCAGGCCTCATGCCCATACTCACATGGGACCACTAGTTGCAGGATGGGATATGCAGCCCAAACCTGCTGCCCTGAGCAGGCCCCTGCCCTGTCCCATCCATCCTGTTCCACTTGTCCTATCCCACTCCATCCGTCTTGTCCCATCCTATCCCATCTGTCCCATTCAACCTAACCCATCCTGCCTTATCTGTCCCACCTGTCCCATTCAGACCCATCCCATGCCATCGATCCTGTCCTATCCTACCCCATCCAATCCATCCCATCCGACCCATCCCATCCATCCTGGAAGGACTCTCCCAGCACGGTGCCTCCTGGCCCAACCCGCTGGTCCTCTGCTGCCCCAGCTCCTGGTTCTGCTGATACCCACAGCACTTTGCTTCACCACAAAAACGTAACCGGCAGCACTGGGACTCATCTTCCCCAGGGACATCCCAGGTCCGGAGTGGGGAGAGCCTCTAAGAGGATTTCACAAATATTTGGGCCAATGCCTCGGGGGTGGTAGTGGGCACGGAGCTCAAGAGCTGCAGCCGCATCCGAAACCCGGCTCATCCTGCCCTGCTCCCACCCGGATCCCCCGTTCGGCTCCCAGGGAGCAGGACGGGTGCAGCGGCACCGGGTCAGACGTAACGGCGGAGCCTCCGTCCCGCCGCGAAGGAGCCGGGCGCGAACAAAGCAGCCCCTTCGGGCTGCACCGGCGCCAGCGCCGTCTCCACCACAACCTCCACACGCCGCAGAACCGCGTGCTTAATTATCTGCTTCGGCAACGCCGCGCTGTCCAATTTATTAAACGGGTTCCTTATTTGTAAACGAAAATCAGAGCTACGAGGGCGTACGGAGAGCGGCGCTTCCTGGCTCAGCGAGAGGCAGACAAAGACCCCTAGTGATGCACCAAAAACACTACCCCAAAAAAACGTACTCTTTAAAAAGATCACCAATTTAATGCTTTTTGTATTTCATTTATCAGCCATGTAGTCATCATTCCCCTCCCTACCACCATCTGTACACACTTTCCCAATAGACCATCACAGCTGTCCCGTTTCTCACACAAACACTACCTTTTATACGCTCCCCAACTGTTTTTAATAACTGTTCTGTGCACAGCACTGTACTCCCTTTGTTTTCCTTTTTTTTAATACATATATAAAAAAAGAAAGATATAATGCAAACAAACAGGTCATCGCCATGATGGGTGCAGGAAGGCACCTGGAAGGGGACGTGCTGCAGGACCTGCCCTGGGGCACGGGCACGAAGTTCCCCTGCAAAGTTGCTGTGGGAGAAGGGGCTTTGCACGGAGCGAAGGCAGCGCGAGCGAGGAGCCCTCCGTGCCTCTTCCCGAGGAAACGGGGTTAAACGCGGTGTTTGCAGCCGGAGAGGGGGGTTTGCTCAACGCTGCAACCCAGCGAGGCTCCAAACTCCTGCCTGGTGCCAGGAGGTTTCTCCCTGCAGAAGGGGAAAGCACGGAGGGAGCCGGGGCATCGGCGCGAGCTCGGGCTGCTGCACTCTCTCCACTCGCATCAAGACTCTGCTCCGGGGCTTTTAAGCCTTATTGCACTTTTCACAATTACTTTTATTTATGAAAATAAACTTCCCGGGGCAAGCAAGATGCGCCTGCATGCGTCAATGCCGCCGAAGCCAAAGCCTCCTCCGGCGGCCGGAGCCGTCGCTCGTCCCGCCGCTGCTGTGGGATTTACTTTCCAGTGCGGTCACAACTACTTTTGAGGGCAAATGTAAATGGGATCGCTGGTTATTTTTAATGAAGTCCTCGTCACATGGAGAAAAGTCCTCGTGGTGGCACAATGGAAGCATTGCCGTGGCTATCTCTCCCCAAAAGGGATGACAACAATAGCTGCGCTTTCCGAAAGCGCCCGCGTACAAAGAGCGCTTTCTTCTGATTTACTTGAAACTACTTCGCTTCAAAAAAAGAAAAAGAACGACAAAATGATTTAAATTTTGCTCTGTGTTTCAGAAATTCTGCTCTCTTCTCCCATATCAAACGAGACCTGCGTTGGCTATAAAATCAGACAGAAACTTCAGAGATCCTGTCTGATTACTGTATTAACACCTCAAGGAGACGCTCACGCTGACACTAACCCTCTAACCTGCCTCTGACGCCTCTGCAGTGGCCGAGCATCCTCCTTTCGTGCTTTACAAGGCACTTTGCAGCACGCGGTCCTTCCTTTGCGGTACGGATGCAACGTTTCCCGCACCGTGCGCAGGAGGCCCAACCGACAGGCGCAGGAAAACACGGCGCGGATAAAGCTGGCTCAGTGCTCGGCTCTGCGCTTCGCCTTATACTTTCTCCCGCAACTGCCAGCCCAAACGGCCTCCTCTGCCCCTGCCAACGTCCTGCTGGCCGAGCACAGGGTCCAGGACTATCCCCAGGCGCCGCCAAGTCCTGAGGTGAGGATCAACATGTCCCTGGGAATTATTTCTCCTGAATTTGCAGATGTGTTTTGCACCGATGCCTGATCCGGGCATGCCGCGCTGCTGTGAATGGTAACTCAGAGCTAAAAGGCTGGTGACACCCCCAGGTCACACTGTGGACTGTGGTGTGACCAGAGGAGACACAGGCCGAGGGCAGTGTGCAGGAGAAGCGGTCTTAGATATCCACGTGTTATTAACAGGATGGATGGGTGTACCTGGGAGGACACCTGCACCGCTGTGGTGAGGGGAAAGAGGCCGTCACCTTGGGAGCTCATGGGCAACGTCCTGTGTGTTTGGCTGGTGCAAGAGCTCCCCACGGCTCCGGGCAGAGCCAAGGCCACAGGAGCTCCCATGGGTGATAGACAGCGGGGTACAACAGCGGCCTTGGGGGACACCGCCATGCCCGTGTGTCTTCTGCTGCGGAATGTCTTGGTGGCACCTTCTCCTGCACGCAAAACCCTTCGCCCTGGGAGCCCCCACCGTGGAGACCCAGCACCGCCGCGATTCACGGCCCGCGCGTCTCCCCCCAAAACACGAACACGCCGCAACATCCAATCGTGGCCTGGCACGCATGCAAGAAAAAGCCCATGGCAACAAAGACGACAGCTTGCCAATGGCAGCTGCTGCACGCGCACACCAAATTAAACTATATTCTTCTGAAAAGGGATATTATTGTGGCGTTTGTTTCCCCTCACCCATCGCCCTCACCAAATGTGGGGGAAACATCGACGTGTCTCAGCGTTGGGAGAGGGGATGGAGGGACAGCGCCCCGGCGAGCGCGGCACGGGATTCCTGCAGCGGAGACCAGGGGCGCGCGGGGCTGCACGCGGAGCCGGTGCGCTTGGTCCGGCCGCCCCTGCGGCCACGTCCGGCACCACGCGAGGAGCCGGGTGGTCACGCGAGCCAAGGCCTCCCGAGCTGTTATGTAATCCCCGAGTTATCCGCCTCCCCGCTCGGGAAGATGAATGTCATATCAGACCCCTGACATCATGTATCCTCCAAGTAATTATTTCTGATACCGCAAGAGTTACACGGGGTGCACAATAAAATTAAAAAGTAGAAAGCAAGGTTAATAAGATTATCGTGTTGGTGTAATAGGTAATGCATTTTGCAGTATATCCTTAAATCTGCCCTCTCCAAACATAATTAAATAACGGTGATTTATTTTTTGAAGGAATGCAGACATAGAGCGGATCCTCCTACCCAGATATGCTAATGGCTTCGGCCCCCAAATCGCGCCGCCGCTCGCACCTTTCCAATCCTCGCATGAGTGCAGGCCGCGCAGCTCCTGGCAAGGCACCAGGAAGTCAAGGAAACTTTCGGGCATTAAATCCACACCGGTTCATTGGACTAACCCTAGCAGCACGCAGGGCCCCGAGCCCCTTGGGAAGAGGAACGGGCTCCTTCTTCCCAAAGGCCGAGGTTTCTGGGCGCTCCGGTCTCCATTTCGTGCACGGCGCCTGCTCGGCTCCTGCGCACAAAATGGAGGCCCGTGCGTGTGGGATGGACGAAGGCTCCTATCGCAGCTCACCCCAAACCCACCGGCACTGAAACGGGCATGAAATCAGCCCCGGGGCGAGGGAGACACCTAACAAACGCTCCCGAATAGGTTAATGCACTGTTTCCTCCTCAAACAGAACCACTTGGCCCTTTCTGCAGGTGAGACAGGACCTGGGCACCACCATCACCAACTTGCCTGGGAGAAGGAGGGGGATCTCCCTGGGAGCCGGCTCCCCTTCGCACCCCCTGCACCTTGCACGTCCTCAGAAATGAAGCGATCAAGCCAAGCACGTGGCCCTGCGCGCTCGGCCTCTCCCTCAGCCCGCAGGCACCTTCGGCTTTGAAAACCCCTCATTTGCACGAGCAGCAAATCCGGCCTGGAGGGCCCGAACCAGGGCCGCGTGCCAAGGCCTCCCACCGCGGAGCCGCC
>NW_010588217.1:48515-93624 GCF_000705375.1 Tinamus guttatus | reverse complement strand
GCTTCCCGGCTTTCCCAAGGAAACCGGCAGCCTCCCCATCCATCAGTGTCACTTCTCAATGGTGGCTCTGTTTGCCACGGGCCTGTAGCAATTGGGAAAAACTTCCAAGGCCCGAGTTCTTCCCGCACGGCTGGTTTTATCTGTCTGCAGGCAAGGACGCTCCCGCTTGCATCCAAACGAGGCTCCGCGGGAGGCGAAAAGTGCTCCACACAGCAAGGGATGGCCACGGTGTTGGAGACCAGTAACGTCCCAGGGAGGATCAGGAAGAGTCGATCGCTTCTGCCCACTTCACAGGTGAATTTATCCCAACTGCTGATAGGGCCTAGAGAGTCCGAGCCCTAAGGAGCAGGGATTGCTCCTTCTTCCTCCCAGCCCTGCGAGTGGAGCCATCCTGGATGGAGCAGGCGTCTGGCGCCTGGGGGGCCTCCAGGGCACAAGCTGTTGTAATAACTTCTGGGGACAGTTTCCCTACCCCCCATCCAACAAGCCCCTTTCACCCCAAACGGGAGGATTCTCGTGCATGCGAAGCTTCGCAATGGGCTCCACACAAGCATCCACCGGGTGCTCGTGTCGCCACGGGCAAACACGAGCACCTACGCACCCGACCGCTGCCGTTTGTTTATTTTTCACTCATGCAATAAAATCGGACGCTAGAGGGCGGCCTTTTAATGTGATTCAGTATCAGCATCGCGCGCTGCACTGAAGCGCGCAGCTCCGGCCTCCGCTCGGCCAGCCAGCTTGGAAGCGGGGCCGGGAAAGGGGCCTTTCCCCCTGGAAGAAGCGGCGCGGACGGACGGGAGATGGGAGCACGAGGGCACGGCCGGCAGCACGGCGCGCCGCCTCCACCGGCTCGCTCTGCATTCACATCAAACCCAGAGAACGGCCTCGACCGGCCTGCACCGGGACTTCCCTAGTGCCTCAAGCGGGAGCTTGAAGTTACACTTGGAAAGAACTTAAATTAGTGGCCGCTTTTCCCGAAAACTGATGTTCCTTAGCATTTAGCAATAACGTGGCCTCAGTTTTTGCTAAATTGCAAACGAGCAATTAATTTTTTCAGCACTCATGCAGAATACTTTAAAAATGGAAACATGAAAGTCTTCTATTAAAATGAAGTTGATAGTATGCACCTGCCACTAATGTACTGTACACTGTGTCTTCCACTCATTATAGTGATGATTTGGGTTGAGATCAAGAGTCATATAGTGAAAATCACTTCAACACGTGCCTGTTCATATGCATAAACTCCTGTGTACCAGATGGCAAAATATAATGACATCTTAAACAGCTAATTGCATAAACCTTGTAATGCAGATAATTGCTGAACCAAAGTATGAGTTAATAATTTCCCACTGTATTGCCTGGCTTGACACTAATTCTAAAGGAAAGTTGTGACAATTCGAACACACTAAAGTTCACCAAGCGGTAATTAAAACTAGCACTTAAAATCATTCGACTTTCAAACCGTTAATTACTGTTCAGGAGACTCACTTTGTACAAATCTAACATTTATAGACAGCTACATGACAGCCGTTTCCGTCGCCGTCCCTTTCATGGGGCTCTCCTGGGCCGGGGCTATCCCTGCAAGTTGGAAGTTGCAGCGATTTCCTTGCTAACCCTTGGAAAACAGCGGCCTGCAGCAGGAGTGAACATTTACACCACTGTTTTATCCCACAGCTGGTATTGGAGGTGTCACAGCAAGTGGTCATACACATAAATGCAAACAAGCACTGAGTCACTACACTAAAGTGCTCTGGTTTTCCAAGGGTGGGTCTAAGAATTACAGTGTTTTGCTTAGGTTTATAACTCACATGTTGACCTCAGAACCTGGCCTCTAACACAGCACTGGCTGCCACTGTATACTGGAAGAGCAGCCATGGGATTAAGTGATAAAGAATATGTAATTAATGACGGTAAATACAGCTTTAGGAGAAGTAAGTTGTATCAGGAAACCCAATTTCTTTCTTTGACGAGGCGCATTAAATAATATGAGAAGGTAAAGACTAAACGATAAAGGTCAATGAAGAGATGTGATATTCACATTTTATGGAGATTAGAATTAACACTGTGTGATATTCTGATCAAAAAACATTAGAAATAGCAACAGAGCATGCACTAATTAGATTAAGATTTGACTAACAGCCTGTTAAAAAGTAGCTATGAATCAGGAAACATTATCAAACGGGGGAGTTTTACCAGAATCGGCATCGGGTCAGATGCTAGTGCGTGTTTTCCTCAGTGATCTGAATGCAAACACTGTAAATTCACAGCTGATGCATCTGAGGATGACAAGGACCTTGGTGGAGTGACAGCCAATGATGAGAACAAGACGCTCCGAGTGATCCCGCTCGCCTGATGAGCGCAGCCCATTCACACACAATTGATTTTAATACAGACAATGTACGATTACCCTGCTCTGGTTCTTACGGTTTTTAAAGATGGTTGGAAAAGTGGAGAGGGTGCAGCAAAGAGCCACCGAGAGGCTTCGAGGGCTGGAGAAAGTGCTTAATGGTGAAAGGCTTCAAGCACTCAATCTGCCTCGCTCACTGCAAGGAAGACGGAGACGTGACGTGCATATAACGCGCAAGCATCTGAGCGTCTCCGTGCAAGTACCTCCTGGAAACTGATGACGTTTTTAATCATCTGGGTGAAAGGCGACACCTGCAAGCCAGAGGTCCAGGTGAGAAGTTAGGTGAACATCCTTAGCAGCAAGACTGAGCACGCGCTAACTAACTCTCACGGTGCAAAGTCTTTTTTTATGGATACTTTCAAAGCAAGACCAGAAGACCTGCTGCATCCAAACACAGGTTAATGCATTTAAAGCAGGGCAGGGGTCCACAGCGAGTCACTGCATATCGCGGGGCTCTTTCTGCGGCTCTACACGCACCAGTGGAAAGGTTTCATAAGCATTTGGGAGCAGGAACCTGGGGAAAGCAGTAATCAAGTAGTGACAAGTCTGACACATTTCCTGGGCCTTCCAGACCTGGTCCAGGTGTGCAGATAACACGTATATCTATAATAACGGATTACTGTCAAAGACAGACCCTGAGTTTCTACATGAGCTACAGGAAACCATTGAAATGCAGCCCCTCACCAGGAGATCTGTCACTTCCAGCCTCTTGCACGTCGCCAGCACAGCAGCTCCCCAAACACACACACTGCAGGTCATCTTTGCACCCTACAAACCTGCTCCCCTCCTGTCCCTCTGAGAGCCACCAACACCCGGAGCCTCTGCAGCATCGCCGCGTGCTGCCCCGGCTTGCAGGTCAGTTTAGTGCAGCAGGAAGAGGCGCAGGGGCCTCATGCAGCGTCCTTGAGCTCTAGCGCATTCTTGAGGGTCCCCATCTGAGCTCGGATTGACCACAGTTCTGCCTGTCCTTATAACCTGCCAGCCCATGACAAAAGCCGGTGAATTCTATAAAACCAAAAAATATAGACCAGTTCCACGCGGAAGGTCAGAGTAAAGGAGCTCGGCACAATCCCTTCTGCCCCTAAAAATATTTATTAGCTCCCAAAATGTAACTACCAGGTGCCTACTGTTACCAAGTTTCCAGATGGATGTGACCAGATCCAGTATGGAATATTTTCACGCCCAGGTCTTTCCCTGCTGAGGCCTTCCAGTCACCTCTGCTGCAGACTGGCAGCCCTCTCCTCCGCGGCAGCAGCCCCAGCAGGCACCGCTGGAAGGATCTGGCCTTTTTGTCCCACGGAAGCGCGCTCCAGGGAAGATACCATCCTTGCTGGCCATGATATCTGCAGTCTTTACCAAGTGCCCTGCATCCAATTTCAGCTCAGGTAACTGGGTCAAACCCTACAAAGCAGCTCCACCCACCAGAGCTGACCAGTGCAACAAGCTGATGTTGGCAAAAAGCTGGTGTTGCTGTGTGTGTCCAACTCCTGATTATTTATATCAGACCGTCTGTAACGGCGGGGTTTGCAACCCAGGGTCTGCCTCCCCTCCTCACGTGCTCACACTGCAGCAAGCGCAAGGCCAACGTGGAGCTCAGAGCACCCTGTTCCTCAGGATAACTTCAGCACACCCCTCCAGGAAACGCCGGCGCCGTTTATCGGCCCTAAGCAAACGAGGGATGTCTTGGACGGCACTTGTCGAGGCAGCTGCCCCACAGCCACGGCAACGCATCGGTACAGGTGACACTCACAACTCAGCGCCGTGAGCCAAAGCAAGCAAGAAGGTGCGAGCAGCATGATTCAGACGTTAGGTGTCAGAAGCTTGGTGGCACAAGGAAATTGTTAATGATAGCAAAGCCTGGACAGCTAGATTGGAGCTAGGTAGGGATTGATCCTGTGGCTGCTGACCTGCCTTCTGGGTTTGCAGCGATGCTGGTAATTAACTCCAAGCAGGAAATTGTATCACTGATTGACTCATCAGCGTAAAATGAATCACGAGCTGAAATGAGTTGCTGAAAAGGACATACTCTGAGGAAGTTCTTTATCTTTGCAACAAATAATAGATCCAGGATGAAGAGATATGATGTGGAGGGGACCTACTTCTCAAACTATGAACACAAATTGGTCTTCCTATTTCAATAGAAAGTGTCCTGACGTGGATAGGTTATCCTTCAGAAGTTGAAATTTAGAAAACAAGATACATTATACGGTAATTTCTCTTTTCTTCAGTTTGCAACATTATTTTCTGCTAAATATTTCTAGATATTTATTATATCAATGCCTATGTAGAGTAAAAAACAATCTCTGATAATACAGCTTATCAAAATAGGAAACAATACTGAAAATATCACCTGCATTCTGGGTTTTAGTATTTAATGTAGCTTAAGTCAAGTTCCCTTTCTCCTTCAAGAGGCTTGCAGGTGAGGGAGTCAGCCACAATGTCTTAGCTTCTCCTAAAACTGCATCCCTGTCTCTGCTACTCATCTTAAGTGTCCTGGTGTCCAAAAGCACCAGAAATACATTCACAGATTTGTCAACAGTCCAAGAGGATATTCTGGGAAGAGACTGGGCCTCCAGACTGTGGAGCATTTGCCACTAGCCAGACACAATAGCTTTATAAATATAGGATCATCCAGGAAGAGGAATTGGCTCTCAGAATTGGTGAAAATCACCGGAGATCTATCACTTCTCCAGCTGAACATCTGGCAACTGATTTTGTTTACCTTGCCTAATTTGCCTTTGATTTCTAAGACCCTAAGGCACTTAGAGACCAGAAAATAGTTCAGCCTGTTCAAATAAGGAACGTACCCCTCCTAGCGTCAGTCTCAAGCCATTCTTCCCTCACCTCTGGCGGCACGTGTAATTATTTGCAGGTGCCAAGTGGAACACAAATTGCAATCACACACAAATCACTCCTCGAGTGCTTTGGCCAACATGGGCCCAACAAGCTTCACTTTACCTTAACGAACAGGTTAGTTATTGGTCTAAATGACCATAGGAAAGATTGTTTTGAAAGATAAGACCTTCCCTTTTCACGCACGGATTGATTTTGCCTCAGGCTGTTCCAGAGTGACGTTCTCAGAAGTGTGGACCAAAACCCAAAGCTGCTCAGACGCACACAGATGTACAGGGCTCTGCAACGTCTCGCTGTCAGGTGGCTGAAATCAGAGATGGGCACCAGAACAAGGACAAGAAACCTGTGATCGTGATTACAATTAGACCTGATTTATATGTACTATTTACTTATCATCCACTCCATATCATGCCAATTTGAGTTCTTAACATGGGTGCTTATCACCATACTAAAACCCTCCAGCAATGATTACTGTCTGCTCTGTTAATTGAAATTCTCACTGTTTGTTACACCTGTTTATGTATAACTGTGAGTAAAGGTTCTGTTCTTTCATCTATCAAAATGTAAATTAAAAGAGTTATTTCCAAATCAGGATGGGATCTGAACTAGACAGTGGTTGCCTGCAGAAAGAAGAAAAACTCTTCAGAGATTTTTGCTGCCCAGCAGACTGGGTGCTGGAGACTTGTCAGGTCGCTTTCTCGGGGAGTTTTTTGCAAAGTCTTGACATTTATGGGGCAGCTGTGGGTGCTGCATAACCTCAGGAGCGCTGTTATCATTGACCTATGGCAGAGCTGCCACTGTTTCATGTACAACATTCTGCAGCAGAGCAAAACTTACTAGGGCTTTTTGCAGAGTCATGTCTTGTTGGTAAGACCTTTCTGCTGTTTTTTTTTTTTTTTGCTAAGATAAACAGAATTGTTAGGAGTCACAGTAAAGAACTAAAGATCTTAGTCCTTTCTACATTCCTTTCCTTTTTTTTTTTTTTGGTATGCAAGAACTACAGGAATTTATTTATGCAATTGCAATGCTGAGTGCTCCCAGGAGTGAGTAGAGGTTTTGCAAGTTTTACTCTGGTGGGAGCTTAATTCTGAAAGCAGAGGTATCCAGGAGTCCTGCAACCCGGTCCTTTTGAGTTGCATCATGCTGGGACCCTAAAAACCACAGGGGTCAGAGACACCTCTGCAACTCTTGGCCCGTTTCTAAAGGCTAATTCTGATTCGCTAATTAGTTGAAGGAATAAATTCTAACGCTGTTTTGTTATCGCTATTGCTTTTAACCTCCGTACTTGCCCCCTCTTGAAAATACCAGGTTTATCCATAGCATTCTTCAAGGCTTCCCCTTCTAGGCTATTTTATCCTGCCTATTGAAGCAATGTCTGTATAGTCACACACTACTTTATGCAGCTCCCATTGGGGCTATTCACATATCCATATGTGCATGCAGCTCCCATTAATGCTCGTCAATGCAACTTAACATATGAGCATGGACAGGAGAATAGACCCCTTGCTGTGCACTTGACTAGATGGGTTTTTTTGATGTTGATCCAGATCACTCACGGCAAACGCTGCTGTTATTCGAAATCGCTGCACTTAACACGACCACCAAGCGCAACGTCCCGTCCCGTCTCATTCTTTCATAGGGAAGTTGCTTGGTTGGTTTTGTAGCCACGAGGCAAATGGTTCATAAACACAGCCTGGAAACTGAGATTATTCCATAGAGTAACTTCATTCTTTGTATCCTTTTCTACTTGTCATGCAACAGTATATACAGTTAAGCCTCTCCACCACAGAAAAGACAGCATTTTTTAAGGTGGGAATTGGGACTCGGAAGTCTCTGGCTCAGTCACAGAGTCTCTGTGCAAATCTGGGCAGGAGTTTGATGTTTGGTTCTTATAAAGAGAAATGAAAAACTGAAGTACCACTGAAAATTTGCATTTTATTTCTGTGTACCTCAGTTTCCTGCATCTTTAGTGGTTCTCGTCACTGCAGACTCTCCACCCTGCTGGTATTCATGTGTCTATAAGTTAAGTGATGACAGAACACTTTCCATCACCAAGTTGAAGTCTTCAATATGTTTTATAAAACTGATGCATCTCGTACCATCTGTAATCCGACTCCATTGCAATTCAGGGACATGCAAATGTTGAATCATCATTATTATTTGTTAACCATATGAAAATAATTACACATTTCAGTGCGGTTTGTAATGAACACGTGTCCACAGCTGACAGTGGAAATGACCAAGCCAAGACACAGTCTCTCGGTTTCTCCAGCCAAGAGTTTTTCTGCTTTTAAGCCACACTTAGAGATTTTCATGATATTTTTTATGAACAGTCCTTGAGATCCTTGCTGAGCTAGATGCCCCAGGGCCCGATGGACCGCAGGAAACTCAGACACCAGCAGGAAGCACCGGGCTTCAGTACCCAGCCTGCCAGGACTGAGTCGACTCAGGCTAAATCTTCTCTTTACTCAGTTTAAATCTTCCCTTTCTACCTCACTCCACACTTTCCAACTTGCCGTGACAGTACCAGAAATACGAGTGTGCCGATACTGAACGGTCGTGATACGACGATATCTGTTTTCCAGAAGATCTGGCCCCGATCCCACCAGCCCCACCGTGTGTGGAACCACATAGAAGTCTCCTGAGCTCAGCCCCGGGCACAGGGACTCTCTATTGAAGCTGAACCAGTGACACATTTTAGGACAGAGCCAAGTGACAGTTTTAGCAATTTTTGCAAGCTGTAACTGGCAGTGTTATCTATGGCTAAGACTGACCAGCATCTCCTGTTTTAAGAGCTGATTTTCAGTGCTTATAACTTGGCCAGGCATTAGCTATCAGAGATATATTTTCCACACTGCATGTTTTCATCAAGCTGATTTCTTTTTGGAAAACTTTATTCAAGCGATTCATCTAATGCTGGAAACAGCACTAGAAAAAAATAGCTTTGGGTGTCACCATTCTGGCACCTTGTCCTTGAAAAGCCCAGGTGACCTCATGGCTTGAGGCAATAGCCAGGAAATCGGCCTACGCTGCCCTTGCTTAAGAGATGCTTTACTGGAGACTCGACAACCCACCAGCCCTGAAAAGCCTTTACACTCTCACAGCCTGCACGAGCTCGGTACAGGTTTTCCAGAATTTAACTGCCAGCCCCAGTGCAGGTGCTACGGGACACGGGTTACTTGGGAGGGCCCCCAGAGCCGGTCACGGTGCACGGGGCTCTCAGGAATGCTGCTCTGCAGCCTCCTTTCAAACAGCCCATGACTTTTGGGCACTTGGTTTTGCATCCTTAATGGTGCCCTGTGAGCATCACCTCTTCACGTGCAATTGCACAGGTTACAATGCAGATAATGAGTTAAAATAACTGTGCACCTGTTGCCTGGTATGAAGTACAGCTTTTAACTAGTACTCATGGATGGCAGCTGTTAGTTACTCTCACACTAGGGTGAATTCACACGGAAGTTTTACCCTGGCAGTACAATGCATTTGATCAAAATGCAGAAGAATTAGGCACGAGCTGCCATGAGGCTGGACACACAACACAGGCCGCAGAGGCGGCCGTGCAGGTGTGTCCGCAACTCCGACGCGGTTGGTAAAACCCCTCGTGTCCCATTGGATGAGGTGGCATTTCATGCCAGACCTTTCGGGGAAGGGGAGGGATCACGGATGTGAGAGAATCCAGCCTGTGTTTAACCACAGGCCTGGAGGAACAGCGAGGGTGAAACTCGAGCTCTCTGTGGGAACATTCCCCTCCCACCAAGGAAGGGCCACAATTTCTTCACAAGAAAGGATTAAAGGCTGAGGCACCCCCGATTTGCAATTTTCTCTGCCCTTACTTATTTCCCTTCAAAGTAGGGCCAGGTACCTGGAAATCGCTGCATCTCCTCATTTTGTTAGGCAGATTCCCATGTTCTGCTCAGCCCCCTTACTAATGAACACAGCATTAACAGCTGCTACTCCTATTCACAACCTGCCCAGCTCCAAAGCCGTTACGTCAGCGCCAACGCAGGAAAAGCGGGATTATTCTGCTGGACTGAGGACTTGTTGAGGCCATAACTGGGAGCAAGAGGCTGCGAGGGAGGGAGGAGACACGGGGGCAGCTCGCGGGACGTGTCCCCGCGGGGCCTCCGGGCTGGGGACAGCCAGAGCTCGGCTCCGGCGCGGAGCGGACTGACATCACTCTTGGAAGATCCTACACTTGACGTCATTGGAACTCGCTGTGAAGTAATCTAGCTAATGTGCAGTTTTGTCTAGAGGATCTCTGAGGATTTAACACACTTTGAAAGGAGAGAGGAAAAAAAAAAGCAAGGCAGAGTCGCAGGCTGTCTCCTCTTTACCTCAAGGGTCATCGTGTTTGCACATTTTGAAAGAGTTACCAAGCTAATTTGTAAAAGATTTTTATGTATTAAGGAAAAATAAAGACCTCACAAGAATTTTAGTCCATCAGCAACATATGGAAACAAGAAAAAAACCTGTCCTCGGTTGATGAAATATTTATTTATCATTGAAATCCCAGACATTTGCATCCAATATAAGTGCAAGACAAACCTTATGTATAACCTCCTAGAGAATTCAGTTAAAAGCAGTTTTGGATACCTGTAAGTAATTATGCTATCACATTCTCTAACGGATTTAATTCAGGCCAAGTAGCAACTACTGTATGTCCAAGAGATAATGAATTAAAGCAATGCTTTGGCATATCCCCTTTCTGAAATGTTAGCAGCCTCTCGACTGACTTGAAAAATAGGCTTCAATAAATGGACAGGAAAATATATGCAATTAAATTCAATCAATAAAGTTGTCCTTGACCAAAGTCCAAACATTAAAAACAACTCCAATTGAATTATGAGAAATCCTTTTCTGATTTTAACTAGATTAGTTTAATCACATGTGCATCAAAATTGCACGCCATTCTCCAGTAAGTTTATGGAAACAAAAAGCAATGTACTGCGCGCTCGCAATTCAGGCCAGCTCTGGCTTTTCTCCTTAGAGAAGAGCACTGTTCTAGAAGAGCCATTTTCTTATTAACAAGGACACTCATTCAGAGGAAAAGGCAGAGCAGGGTCCCAGGTGACTTCCCTAGTTACCAGGCTTCTCTCTTTCTCTTTCACTTCCACAAAACCCTCATCCCCATAACTACAAAGCCTCTTTGTTTCCTCCTGGTGAGGAACAGAAACATGCCTGAAATCCTGAGCAGCTACTCAAAATGGGAAAACTCTTCCAAATCTCACAATAACTGGAAGGCTTTGATTCCACCCCCCCATCCCTCGATTTTTTTCTCTGTTGCTTTTCCACCATATTGATATATCTGAGATAAAGATTTTTTTTTTTAAAAAAAAAACAAGATGCTCCGAATTATCTTGAGAACATACAACACACAGACATAAACACATCTGAAAAGAGAAAACATTCAGGGGGGTAACCCCAAGACTTTTCAAAGACTTTTCAAGATTAGGTTTTGCAACTGTGATATATTGCAAGAAGTCCTCTAAAAAGGGCAGATCACAGAGCTGCTCACAGCCTTGCTGAGAACTCCAAGTCAATATGTATCAACAAGTGTGAATTTGGGGGATTTAAAGCTCTGTACAGAACTTACCAACCCCCTGTTCACCCTTTCTTCAGAGAGAGCTAAAACTCCTCTCCCACAAAAAATAAAAAAAAATAAAAATCTGAGGTCTGAACCAGCAGCACCTGTGAGACAGCATCACTCAGTGAGCTCCTCCTCTCCTCCACAACAATGAAAATTTGCTGAAGTTCAGAGCGAAAAGAGGACACTGCGTTATTCTGGAACTGACTCATTGGTCATGAAGCATTTAAGATACAAAATAGCTGAGTCTGGGGAGATAATTCTTGAGCAGCAATGGATGCCCAATGAATTTTTACTCTTTGGGTATTTGTGTGTGTGTTTTTTTTCTCCTGCAATTCTTTACCAAATCAAGAAAAGTGATGCACTGCAATCAGAAAGAAGGAATGAAGGTGTTGGGAAAAAAATGGCCGGAAGGCCCAAGACTTTCCCCAGTTGTCTTCATCCACCCACATGAGCTGGATGGAGAAGAGTTGCTATGGATGTGCCTGTGCCCACCCCCAATCCGTGCCCTCTAAAGCTTCCCGAGATGAGTAACTTGATGACTCCTGTGAGCACCTGTCTTGTGCTCAGGTCTCACCCCACTGGTATTAAAGTGAGATGGGTTGTAGAGCATCGACCTCTTCATGCAGCTGTAGCAACATCACTGGGTTTCACAGCCTCTGGGTCGTGGCTGCTAGTTCCCCACTGAGGACACCAAGCTGACGAGCAAGGTGTCCCCTAAAGAGGCCCAAACTTTTTTTTTGCTGATGGCAGAACCTCTGCCTTGGACAGGCTTCAGCTGTTTGCACACACGCCGTGACGCCCAGGAAGCCTCGATTCCCTTAGCAACCAAAGTTGGCACCTGTGATATTTGTTTTCAGCGAGTGACACCAAGAGTTTGAACTTGCATCTGTTTCACTGAATTATGGTAAAACAGTATTAGTAACTGCAAAAAGCAGTTCTAATTTGGACAATACCATCCAGATCATTTGCAGCTTGCGCTGCCTGTAATTTCTTGTCACATTCCAGCCAGAAAATATGGGAAACTGTATAGCACAAGCACATGACAAGTCTTACACGGGCTAGGTCTTGACAGCTTGACCTATTCCCAGCTATAAAACTTGCTTATATAGAAGTTTTCCTAATGTCTCTTATAATTCATTTGTGAAGGATTGTCCACCTGGTGCCTTATCGCAAACTGTGGAATGAGTCCAGGAGATGGCAACAACATGAACTGCTGTGGGGGATAACAAGGACTCTGTTATGACTGGGAACGTTTGCAGTACTATAAATAACTCTATCAATATTGTGATAATGGCACTTTAAAGAGGTCTATTTTACAAGTGTTGAATGTAAGAGAGACCACAGCTGTGCTCATTAATTCTCAAGTACGCTCCTCTCCGCGCAGGCTGCAGGTGTAACAATAGCAGCGCCGACTCCGTGCAGGTCGAGCTAGTGTTTGGATTAAAAAAAAGGTCACAGTAGCGTGATTAGTTCTTAACGAGGCTTTATTGTGTTTGGCAGAGGGAGAGCAAATGATGATAGTTTAATTGAAAACAATAAAAGTAAAATGGAACTTTGTTAGAGAATTTAGCTATACGTAAATAGCTTCTCCCCCCCAAAGAGCAAGTATCGTAATTGACAGCAGTAGATCTTTTGATAATTAATTGCAGTAAATTATCACTTGGCACAAAGAAGGCATAATTCTAATTAATTTGCAACCTTTCCAGCATAACACTGAATTGAAAATGGCACTGCTGTATTTTTTTTTCCAAGCTAATATAGAACTGGAGTGCAAACAATATCGTACTTCTTCCTTGTGCTCTCCTTGTTCGGAGTTATCTCGGATAACTTGCTTCTTGCCGCACAGAGATGACCCGAATGGGCAGGAGTTTCCTGCGCAGCCAGAATGAGTATGTCCCAGCATGGAATAGTATAATTACACACGGAGATCCAGGCAAAGGGCAACTTCAGCTGTGCTGGCCTGGGACATCAGCGCCTGCACTGGAAATGCTTGGAGCTCTGAGAAGTCTCTGTCTCTTGAGCCCAGATTTGAGTCTAAAAGACCCTATGTGGAAATGTGGATATAGGCAGAGTTAAGAACTACAGCGCTATATGGTGAGAAGGCTCCGGGAGGCCAAAACATCCATTTTAAGCACGATGCTTCGTGAGTACTTGTGGGTGAGATGCTGCTCCTGCCTTATCCCACCTACTCCGCTCAGCAAAGCTCGCCAAGGTAATGGTTTGCTAAAGGGTTGACCCGCACAGCTCCTGCCTATCCTACACCTACCCGTTCCCTTGTATTCCTGGGAGCATTTACCTCCGGCACGTCAGAATAAGTTAACCTCGGGAAAGTACACTGAGCTCCTTGGAAAACAGTTACGAAATAAGTGCAAGTATTATCATACATTAAATCAGAGCAGCTATTAAAAACGAGAACAACTCCTCAGATCTGTAACCCTAACTACAGCAGTTTCTCCCTCCTTTGCTGATTACTTTAGCCTTGATAATAATGAACTCAAAGACGATATTAGCAGCCTAACCTATACCATGATTTAATCTTGATTGCAACAGATCAAGGTTTGATTTAATTGCTCTAGAATTAATTAGGAACAGAAACAAGTTATAAAAAAGAATTTTCACTCTAAATAAAGAAACCGTTTACATTCGATTGGAGTTCACGTTAGAACAAATCATTAAGCTATAAAAGATTACATCTGGGCTAGAATTAAAGTCAAGCCGATTCATTAACCCAAATGGTAGCCCAGAGATTACTAACACGGTATTTCTGCTGTGCTGATCAAAGGATCAAGGGATACATGACCAGATGACCCTAATTGAAACAATCTCCACTGAATTTTGTAAATGAACTTGAAAGTACTAAGAAGATATTCTCTAACTTCTGTCTCTGCGGGAAATAAATTTGTCCTGGTAGCCTCGCTGTACACGTCTGGTAAGGCAAAGAAGGATAACGACAAGCCTTTACACAGGGCACAATATTTTACAGAATATTTTTCACCACACAGAATATTTTTCTTGAATAACAGAGGACACTGATCCACAGTGTTTATAGGCGTCTGTTACAGTTTTTGAAAAATAGGGAATTTACAGCCGAAAACTTCATCACTATTGCCCTGTCAATGACCTCATCACACCTGACCTATGGGGAGTATCTTCTTTTGGCTAACCAATAAATCAGTCTGCATGCAAGGCCCTTCTCTCGCGTGCTTGCCAGTTGTGTTGAATTAGGTATGATAGTTTTATTGTGTGAGCTACTGTTCACTGGGGACCGCGTGGAAGCTGCTGAATGTATTTCACTCAAGATTTCAAATTAACTTGAGCCTTGGTCCCAATGGTGAAAGGCCAAGTTTTTACCTCACTGAACCTCTGAAGCTGCAGACTCTTGACTCCACACTAAGGAGGGAGGCAGATGCCTTCTTCAAGTAACAGACTGTTTGTGTTTCCAATTTTAAATAAGGAAAATAAGCTTAAACTTTGGAAAATAATAGAAGCATGACTTCTTTTCAAAGACTGGTATAGACATTAGTAAAATGCTATATATCCCTCTGTGGGAAATCAAGAGCCACTGAACAGAAGAACTTCCTGAAGACAGGGACTATAATTCTTGTTATAAAGAGGAAAAATTGGATGGGATAACTGGTGATGGACAAACTTCAAAAGGTTCAGGGCTTGTGCTTGGTTCAGATAAGCGTCCAGGAGCTTTGATGCATATCCAAAGCTTATCTGGACCTCCTGGGTCTGTAAATATTGGGATGGAAATCTTGCAAGAACAGGCTCTCTCAAGAGATTTTTCTTTTTTGGTATTTTGGGCAAGTATTTTTTTGTCATGCTGGAAATGCAAAAAGAATAATAATGATGAGAAATAAGGCCTGTTCTTAAAGAGTACTTTGCAAACTCCAATTGAAGAATAATTAAAAAAAAAAAAGAAAAGCTTCTCTTAATATGCTTTACATTTGCATTTCCAGGCCTTCTTGGAGCTAAGATGGGCAGAATTGTAAAACATTTGTGGAGAAATGTGTTCCAGTTTCTTCTGAACCTCAGCTATCATTCAAACATTTTGAGCGGGAAGGGGTTTATTTTATTATTTATTTTCTCTGTTTTACTGCAATGTCTTCAACGCATAAAACATGTTGTATAGACACTGGACAAACAAGACTTAGATCAAGGTAGCATGAACACTCGCAGCAGCCCAAACATATTTTGTTTGCGTGGTAAATGCATAAAA
Organism: Tinamus guttatus; assembly: GCF_000705375.1. The sequence continues at coordinate 78,555 of NW_010588217.1, read as the reverse complement.
TAAAAACTGCCTTCCCAAGGCCAGACCTTTCATGAAAACCTCCCGCTGCTTGAGAGGGCTCCCGTATGTACAGGTACACGTGCAGCTTGTCTAGGTCTTCACAAGCAGCCACCCCGTGCCCAAAACACGGGTTCCTTGGTCAGTGGAGAGCCTGCAGGGCGCAGATGATTTTGGCGGATGCGTCACCCCGTGTCTCATGGGGCTGTGTTGTGCCTCAGCGTGGGGCCAGGGCCTGGGGCAGCGTCTGCACCTGAGCATGGTCTGTTCAGGGGCTGCTCGTGGGCTCTCGGGGCCATGCAGCATGAAAAGAGCACCTGAAAGACACCACGCTGCCCCGATGTGCAGGGGGAGTTCTGCAAAACGGGTGTGCTGACTAAATGGTCATTACTACAGCGGTTAATTCCAGGTGTTGTAGGGTGCTGGGAAGAGGTATCCTCTCCCCTGGCTCTCTCTGCAAGATGACAGAGAAATGGGAAAGCAGGGCAGCTTAAAATTCTGCTTCACCTGCGAGCCAGCTCATTTACCTCCTGAAACTGGAAGAGCCATCAGCCACCACCTGAATGGCTGCTTGGGGCAGAGGAGTCCTAAGGGGAGATGCTCTCAGCTAATACAGTAGCAAAACCCAGGGAGAGACCCAGGGAAAGACCAGGCTGGTCAGAGCCAACCCAATATACATATATATTTCTTCTCATAGCATGATTTAAAGAAAAGAAAAGAAGAATAAAAACCCAACCACGTAGGCTGCTTTGTGGCTTTCTACTGTTCGAGCTTTAAAGGGATCTATTGAGATGGGGTTCACGGCAGAGCAGGAGTTGGGAGCAGGTCCACACAGGATGCGGATTAGTGGTGCCTCAGTGCTGGGAAAGAGGCCGAAGGCCTCCAGGTCCCACAACAGAAATTTCCAGAGCCGTAGCCCAGCATGATCCCTATATGGACAGAGTATCACTTAACCATAGGTTAGTCATTTTAAATGTGTGCTAAGAAGCTGCAGTCTGCTATTTAAATCCACCTCATATGCTCAAGTCATTGGCGCTGCGTGTCTGAGCCAACGGCACTGGCCATACACCTCTCTGGTGGCAAGTGCTGACCTAACGCAGCGCCAGCTCCGTGGGAACGTGTCCCGTTCCCGTGACGGAGGCTGGCCCAGGCCGCGCTGTCTGTCCCCAGGACTGCTGCACCCCTCAGAGGCCGAGGACGATGCTGCGAACCCGGCACGCACAGTCTGGTCCCTTCGCAGTGGCAAACACCCGGAATTGCACTTGACCGTCCCTGCAGTGCCAGCACGGGACACCAGGCAAATGAACACGTATGAGCGCAGCCAATGCACGCAGCAGAAACTACTCTGCCTATTCAGGAAGCAACAAATCAGCTCTCATGCCACGGTCTATAATATTTAAATTATCATTGGCCAAACCGTCTTTTTTTTTTTTTTTTTCCTACTCAGTAAGGCATATTTTGGTATCTTTGCCCTCAGGTGGGTATATATTTCATCTTTAAGAGTGAAACTACTATTAAATAAACCTAACTTCTTAGTAACTCAGGAAATAAATTTGCATCCAAGATTCCATTATTTTTATCTTATTTGTTTCTCCTTAACCAGGTCACAAAAAGTATAAATCTTAGTCTCCTGACACTCCAGAGCAGTACAGCAGAACTGGGCAAAACAGTTACATGTTCATATAACAGCTCTAAGAATGAATATAGATCTCTGCAGAGCTTTGCAGAGGGAGACTTTTCTACACATGGAAAAACTTAGAGGCAGAGTTAAAGCTAATCCCATAAGAAAACAGCTGAGGAAAACAAATTCTGTAAGCGTCTGCTCCCGTGCTCAGACACACTTGTTTCTGCTTTTTAAAGTTTTTTCCTTTTCTTTCCAGTGTTGTCTGAGTACGATTACCCGCTGCAAAAGAGGTAGGCGGTGGGGAGGCTGAACATCAATCTCAGTTTCAGGCTTTCAGATAAGGCGGATCGAGGTGCTCATATTTCACTGTATCCAAAACACAACTGAGACACGCAATGAGATCAAGGTAGCAGTTTATTGCTGGCACTTTTCTGCTCTGCACCATCTAAGAAAAGACATGGGTAGAAGATCACCCTACTTCTCACTAACCCTGGCACCCAACTCGACACAGGCCAGGTTACTTTAAAATAATAAAAAATCTTGAATGAGATTTTAAGTCCTGCTTTTGTAAAAGGATCAGGCATCTTGTGAGGTATTTGAAAAAAAATCAAGCCATGTATTTGCTCATCTGTGTAGACTCCTCCATCTGAAGGACCTGGCCTTCACTGTGAACATCCAAAGAGCCAACGTATTTGAATCTCAAGTTGAAGGGTCACTCGGCTGCATTCTAAAACACACATGCCGTTTTCTCTTAAACAGCTTAAACAAACAGAGGATTTCCACACCTGGTACTCTGTTCTTCCCCACGTCGTTCACGAGGCTGCATTGACTGCGGGGGCTGCGGTTCTGCCGCCGCAGCAGGAGTCAGGCCAGGCCTTGGGGCTTGCTGCGGAGGAAGGTCTCCGTTGGGATCTAGCAATACGGGGCCAAAAGCACGGCAGGTGACACGTGGGGATGTCTGCTGTGGAAATGGAGGTGCCTTTGGAAGGAAAGCCGCTCTGACAGCTTCCATCTTGGGCCTCACGGGCCCAGCCTGCACGGGGAGACACTGCGCCCTGCGACAGGCAAGACGGATTGCCGCGCGCAAGCGCCTCTCCTTGACTGTCGAGGGAGGTTAATAACTTTTTCAGACTAGACCATAAATTTTGGATGGTTATATTTAACTGAGGCAAGTCTCCCTCCGGGCCCGAACGCGAGGTGGGCTGCATTTGCTGCACGCCTGCTACCAAGAGCTCCGTGCAGCTTCAGCAGCGACGCTGAGGCGCAGCCCAACGCGGGCACCGCGGCTCCTCGTACCTGCAGCTGCCTCGTCCCACCTTGCGCTGTCAACCTGGGAGAAACCACCCTCACTCCTACAGATCTGGGGGTGCTTCTACGGTAACCACGGAGGCGCTCGCTTCGGGGGATGAAAGGGGCCTGTTTTCCCCGGGATGCTCAGGTCAGGCTTGAGCGGGACGCGAGCGGGAGCCTCCCCGTCAGTTGCCGTCAGTTGCCCGTCTCTCCCAGTAGATGATGCTAAAGCGCGACTGTTTTGAGCAATTTTAAGGAAGTCGGATTTTATCGGGGGCAATGCAGTGCAGTAGGAAGGCTCTGGGAGCACTGAGCTGCGTGAGAAACACATAGCGAATACCCTGAAAAAGCTGGAGACCAGTTTGCTCCTACCTCATGTTTATCAATATAAATATGACTTGAAAAGTAACAGCATTAGGACTTAGGCATTAGACCATTTCAGCAGAGCGACATGCCTGTGTTTAGGTACTCCTGTAATTCTGCAGCTAACGCACCAGGGCAGTGTCACTTCACACGGCCGCTGCCTCGAGCCACGGCCATGGGAAGCGCTGCCTACGCGACATCGATCTGCTGCTGTTCGCCAAACTGGGACTTCAACGCGGCAGCTCCTCAGCCCCTGCCCCGTCCCGTGCTGCTCCCCTCGGCTCGCGGCCCTCACAGTCACCCAAACGAAGGCCTTTTGAAGCATTTTGAAGGGAACAGTCCACACGAGCAGCAGCCCTGCAGCTGCTTTTGAAATGTACAGTGACATTTATTACCAGAAACACAGCAGTGTTTTGCCTGTAGATGCTGCCAAAGTTCAGATGCACTTAAGCTTGGGCCGCTCTCTGGAGCCAGGAGAGGAAGTGGTTCTGGAGTGGGAAATGTAGGCTCATATATACATTTCCCTGGAATTTAGGAAAATTAGAGGGAGTTTGGCCTTGTCTTTACTTCCATTAGAGCTTTTTTCTTTGAGGACTTATAGGGCAGCCAATATAATTCACTCTGAAATGAAGTTTTAAAGTTCAAAGATTCATCTGGAAGTTATTAATAAAAACAGTAAAATATATAGCTTCAACCCACTACCTTTTAGTGAGAAAAATATCCTACATTTTTTCAGTTGGATACTTTCCGCATTTCTGTAGCTGAAAAGACTTTTTTCTTCTCCATTTTAGTCTCTTTATGAGACTTCTGGGGTGTGTTATAAAGACAAGCACACAACTCCTTTGATTTCAACATCCGAGCCATTAGTCTTTGACTCTCGTGTGTTAGGAAACATTCAGGAGGTCTCTGTCCTAGCAGACAGTTTAGAACAAACGGTATTTTGGGAAAATAAGACACACAGAGAGACAAAATGACTTCCCCGGCTCCCATGTCCGGTATGTGGAAGGGCTCAGAGGAGGATTGCAGGTCTCCTGGCTCCTCATCATCTGCCTGCTCTGCTGGACCATCATTGCCTCTGTATTAATACAGTCACCGAGTGCACGCTGGGCTGCATGACACAACCCCCCACCCCTAAGTTTCCGTACCCAAACGAAATACCCGTTGCCGTAGCCTCGGCACTGAGGTTCCCTGGCCGCGGACGGCGCCTTGCGCTGGGCCAGAACGCGCTGGGGCAGTCGGGAATGCACCAAGATATATGGGCAGTTTTGCTTTCCTGAAAGCACTTGGACTAGAATCAAATTGCCTGAAGGAAACTTCTAAAAGCCTTTTAGTCTCTTCCATAAAGATTTTTTTTCTCTTTTTTCTTTTTTTTTAAAGAAAAAAAGAAATCCTACAAGTATTAGTAACTATATTTGCAGATATTTTGCTGCTGCCTATTAAATCGTCTTCAATCTCCCCGAAGATGCTGTCTCTTCAACACACACTGCAAGCAGCCATTGCAGAGGTTGCTACAAACAAACACCCCCGCTTACATCCGCTGCGCTCTCTGAAGATCACGCTCACCAAGCTGGGCTTTCTCTCACCCTCCTTGGAAGAAGGTTTATCTCTGGCAGGGGGACAGAAGGAAGCTGTGCAAATGGCAAAAGATTTGATGCACTCAGCTGGACACAGGTTTTATGGTGACAGATGAGGCTCAGCCCAACTGAGGTGGTTGTGGGGCAGGGAAGTTTATCGACAACAACCTACACAAGAGCTGGAAAACAGACTCATGGATTTGGGACCATATTCCGAGGCGGAGGAGCAGTGTTGTCCTGCTGGGATCTTGTCACACAACAGCAAGGTGTGCGTGGGCAGAATGGCTGGGAAAAACCCAGGAAAAAGCTCCATCGTGCCATGAGGTGGTGACTCCGAAGGGCAGCGGGGCAGAGCTACGGCCAAGTCAGGCCAAACTGAAGAGATTCCGTTCATAGGAGGAAAAGGGTATTTTTCTCTCTTGTCACTCACCCCCAGCACCTGTTAGAAGCAGAGTTATTATAAAGGGAGAGTAAGAGATTACTTCACTAGGGACTTTTACACAATTGGATGGGAATAATCAGAAAAAAAAGGATAAATACGGCTGATAAAGACTATAAAGCAGTTAAAAGCAATTGCCGAATGAATTACTTCAGAGCTGTACACTGTTATTAGAGTAAGTGTAAGGTGTTACCCTTTTAAAAATGGCCAAAGAAAATAAAATGGGAACCTCCAGGCAAGAGTGTTCTGACCTCACCAAATGCCTTGGTCTAATTTAGACTGCATTAGCAATTGTGTTGCTCACAAACTCCTGGACAGGAGAGGGGGAAGGATTTATAGATAGCATTATGTTCTAAAGGGATTCATACAATGAAATTATAAAATGCATTTAAAAATACATAATTAGCTCTTTTCATCTACAAATTTCCAAAGTGATATTTTTAAAAGGAGGACATTACCTAACTCCCTGTGAACTAAATAACTTTAAATCAAAGGAGACAATTTATGTGTTTGAAAGATGTTTACATTTGAAATAAGAGCATCATTTAACATCTCTTCATCTTTCTCTCACACTGATTTATGTCCCACATTTCTGGAGGTCACTCTTATTGGTAGAAGTCAGCATTTGTTGTGTTTTGCAATGCAAAAAAATTCTTTTCATTCCCTAAAACTAGAATAATATTTCACTGCATTGCTCTGGTTTATCAGACCAGTTGCACAGATGTCTTCTCTTCCTGAGCCAGATGTACGGAGCGCTGCTCCCAGCTTAGCCCAAACTGGAACATGTTGACAGAATCACATAACCGAGACCAGACATACTGCATTTTACACTAAAGGTCACATAAAAAGCACGGGCTGCACATAGCACGGGCTGCTTTATGTAAACACACATTTGGTCCGGCTTTGGTGCACGGATCACCGGAGGAATGTGCAGGGAGGACAAGCTGTAAAGCAGCGCGAAGATCTCACAGTTGTTGAGGGAATTACTCCAAAGCCCGGACGTCTCCCTAGGAACAGCGTGAAGGGCCACGCTGCAAAGGGTGGCAAGAGAAAAGCCTCATGGAAACACTCGGGATCGAGACGACTCTGGAAAAATGGAAGCTGTTTTGTAAGTTTAGGGGAGTGTTTCTTGAGAACTTCCTTTCCTCGCACAGGGGGTCTGATTCAGCAGTGTCCTCACCTTGCTAATACTTTTCACTAAGAGAAGAGGAGTAATAAGGGAAAAAGAGAATTGCCAGGATCTCTGACAAGCTGATGTGGTAGAGAAATGGTAACCGAACTAACAAGGAGCTTGAGGCAAGTGAGGCCGGAGCTACTTCGAATCTACTGGGAAGAGCTCGATCCTGGATCTGCTACTTCTACGACGCAAACTCAAATCCGGGCCAAAATTCCAGTGTTTCTTTGTGAAGCAGGTTGGTCACACGTGGTAGAAATCTTGCTCAGTCTATTCCATGCTGACATCAATCCCTTTGGCCTAGCAGTGGGAGCCAAACGCTTCCAGCTTTTGGGTTTCACCCGTGACCAGCAGCTGGTTTCTTAGCAAGTAACTTAACTCCTCCCAGCTTTCTGATCTGAAAAGCGGGTATTAACGCTAACCTCCTAAAGATACCGCTCCGTTTAATTAATCAGCGTTCATAAAGTCTTGGATTAAAAGACAGTAAGAGCTGCAAGTGCCAAGTATTGCTGGTAGGATGAACAAATGTACAATAGCAAATGAATATAAGCACGCAGCAAAGAAGGAATGTCATTAAGGAAAGAGGTCCCATTTCAAGCTGCCAAATACAAAGGAGTGAGTCATTTATTTTGAGTATGAAAAACATCTCAATGTTGTTCTTTTAAGTGATTCTGCTTATGATCATTACTCCTTAGCTAAATGCTATAAATATTTCAAAGTGGTGACACCGTTTTCTGTTCCCGCCTAGAAACGCAGAAAATCAGGAGAATGGAAAATAGAAAAATAAAAATGCTTTGAGGAAGGCCCGTCTGGACTGCCGTGCACTAAATACAGTGCTCTGTGTTACGCAGAGCTCGGCCTCTTTCTGCTTCTTACTCTGTGAGCACAGAGCTACGCTCTCCCATGCTCTGTCATCAGGATCTGACCAAGATTTATGAGTTGATAATTGTGTAAATGTTGGATGGCAAAGTATCATTTTTATTCTCTCCTGACCTTAGTTGTGACCCATGGGACTGCGAGCGGGGAGAAACGTGTGGTTTCTGTATGGCCAGACAGGGTAGAGCAGGGGGCCAGCGCTGCTAAAGTGAAACCCTGCATTTCTGTAACAGAGAACGTTAATTACTGCGGCTCACAAAAGAGTTGCAAAGGGTACACAAAGTGCTAACTTTTTTTTATTAATGCTATTTTCAAATACTGCCCTGGTTCCCTTAGATAAGCTCAGCGCCCCTGGAGTGAAGCACGGAGATCACAGCAGCAACGAACGAGCAGTTTGGTGTTTCTTACCGGGTTACCTTTGCACACAGTATTCTGACCATTTCTTCAAGTATTTCTGATTCACACGCTGGTTTCCCTCACAGTGGGGCTCTTAGCTCTCGGCACTAGAAAACTGCTGAATATTTACTTGCACAGGGTGAGCGTTATTGCCCAAACAGAGCCTGGCTCTCAGGCTGGGTCTCCAGAGGGTGTTAAAATGCACATTTTTAATAGGGGCTGCACGAAGCTAAGCCTGAGCTTGGGCACACGTGTGCTGAGACTTTGGCCTGTGCAACGTGTCACCGGACAAACAGACAACTGTATTCTTGCAAAAGCCACTGGTGCTTCTGGTGTTTTACACGGTCCTTTTACCTTGCTGGCTTTGGAGGAAAGTTGGCCCAGGTTGTTAGTGGTAAATTTTTCCCACCTGAGGGTTGTTTAGAGAAGAGCAAGAAACAACTTGGGGTCTAATGAGAGTCTCTGCACTCCTTGTATGACGGCCTGAGTTTTGATCTTACTCGTAAGTCACAGAGGAGAGGCCGAAGAGCTGGACCCTGGGGAGGATGGAGCCCTTGGCAACACGGACACGGCTGTGACGGAGATGAGGTGACGGGGATCGATGAGGCCAGTGCGGGGCTCCTGAAGAGACAATCTGGTCTCCAGCTCTGCCACTCCAAGATTTCTTTGCAGAGCTATGTGTATTGCAAAATAATCATTACTGCAATTCAGGAATGGGGTGTTCTAGCACTTCCTGACATCTCTCTCATATGTGTATGAAATAAAACTGGCATTGCAAAATTACTGTGGCCTTCCATTGTGGGTTCAAGTCAGACATGAAACTGAGGCGTTCATTTAGCCAGGTGCAAACACCATCTACCCTGATATTACTGCCCGGTCTAATCTCACCAAGTCCATTTTTTTACATTATTCGGTCCAGTGTATTCACAGCAGGTAAAACATGCAGCTAAAAGCACACGCGATCTTACCCCAAGCTCTTGTTACAGAGCTTTTGGGCCTGTGGAGCACCAAGTCCTCGGCTCCATTGGTGATACTGCTAGACCCAACGGAAGACTTTCGGGGGTGGACTCTGCCCTTGCAAATCCATGGCCGTTTCCCATGGCCCGCTCTGGGTCTGTTGAGCCCAGCTTTCCTCTGGAGCAGCGTGCAGATTGTAAGGGAACAAAAGCAGATGCAGGCAAGCCAAAGCTCACTGCACTGGGAAAGTCGCAGTTACATTCACAAGCTGCAGGATTTTTATTTTAATCAAGCTTTGCTGCTTGAGGGCCTCTAATTGCAATGATTTCTCAGTCCGGTGGATATCCAGGGGACAGCTTTCTCATAAATACTGCAATTCACTCTGGAGAAATTCTTCTCTGGGAAGAAGTAGGCTTTGGCTTCTTTAAAGGTATTTCATAGGAACCTTTTTAAGACTGGTTCTCAAAACGCTAAAAGTTTCTTTCGCATGTTCCACTAAGTTATTAAAATGAGATCTTAAAATAAGTGCAATGCACATTTTTCCTAAAGCAGTGCATGAGTACCTTGCAGGGGCACACTTAGAAACCAAATATACAACACATGGGACAAAAACATCCCGGATCCTTTCAATAGGAACCATGATCACCACTTCTCTAAGGACAGGAGGACTTCAGCAAGCACAAGGCAATGAAAAATGCTACTCTTAGCATGCATTTTACTACTAGAACTAGTTCATTGACTGCTTCTAGGGAATCAATGCATTGAACATAGAGCCACATTGCAAAAAAAGGGAGATGGTTTTGTGCATGCAGATGTTTTACAGTTCATGCAGTATGTTTTAGTTCACATGCAATTCGTTGAGCTGATTAGGGTTTAGGAAACTCTTGAGAAAGGAAATGGTCTGGACATTTGCAATTTATTTGTAAAGCAGATCCAGAAACTGAAGGTTGAAAAAATTAGATTTGTCTAACCATATGATGGCATAAAATTGAAATAAAATGCTAAATAGGTAATTGGGACATATACAGACAATAAATGTATAAAAAACAATTAAAAATCATGAAGAATAATTCGAAAGGAGAAAGCAAATGCAAGGCCATGCAATTCATTATCTAACACCCAACTGCATGGCCTTCAAGTGTAGGGACAACATTTATGTACATCTGTATTTAGTTTATCACAGTAGATTTTATCAGAACAGTGCACAGCTAAGAACAAATGTTTTGCACACATTTGACCCAAAAGATTATGTTCCAAGTGTCTTAGAAACCCTACATGTACCTACTGATGTTCTCATGTATCTTTACGTTCTGACATAGCTATTTTTGACTAAGGCAGCTAAGATTTACGTATTTCAAACCACTGCAATATCAGGACTGCATCATCAGCTCCCTATAATGTCGTTTTTGACACCCTCTCTATGGCATTACGGGTATCTCCGCGCGCCCCCCGTGCACGTGTTCAGGTGTTTGGGATCACAGGGCCAGCAGTGCACCTCACGCCACGGTGAAGGCCTTGGACACGATGCTGTGCGTCCCGAGGCTGGGAGCAGCCTGTGCCCCAAGGCACGGGGTGCCCTGTCCCCCCGCGCTCTCCAGGCAGCTGTTGGCGCTGCCTCCGCTGCGTCCGCACGGGTGTTGGTCTGACCACGCGGGCAGCGGGCGGGAAACGACCCTCGCTCAAAATTAACCTGCTCAGAAAAGCTGCCTGCTTTTCACACAGGCCGTGTCCTTGCCCGGCTTCACTGCGTGTCCACACAGTGTGTCCACACGAGCGCGAGTGCCGGCCAAGGGGAACGGGAATGAGCCGTCGGAGTGGGGATAGGGAGGCCTCTCCGATCAGCTGCACAGGTTATGCTTGCTTGGGAATACAGGTATAATGTGAAAATACGCAAGCACATCATAGAATCATAGAATCACAGAATGCTTAAGGTTGGAAGGGACCTCTCGAGGTCATCTAGTCCAACCCCCTGCACACGCAGGGTCACCTAGAGCACGTGGCACAGGACTGCGTCCAAGCGGGTTTTGAAGATCTCCAGAGAAGGAGACTCCACAACCTCTCTGGGCAGCCTGTTCCAGGGCTCTGGCACCCTCACTGGTAAGAAATTCGTTTCATCTCTTGTATGACAGTATGTTCATGGATCTGGGGATAATGATCACTGCTGTCATTATCAGTATTGGTTTTGACAGGGCAGCTCCCCCAAACAGCCCCCACGACCTGGACCTCTTCCTAAAGGCGTTGTGCAAAGGTTCTCCCAGCAGTGCAGGAGGTGGTAGGAAGGTAACCAGTAAAACGCTGAAGTCCCTGTGCTGCAGCTTGCAAACTGCACTACGAATAAAAAGATACTTATGACCTACACAGTCATAGCCTTCAGCCTTCCAAAATGAACTCCTATGTATACCACATCCACGTACGCAGACGCACATAAGATCAGATATCTTTAGCTAGATCACATAGTATCATATAGCATAGGAGTATTTGAATCCTCAATTCTGCCATTCTGGAGAGCTACTAAAGGCAAATGGCACAACCTGAATGCAATTGCCACAATCTCGAGTACTTGGTGATAACAGTGCAAGCTCCTGCAGATGGAAGAGCTGCTTCCGGAGGCAGAAGGGTGGCAGCATAGCCCAGGTAAAGCTCTATCCCTTCACTGAGGTTACCAGGAGGTACACAGATTAGTGGTGCCCCTTACAGGGAAGCTGGGAAGTGGAATGGGAGTTGGACATCAGTATGTTTTGTAGGCCATCAAACAGCCATGATGATTGCTCCAAGCTACACTGGACCAGGCACCTTCTAAAGAAGTGGCAAAAGGCTCTACATTGTTGTCTGGAGTATCTGATGACTTGGTAAATACACTTGTTTAAGAATAGGCATGAAAGGTTTATTATTATTATTTTCATTTTTCCTAACTGCTAGGAAGTTGTGCATGAATTTCTATACATGACATGAGGTCTACCAAGCTAGCTTTTGTCCTAGGAAAGCTCAGAAGAACAACGGTTAAAAAGAGAAGGTAGAACAGCTTGACTTTCTGTATACATGGTCAAGTGAAAGGATAAAGCTCGCTCCTAAATGTAGGTTTGCATTCTGATACCAACAGCATGGGGAGATTTCTAGTAGTTTATGTGCATTTTGTTTTTGAGATGGTTAAAACTTTTGATACTGAAGTGTCCTGAAGACTTTATGTGATCATGGAAACACAGCTGCCTTTGTGGTGGAAGATGGCTCGTACCTGCTTTCACACAATGTGTACCAACAAAACCAGTTTGTTCCTCTCTGCTTTCTTTCTGTGCACAGCTCATGAGACTATGTGATGGAGAAAAGAAAAGGTAATTTTTTGAAATTGCCAAATTCTTTATTTTGGAGACATCTACATAAAGCATTTGTACTGCACAGAGCACCGGTGAAGTTATCTGTGACCCTTCAGCTGCTGCAGAGCACAGGCTGGCACAGGGGGCAGCTCTCACCATTGGGGTGCTGGTTTTGCTCTTGTCCTGGAGCCTGCACCCAAAATCCACCACAACTGATGAATCTCTGCACTAACTGCAATGCGCAGTGCATCAGACACCACTTCTGCTACACCTATTTGTGTGGACAAATCAAGCTGCGCTTGCACAGGAGTGATGTGCTTTGTACTTCTTCTGCCTAAGAAGAAGACAATCTCAGAATGTCGAAGCCAGAGGTCTTCGACTGAAGGTTGGCCATCAAGGACTTGAAGCAATTCACAAAGCAATAGAAGTGTGTGCTTAGGAGTTTTGGCAGCTTTCAAAAGAAGACCTTTTACAATTAATTAGCCTTAAGCACTAGAAGAGCAACTTGGGAAAAAGTACTGTCTTCTAAAAAAAGGAGTGTGTAGGAACATACCTACTTAAACCATGCGAAAATACAGGTTTCCCTAAAGATACCAAATAGACTTCTCTCTTGTTTCTGAAGTACTTCAGAGACAATCTGGCTGTATTTAGATCTTCTGGAGGATTTTTCAGCTCTTTGATTGCCTTTCTAGCTCAATCTGCAGTGCTGCTTAGTATTATTATTGCACAGTTTTTGTATCCCTTTGGATCACGGACCTCCTTATAGATTTTCCTAAACGGAACACCTCACCCATCAAGTTGCCATAAAGCAGCTTCTTCTGGGAATATTGGCTATAAGAGCAAGTCCCTGTGGGATCTGCAGTGTTCCTGCTGCTGGTAGCAACTACCCATGTGTGCACTCGTTCTTCATGGTGAGGAAATGATTTGAATTTTGACCAGGTCCTACCTCATCTCTAACATGATGTCTCTGGATCCTGACCTGCCACCATCGTGCCGCTGTGAGGCCCAGGGCGCTGCGTGTTCCTCGAAACGGTGTTGTGGGGAACATGGCCAGAACATGGCCCATAACTTCATGTGAGATGTTTTGGCGAGGTGGGTAAGAGACCTGTGTGTGTGTGCTCCCAAAGAACAGCTAAATCTGCCTCGAGGAACCCCCTCAACTCCCCTGCCACTTCCCAGCACGCAAGGATTAATGGAATTTCATTTTCCTGAAGACAGGAGGTTGTGCAGCAGGGAAGAATAAAGCAACACACAATACAGAACTACATCATAAGGGGTAACCAGATGAAATAGGCAGACTTTAACAAGTATTGAGGGGAAAATAAAGCTCTCCAGTTTTCAAATGAACCTCTACAGAAGACTGTAAAGGCAAAATCAATTATCTAGTCTACAATAATTAGCTTAATTAACAAGTTTTTGTGGAAGACTTTTTGCTCAAGTAACTGTTTGGAAGTTTATTTTCTATTTTGGTTCTTCTGCTCTACCTGCACTTGAGGTAAGAAGTGGAACTTGCTTTAAACGCCACCCCGTAGCAGCAGATCTTCAGGATATTGTTTTACATATAATTGAATTGCTGGGGTACATTAAACATGGAAATGTTTTAAGCAGGGGAAATAATTTAATGATTTGGTCTTTAAGACAGTTAATTAGGCTGGCATGTATGAAAGTGTAACAAGAACACCACCTACTGTAAAAGTGCATGTTCTACACTTCACAAAGCTAATTCCTTATAGCTGCACCCCGCATGGCAAATGTTAACCCCTTTCGTGACAAACTTTTTTAGGTAAAATTTGATTCTGGGGTTGGTGATGATGGCTCTTGCCAATGTCATCCAGAGCGTAAATCTAGAGGTAAAACAAATCATAATCTCTTTAAGCATCAGTAACTATCCTTTATGAAAAGGTTATCCTAGGGTCTAGGACAAATCGCAATTCATAATTATGATGGATTCTTTTTTTAGCTGGAAATGGTGAGGATTTAAATAAAATTTCTGATGACGTGAGCATAGTTTTTAGAAAATTGCTTGCTAGGACCCTGCTGCAATTTTGCTACGCTGCTGCCTTGATTTATGCACCGTAAGAGGGAGGGTAAATGATAACATCTACTGTTTAGCAGAAGGTGGCACAGGTCGTGCTGCAGGAGAAAACGGAGTGCCCCTTCCATAGCTCTTTATTCTGGATACGAGCGACTGCTCAGATGTGTTCCCCCTTTGACTGGTGACACGGTGGCAGCTCAGAGACACTGACCTCCCCGGCTCCCAGGGCGCCCCTGCTCCCCGCTTCCCCCTTGGAATCAAGGCAGGAGAGGCCCTCGAAGAGGGCTGGGGGCTCAGGCCCTCGGGTGTCTCTAAAACACAGTCCCCGTTTGTGCCTGAAACTTGCAGCTTTCACCCAAACTTGTAAAAACCTCCATGCATCTTTCAAGCACAGCCTCTTCAGCTTGCACTAGCAAAGCTCTCATATTTAGCAACTTGCATAGTGTTTCGTGTTTGAAATCCCAAGTCCTCGGAGATCCTTTACCCACCATAGAAGCTGACAACCAGCTCCAGGTATAGGACAACTCCCTGAGACAAAGTCCTCTGCAGAGAGGATTAAAAAAAGGAAAAATAAATATGATGGGGGGGAAAAAGCAGGGAAGGAAAGGAGCAGGAACACGACGTTGATCCTTCAGGGAACAAAGCCTAAAACTGGTCTTGTTGAAGGCAATAGAAACATTGCTGTTAATTCAAAAGCTCCAGATTTCACCCAAAGTCACTTTCTGCTCTCATGCCTGCTGTTAAAAGCGTGTAGCACAACAGCATTTTTTCTTCCAGTCAGAGAGCACTTTTCTTGTTTTGCAAATGACGCTCGGTGCTGACAGGGACAGGAACATTCCTGATTAAACAAATTCCCTAATAGAGCAAGGCTGGTGCCGCTCAGTCCCCGCGCGCTCCTGCACGGGAGGCCGAGCGTATTTCAGCCGCCGTGATGGAGTGGGCAGCGCTCTGTCAGATCAATTATGTACAAGGCCCATCTTCTATGATTCCCTTGATTTTTTTTCCTCCTGACAGTTCACCTTGTGCCCAACCTTCTGTTCTCCCGGAAAAAAACCTGCAGACAATGGGAAACCTGCGGCCGTTTGTCCTCCCCGCACAGTGGCCCCGAGTAACTCTTTCCTGCCAGCTCCCTCGCTGCTGCTGCTGCTGATTTATCCGCCTTTGTGCTGGGGATTTACAGCCCCTCTTGCTCTTTTTTTGTTTGCTTTGGTGCTGTCGTGCAAATGGTCAACACGCTCCAGTGGGCTGGTCCCCAGCCACGGCTCCGGCACCATTAATGTCACGGCCACTTTGGGCTGTGACAGCGATTCCTGACCGCTCCATCTCCAGCGAGCAGTGTCTGAGGCGGCTCTAGAGCTCAAACACGGCCCCTTCCCATGCACTTTCCTTAGCCCCGGCGGGAGCGCGGCCTCCTCCGCATCCCAGCCCTGCAGAGCACGCCGGGACGGGATTTAGCTGCCGTCTTGTGTCCTGCCGGAGCGCGCAGCTGCCGGGAGGGCCGGATCGGTGCACGGCCAGTTACCCGATGCAAGCAGCCTCCACCATCTCGAATCAATTCTGCCCTGCGGTGCTCACAAAGGAAGGAGGATGAAGTGCCTGAACCTAGAAAGGGAGGGCCGGCAGGGCCTGTCCTGCCTGGGGTAATTCAAAGCAGATTTCACACGAGTGAGGGGCTGAGTGAAAAATGAACTTGGTGCTACCACAGCTGGAGGCGGTGAGAAAACACCGCGAAGTTTACCCAATATCAAAATGCCTTACACAGGTGGAAAGAAGTTGTTCAATAGCTCAGGCAAAGTTTCTATTGCTCCTTCTGAGCAGAAGGAGTTGCCAGAAAGCGGGTTTAATTCCTGCGCACTTGGTTGCGTGCGAGCAAAACCAGCATAAAGTGAAAGCGAGCGGCGAAGCACATGCCTATCGCTGGAGCTAGGCCCCCAAGTACAATAAATGGAAGCAGTAACAAACTGAAACGAAACTCGGACAGATGTGTAAGTACAAACGTGAAACAGAGCGATGGCTGTCAGGGAGCCCGGGAATCCTTTGCAAACTTTTCAACACGCTGCAGATGGGGAGAGTGGGGGTTTTTCCCTGCCTGCAGCGGAACTGTCGCAGCCACTGTGAAGCTTCATAGCCAAACTGCTGGAAATGGCCAGTGTTGGGATGTGCGGGAGGAGCCCGGGCCTCGCAGTGCAAGACGGAAGCTTCTTTGCCTTGGAGCTGGTGCAAAATACATGAAATGCAGGCAGAATAACTCCGTAGCACTGAGCACCTCCCGTGCGCTCGAGGCACCTCAGCTAGAGATCACTCCAAGCAAGGACAAGAACCTGCTGTTGGGTTCACCTTCTGCCTTGTCTTCCTAACAAACTAACCGGTTTTCCAAACCTCTGTTTTCTCTGATCAGAAGACTATTGTCAAAGACAGGGCAGAAATTAAGTCATTTTTCTACCCGAGTCACTTGGAGTGGGGGAGAACTCAAAGTCCCAATAATACAGGTTTTCCACAGTCTTTTTTCACTTCTCACTATTTTCCCATTCACTTTGATATCACCAGTCCTGCTCTTGCTTTCCAATCTCACTTCTCTCTCCCTCTGTAACGAGAATACTGATAGCAGATACATTCTGTTATGTAATGCATTGGACAGGCACAACAATCTGGGATCTGGGATGTCTTATGTAATAATGGCTATGCATGGCACAGTGACGGGATCCATCCACGGGAAGCCATTAATTCATTAATTAAGAGATAATATTCTCCAATACAAAAAAATCTAGCTTCAATACCTAAGAAATTTACAGTGACATTATATATAATGTACACAAGTGGCATTGCACGGTGTAAAATGTTTTTTCTCTAGCTAATTGCTTCTCCTATTAATGACTCCAGAGCAAAATCTTTTTTAAAGAAGTGTCCTAGAATGAGCAACATTACAGCTTTAAAGATATCCAGTGTATCTTTAACAACTACAAATAATTAGTCTTTTCTCCGTGGGAAAGGTCAGGAGTTTATCTGGACTTTGATATTTAGGGTTTAAATTAGAGCCCAACTATGTAAAGACGGCACCTGATGGGGTAGTGCTCTGTGTTGTTAAGAATGACAGTGACCTCAATTTTGCTTCCTACCTGGACATATTTTTGGTAAACACCTAGAAATCCTTAACTTATTCATAAAGTTATGACCTCTGTGTTCCAGAGGGAGGAGAACAGCAGAAGGAAATAAATCAGCATCGAGCTGATCCTGGAAAAGAATAAGGATCATTTAAAATTTTTCCGTTTATCAGTCAGTGATTTGAGAAGAATGCTTAAAGCCCCTGCAGAAGCTCGTAGCTGCAGCTCCTGGCAGCACTGCTCCTCTGACAGGTGCACTTCTGAAGGAAGGGGCCAAATAACCTAGATTACTAGCAAATATTTCAATCTGACAGCTCACTATCAATCTGACAGCAGTGCTATGACAACACGTCTGGGGCAGATTCGACGGGATTATGTAACCCACCAACAAAACCTTTTTTTGAATACATTAAAGGCTGCTCAAGTACAAAACCCACCCATGCAAATCTTAAAATGCAGGGAAATATTTGGCTAAGGAGAGCTTTTTGGACACCCCTTTGTGCCCACACATTATAGCAAGCGATTGCACTGTGAAACAACCTCCACAAGAAACTCCTTTGCATTTCCAACATGTAAAAAATGTAGCACAAGCCCTAGTTCCTCTGGCAAGTAGGAACTAACTCCGAGCTCTGCTGGAAGTCAGCACTGTCACCTTGGGAAGGGGAAGCTCCGGCCCGGTTGCACCTCTTGAGTGCAAGCAGTCGGAGCAGGGAACGGAGCTCCGGGGAAAAGTCTCCCTGGACAGTGTGTTTCCCTCAGCACTGCTGGAGCAGAATGGCACCCAGCATCTCTTGGATCACCAGTTTGTATCCACAACTGGAAACGCCCTACTTGGTTTTCAGGAGAGGAATGAGGGAATGTGGGACTCGAGGAGGGGTCACCAGGAGGGAGCACCAGGGGCGCCAGGAAGCTGAGGGGATCCTGAGACGTTCCTTCCAGCTGTAAATCCTTTCTCAATGATTCCTGAACCTTCCAGCTACATTTCATGTCCGAGTCAGCCACTTGGAGCTTGATTTAAGTAAGGCTGGGGTAAGCAGAAAGGAAAGTCTTGAGACACCCAGCTCTGCTAGGCCAGGGCTCTCCGCTCCCCATGAGGGACCACTTGGGCACGTTCTGTGCCCTCAACGGTGGCCGCTTCACCTCAATGTCATGTCAGTGTCACGGACTCTTCCTGAGTCCCCCTGGACACTCCTGTCCTAAAAGACAACGGATTCCTGGGCCACCAAGCCTGGCCAGCCATTATTAACAGCTGAAGCAGGACCCAGAAAAGAACAGCCAAGTTCCAGAGATGTTAGCACGGCAATGTGACAGGTGACCTTTCACAGAGGCCATGGATTGAGAGCCTTGCTACTGTGTACCAAAACTACCAATTCCTCAAGTTAAAAGGGAATTTATTTCCTAAGCAGGTCGGTCCTTCTTACAAACTGCGAGATGCTGACAGGATTTAAGGAACTCCATTAGGATAAGTGGAAGCACCTTGGATTTGCCCTGTATAATATAAGCAGAATTTGGACACTTTGGTTTTAAATGTTTCAATAAAACCTGCACACGTGAAAAAAGAAGAGAGTGCAATACTAAATTTCATCATTTCTTCATCATTCGCTGTGTAAGTGAGCAAAGAAAACAGGCATTGTGCTCCTTCAGAAAAGATACTCTCTTTGGGCTTAGCAAGTGAGAACACTGTTATTTCCTATATATAAAATAGAAAGTACTTGATTATTTGTAACAATCCCTGCTGTCAGAGGGTGACATAAAGGGATGTTTATACCAAAGTCTTCCCTCCCTCAGTATCCCACAACATCTCCAATCCTCGGCACCCTGCTTTCCCTCTCCCAGACCTGCCCGATCCCTGTTGTTAGCGGCCTCCCTGCCTCTGCTCCTGAGACGGGGTGTCCCAAAACGCTGCACCTGCGACGTGCGTTATCCAAGCAGAGAGGTTCAAGCAGGAGTCCTCCAGAGGGGCTGCAAGTTCTCTGAGGTGTGACTTACACCTGGGAAAACGTACTAATTTGTGTTCTTGATAAATCAGCTACTGCTGCTGGTGGTTACAAACTCATCCGCGGTGCCAGATCTATGTTCCCAGGCTCAGAAATGGCCACGTCTCTGCAGGAGGGCGCGCGGAGCCGCTGGGCGTTACACGGCGAATGGGACCAGGTCCGAACCCCGGCGTGATGGACGCTTCCCGGAGCAATGCCTTCCAAACCTGCAGCCTGTCCCTCAGAGACCCGTGTGCCCCCACTGCAACCGCCCTGCTCAGCTACTCGTTACCTCGTGTTTTCCAGCAGATCT
Organism: Tinamus guttatus; assembly: GCF_000705375.1. The sequence goes on along the minus strand of NW_010588217.1, from coordinate 59,129 downwards.
GTGAGGGGAAGGAGGCTTCACCCCTGCTTTTAGAACACCCCACCATCTTTCATTTTTTCATGGACATCCAAATTCTTGCCCTATGAGCGAGGGGAGGAGAATCAGACAAAAAGAGGGAAAAATAGAAGGAAATAATTTCACTTCTGTTACTTTAGTTGCAATAATTTTATCATGCATTGCTCCTGTGCAGTCCCATACTGCTTTCTATTACCCACTTTCCTGCTCTAGCTCCGCTCGTAAGACTAAGAGGCACAGTGGCCCATGACGGGGTAGGTCAGCATTTTTTATTTCCTTTCAGCTCTCTCTAATGAAAAGCACATGCATCCAGTAAATCTTGCCTTTTCCCTTATTAAACCAGTCGATGTTCATTATTGAGGTCTGTGCCTAGCTGGGTGGGAATCAATAAGATGATCCTTTTAATCGCCTTAGTAATCAACAAGCTATTTCTTATTTCAATCTCAGCCCAGTACTCATTGAAATCCAATGATTTATCTGCATTACAACGCGCACACGCACGCACATGCTCTTCCCGAGCAGGGAGGTTTTATGTGTATACGAGAGAGAGGGAGAGAGAGGCTAAATTTTGTAATGCACTTTAAATTAATGTACCAGAGAGGTGCCCCCCGTTCTATTATTTACTTCCCTGGGATCTGAAGGCGCACGCCTGAGGAGCCGGGTGGCAGCTAGGTGACATGGCAGTGCCTGGAATGCAAGGACGGAACTGCAGAAAATGAAGGGATTTTTTAGTGGTAGGAAAGGCCAAGAGGTTCAGCATCCTTGCCCTAAACGTCTTGCTTGGTTTTTCCCTTCTCATCCCCCTGCGGCCATGGCCCTGCCTCGCCTGGGAGCCGGTGCAGCTGCAGGACGCGCCGTGCTGGGACGCAGCTGTGCAGAGCCGGCTGAATCCTGGTGCTGGCCTCGTCCACACGCCCAGGTTTGGAGGGTTTGACTGTCTCTTGCTTTCATCTTGGCTCTTCCTTAACTCGTTGTTCTGTGTTAAAGTCAGGGGGTAATAAATTACAAATCGTGCTAATAGATTAAAAAAGCCTGTGAATTTATCAACTTGGGGGAAAAAAAAAAAAAAAAAAAGGAAAGAAGAATGCAGAAATGCCCAAGCGCAAGTGCAGCGAGTGGAGCCCTTGGAACATCTTTCAACCGAGCCTCCCGTTAGGTAACATTGAGATGTGTTTGGGCTGCAACCCGACACTGCCCCCTTCTCCCCAAACAGAGCTTTTTCTCATAAAATTCACTTAGGCACTTCTTCTCAAGTTCTTCATACACTTTTCGCAAGAAAAAAGAAATCATTCATATCTCAAAGAGAGTCTCGGATTCTTCAGATATTTTCCATTATAAGCTTTTGGCACCGCTATTACCCACAGATCGAGTTACTTTTCTGATCCCTCTTCTTTCATCTAGTAAAAATGGATTATTTCATTATTAGCCTGGAACCGTTACTGTTCACAGAGATCAGGTCTATAGATGAACAATGCCTTCTCCAGTATATTTCTGAAAATCCTGCGACTGCTGTAAGGTTGCCTTTAAACACTAGAACTCCTTTTTTTTTGTGAGCTCGGCACAGTAGCATATTCTCTGAAAGGAAATTCCTTTGCTCGGAATTACACAAGAGCTGAAAATGGTCATTTTCAACAGCTTATGGAAGATCTTAGATAGTGTTAAGCCTATTATAAACATGTTGGTGTATGCAAAACATATTTATGCACCTGTATCTCCAATGTCTAGGCTGAAGTTTATTGTATTTTTACTGTATTTTAATGACTTAATTAACTATAATCTAATGTTGTTCCTGTGTCAAGTCCACCAATGTATTTAAAGAACCCTAGTGGAAAATGGTTGGGTTGGGTTGGATGGATCACGCTAAAATCTCCTATCCAAAAAATTCCAACTACAGAAACAATTTTTGCTGTTCTGTACCCCATTTCTATTATTTCTGCTATTTCTGTTTCTCCATTTCTGTTGAATGTCTGCAACCCTGCATGCTGGTCTCAATTCTGAGAACTGGAAATATCCCTAGGAGGAAAATTCAGGCCTCAGCAGGAGCGAAAATGGAGTGTTCCCAAGCGGGTGCACATCCTTTCTTGCCTTCCCTTCTTGCCATCCTTTCCTTTTTTGCCCTGTCCACCAGTTCTGAGATGGAAACTCCCCAGGATTGGGGATATTTTTCACCATGAAGCCAGTGTGGGAACTGGGGCAGCCACGCAGACCCCTCCTGCCCTATCTGGCTTTTCTCAGAGGGGAGCCCCTGTCCTCTGAGAAGTGGACTAAATCCATCAATTAATTTTGCAAAGAGCACCAATAATCCGTGGCGGGTAACAACTTCTCGATGCCAGCGACATGGACAGAAACGGAACAGATGGAAGCACAGGTAAAGAGCTCCATTTCCCATCCCCAGTCCTCGGAGACTAGCTTGAATTCTTTATGTCCTCCATGTGCCTGTTAATTAAAGTGTCTTATCTATTTAGGCTCCATCAGAACAGGTTTTCTACTTAATATGAGACAAACAGCTTACCTAAGTGGAATCCGGACTTAGACACTTGGTTTCACACATGAGCTAGGGCCATTTCAACATTTCTAGGATCTATTGTGTAATGACCTGCTTCCTTCTGTGCCTGATTTATCGAATGCAGTTGAGGGCATTGTTTCTTTTCACTTCCCTGCTTCCTCCTCTCTCTGCATCTGCGCATGCTGTTCCCACCCTCATTCCAACCCGTGCCAATTCAGACATGGAAAAAAAAAAAAACCATCGATTGCAATTGTTTAGGTTTGATTCTGACTCTGCTTCATCTGGAATTTAGCAGGAATCCTCCGTTACGCCGAATTACCGTGCAGAGGCGAGTGCAACATCTTTGTGGGACGCAGGCTCTTCCAGCCTCTTTGTCCTCCATGGTAATGTCCCAATCAGAGTGAAGTGCTCCCAAATGTGCAAGGACTATTTAAGCTTTGTAAATGCCGTCCTCCAAAAATCACTCCACATAAATGTTTCATGTCTCTCCTCTGCGATGCACAGGCCCCAAACATTCAGCTGTGAGGGTGTTTATATTTGTGGAACTCTCTTGAACATTTGCTGTGGATTTCAAACAGCTGCTACACTGAAGCACTGGGAATAGTAAGATCATGAATATTCAGGTGAAGCCACTGGAATGAACAGCCGTTAATAGAATAAATGCCTAAACAGTTGTGTAAGGCTTATTAAGACCTATTGGGGCTGAGATAATAAATTCCCTCTTTGACATGTTGCAACTACTGTAGTTTAAACATTTTGGACCACCTCTTCAGAACTGAAAGAAAAAATTATGTTAGTTCTGTGTGATAACACAATGAAACACCTGGAAGGCTTGGCGCTTGCATTAGATTTGGCAGAAAGATTTCAACATGCTAGCTCATCCTCAGTTAAAATCATGGCACTGTTTATTGTGTTAGTTGTCAAGGTTATCCGAATTACGCACAGTCTGGAATGAGCACAGCTCTCTCACTGGAGAACGTATTTTTTTCCTAGCTTCGCCTCAAGTTTAGAAATCATCAGTAACGTGGATGAAACTCAGCCACATGAAAGGAGAAGCTAAGCAGAACATAAACAACAACGAAAAACGCTCATTCAAAATTGTCTTGTCCCACGGTGGGAACTCAATGAAGGTCTGGCAATCTGCAGGCTGGGTCCAAAGCTGACACTCTGGCTGCAAGGACGCCTGGCTGGCTGCAGGACGCACAAAGCACCAGCTCATGGAGCCCTTCGGAGCATCAAGAGTGGTTAGTTGTTGCAAGAGAACCGTCTTCTCCTTTGAATTTAGCTGTCACATTGCATTACGCTGTGCCATATTGCTCGGTTCTGGCATACCATGTCACGAAACATAAAATCCGACAGGATGCAATGTAACTCTTGCAGGTTAAAATTTAAAGGCAGACTCAGTAATATTTGATCAGTTACCTGCTGTCAGTTCAGGTGCAGGGCACTTGATGCGCAGGAGCGCGGCGGCTTTTGGAAGCCAGCTCGGCCACGGAACGAGCGCGGCACGGGGCGACCGCGGGCTGGCCAGCGCTCGCCCCACAGCCAAGGAATTAACCCACTTGGCTCCTTGCTGAGCTTCGAAGGGAATGACCTAACCCCACTGCTATCTACCAGTCTCTGCGGGTGACAAGCAGTTCTGGCTAGTTGTTTCAAGTGGAAAAGCATGGGTTACAAAAAAGATCTAAAAGAATTACTTCATTCCACTGAAATTTGTTCAACCCCCCACACACTTTAACACCTGGCACTTTCTGAAGCAGCGATTCTGTGGGCAGCGACTAGCTGTTCTGGCTGGGTTGCATGAATGATCTCAGGTGTGTTTGCTGACTGCCCTAACGTATTCCACACACCAGACAAATCAGCTGTCTGCATGAAGGAGAGCCAGAAGCTAGCCAGGAAGACAGGAAAGCTAAAATCCTCGCGTTTCCCTCCATCCCTTCCCCTGCACTCCCATTTTTCTGTGACCTGTTTATCAATACGAGAACCAAATCTGTTTTGGAAACTTCTGTGTCATGGTTACATTTTGGGAGGAAAGAACAGATGGAATAAATTAATTAGTCAAACTCTGCTGTAGCAGAAAGGCATTGCTTTGCAGGAGTAGCCAAGGGCTAGCGGGAGCGCGTCCGGGGCAGGGAGAGGCGCCCCAGCACTCCTCGCTGCAGTGGCTCCCGGCTCAGGGCTCGGCGCACATGAAGGGTCTTTGATTCCAGCTCCTCTTTAGAAGTAGGGCAGGAGGTGCTGATTTGCAGAGAGGCAACTGCTCCCTCCAGCCCACTAAAAGACACTCCCGAACATTTTTTGCCTGCTATTTTGGTACAGCCCCCATCTCGTCATGATTGCAACTGGCTATTCCTGCGGTATGGAGGGTAGCAAGTGTCCCTGCTGCTGGGATCCATCAGGGCAGGCTCCTGCTCACCAGCAAGTGCCTGGCTGACCTGATGCACCATCATCTGTCTCCAGTTTTCCAGAGCCTTGGGCAAATATCCATTTCGTGGCCTTCCCATTCTTCCCGCTCAGAACAGAAAACTTGCCGCCGTGCCCTGGCTCAAGCACTGCTTTCAGCAGCTGGGCTGGCCTGGACGCAGCTCTGCTTTAGAGACCTACCATGACTTTGATGAATTTTAGAACTTCTCTACACTGATGATGCCACCCTGTGCGGAAGAGCAAAACCCAGAGCAGCGAAGGGGACAGGGATGAGCACGCTCGTGTTTCAGGAGGTTCAGCACAGCAAATTGCAGCCTGGAACCACGCACTGGACACTGACTGTAGGGCCTTTTGCTTGGACTCTGTCACCCTACTTAATGGCAGATATTTACACAAGACGCCTACACGGGTTTTGGTCACGTTAATATCCCCTGATAGCCAAACGAGAGAAATTTGCACATCTTGTTTCCTTCCCAGAGAACTGTGGGATTACTTACCAACTAAAATGTGTAGTTCCTTATCTGACAACTTTTAGAAAATGGGTTTTACTGTTGTTTCTATTTTTGTCTTCTGTCATGGGCAGGGGGTGAAGATGGGCAGGAGCCTGGGATGGAAACAGTTATTTCAAATAACTGCAACCATCCCTGAGTCAGGAAAGACTTTGGCTAAGAGGAAGATTTAAATCTAAGCCAGATGTGGCTCATTGGTGTCTGGAACAAGAGAGATGGTCCCAATAACAGAGTAGCACCCAAGGCTGGCTCAGGAAGCAAGGGGATATCTATCAGTTGAGGGGAAAACGGCCTGCGTAGCCTCCAGCCAGAGGAAATGTACTGGAACTGCAGCTGGCAGCAGGGCTAGGGAGAGCGGGAGCTGCACGGGCGAGTCCTGCTGACTGGCAAAGCAAGCGGGTCGCTAGAAATAACAGCAGGGCCGAGGAAGGTTACTGCTTGTTGCATGGCTCTAAATCGGGGGTTCCCTGTGCCCCTCTCTGACAAAACTGGTCCAGCTCCCATCTCCTCACCTCCACGGCCCTCCAGCAGGAGAGAGGCTCTGCCAAATCCCCAGGGCCGGTTCTGCAGTGGCAGGTATGCATGCACGTATACGTGCAGGGATCTATATGCAGCACTCCTCACGCACAACGCTGGCCACTGCCTTAAGCCAAGTAAAGCAAGGCCAACAAAATCTAATTCTGAGTGATCTTAATTCTCCCCCACCATTGACAGCGTCATTGACAAATGATAGAGCAAAGCCGCAAGTGAGAGGAAACAAGAAGTATTTTTGGAAAGACCTTCTATAGGGTTGCCTTCTTTTTTCCAAGTAGCTTTGTGAATTACCTAAAAAATTGCCCCTTAAAGTCACTGTATTTGTCATATTTTTTTTTTGCTACAGTTACAAGGAGAGAGAAGGTAGCAAGGCTTGAATTTGTGGTTATCTTGCAGCATGTTTGGACACTAAGAAGTGGAATAAATATCCCAATACAGAAAGCACTAGGCTTACTGAAAAAGTGTACTTTGTGGGCTTTATTCTCATCAAGACAGATGGAATAAATGAAAAAAAAGAAATCACCAAAGGTCTGTTTAGAAAGTCAAAAGATCAAAGAACCAACACTTAGGTTGTAATAATCATTAATAGATAATAAACTCAATATTTTTTGGTAAATAATGCAAACGGAGGCTGAGAAAACCCGGGCTCTCAGCTCTCCTTAAGGTCATTCTAGTCGCCTAGACTTTAACAACATTAAAACTGCAGTGTTCAAATCACTGCACTCCAGGAGCACTTTCTTCTCAGGAGGTGACCGACAGTGACCACAGCAGCAGTGATTTGCAGCTAGTGCTGCAAGACTTCTACTCGCACTCAGAACACCTCAAAGCCTTCGGACACTAGGGCTAAGACATGAGCAAGATCTCATTATAAAGTGCAGGTTAAACAAAATGGATTTCCATCTTTTTGACTTCACTGGCTGTTAAAGGTTTTCCACCGGAGGTGCAGACCCAATGTGGGGAATTTAAACTTATGGATGTTAGGGTTGCTCTACCAGTTGCCTTTCATGGACTTGCTAAAAACAGTCCAGGAACCTCTGGGAGCTTCCACATCACAGTCTCAAAACCACTGCTCTATAATTTTAGGATGGGTCATAGTTATTAGGTTAGTGATAGTATTAACTCGTTTCTTATTTGTGAGTTGGAATCCAACCTAAACAACTGCATCTGTCGCGGAGCTCCCCATCACCGCCGAAGTGGGGTCACCTCCACGCTGTGGTGATGGAGGAATCGGCACAAGATGCTGCCCGACCTCGTGCAGCCGCTCTTGCAGACGCTGCCGCTGAATTCATCCCAAAGGGAGAGATTTCAGCAGCTTGTTACTGTCAATGTCCCTCTAGCACCTACTCTAACGTGCAAGTCTCGATCTGGCGCTACGTTGTGAGCTACCACAAAGCCAGCACAAAGTGTGCCTGCAGCTGCAAGAACTGCGTGAGGAAAATATAAACAAATACATTGCAAATATTTCCCAATAACCACATAAGCCTGGCTGCTTTGCCTTTCTCTTGTGCAGGGCTATCCTTGCTAGTGATCTGGATTCCATGGATACCATGAGCAACTCCAACTTTCTGCCTTTAATGCTTGCACTGTAAAAAAGCGCTGTTGAAATATTCATGTTGACCTTAGAAGCTATCCACTCGGCCATCTGGAGGACTCCCATATCCCATCCCCGAGTATTTTATTTTGAAAGATATATTCTGATCACACTGACTAGGCTAAATAGACTATTGGTCCATTTGTTTTGTAACTGCCATTTAGTTACCTCTCGGTATGTCAGCTCAATTTATCAGAGCGGAGGTGAATGAATTCTCCAATAAAGATACAGATAAATATGATCGAGTGTTGAGGATAGTTAAGGGGCTACTCATTCCCACAGTAGTTGCTGGGAATGGAAATGCCCTTGTCCGCAACCACGTAACCTTGCACTTCGCAATGCGCATGAAAATTCAAAGCAAAGCCCTGCTAGGTCAAAGCGAGGAGCCAGCCCCGTGCTCAGGAAAAGCGAGACTTGCTTGTCAAGGCAGCGCTGCCGCTGTGCCCCGCGCCCGGGGTGACGGCACGGCGCATGGACACGGAGACACGCGATTAATCTGCAGCGGGGAGAAAAGGAGGGAGAGGAGATGCTGTGAGGAGGGGCAGAGCATCCTGCTGCGCTCGCTGGAGACGCGCACAGAGAAGGGCCCCAGCTTGTTGCCTGCGTTCCCATGGCCCGATACAGAGTAAGCGAAGGGCTGTCCATGGCCACCACGGCTCTCCCAAGGCCGTTCCCCTGCCCAGGGCACCACAGAGCCACCCAAACCCATGTGCTAGCAAGGGCCATTGGCCACCCGCCCTCTCGCTACCAACGCACTCTGCAGTATCACTAACGTAGGGTTAGGTGAACTGTTGTGATTAACTCTGCTTATTCCGGCCCTTCCTCCATGGTCTGGGCGTGGGGGCAGCAGCGATAGTGCTATTTGGCTGATTTATTTATATTAGGAAGGAGGGTGGAGGAAGGGGGCGTACATCCATGGTCACGCTGACTTTTCCAAGCTGCTCAGGAGGAAAATGCATGCTTAATTGGCATTCCAACGGCATCCCTGGCTCCTATCTCGCAGCAAGGCTTGAATAGCTTGTAGTGTATACAAACCTGGCAAGAACTCCGAGCTGGCCTGACAAGAGTTAGGAAACACTGTTCAATTCTTCTATTTCATTTTACTTTTCCTTTCTTGGTCTTGGAGAGGATTTTATTATTTGCTGCCTGATCATTTTCCCCGTGATTCATGTCCTTTCACGAAATAGTAATTGACAAAAATAAAGCACTTGGGCTGTTATTTAGTGAGCTCCAGTGAGATGCACACAGTCCTGCTTAAGGATCTATGCCCTCCCTGCTGCATTTGTTTTAAGCTTCCAGCCTCCTCTCGACAGCTTTTTTCTCCTGTGCAGGCACAAAAGCACTTTAGTCAGCACAATTTTGGAGGTAGAACAAAACCCCTGTAATAGCATATCTCACGCTGCTATCAATTTTCCACCGGTGGAACACTTGGGTACATGAAGTCCTTTGTCTATTTTGAGAAGGCAGCTTTGGGGACATTATATGAGCAAGACCAACACTAGAGCTGCTCCACACTGTTTTGAATTGTAACTTTAAAAAAAAAAGAGAGAGAAAAAGAAAAAGAAGGATCTCTTGGAATGAGGCCAGGACATAATGATTTCAATTCTGAAGAAATCCGACAACCAATTACACTAAATTCAACATTTTCATGTAGTGTAAGTTTAAAATCTTCCCTAATCAAATCGGGAAACCCTTTTCCCCCATTATGCTATGGTTTTAGTTACCGGTAGGCCTCTAAAAATCTGTTTTGGTTTAAAAAGAAACCCTGAAAGGTTGTATTTACTATATGTACGAAAAAGGGTTGAATCATATAATTACACATTTTAGGATACTAAAGCAATGCAAAGGAGACTAATCATGATCCCAAATTCAATTTTCAAACCTTTAATTGATCCCATCCCCAAGGTAACATTCTAGCTTAATTGCCATACTGAAATGGTTGCAATTACGTAAAATAAAACTATTCATTGGTAACTGGAAAAAGTCTCCTCATTAGGCAGATGATGGCCAGCCTTGAAAACAGTTGATTGCAAAAGGATGCAACCACTTTGCTTACATTTCCTCTTCTGGTTAAACTTCCTTTCCCGTCCATTGAGTCTGCCCTGAGCCACCCCGCACACAGGGGCGAACTGGAGATAGTGCCACGTGCCTGTGTCCCTATAACCCTTCCCAGGCAGGGAAGAAAAGGCTGGCAGGGAAAACGGCCTCAGGACTCATCCATGGGACAGACGGACGCTGGAGGGCGAAGCAGCCCGAGCTGTCCACAAGGTGCTTCTGGAGAAGGGAGCTCCTCAGGAGACGCCCTGAAGAAACTCTGGAAATAACTGAAATAAAGTTTGGCTTTTGTGACAGCCTTGTGGAAAGTTTAAAAACCCCCTAACAAGGAGAGCAAAACAGAAGGGCACAGCCATCTGAATGATAAGAACATAAAGATTTTCTATATTCTGCAGCAGCAGCATGACTTTGACAAAGATGATGACTAGGAGCACAGGGAGAACTTTATCCCCAGTTAAAATTGGAAGCTGCACTGCGGGCTACGCATGGGTAGATCAAATTTAGAGGTGTCACGCAAGGTGGGACTAGGGGAGGTAGGTGTCTTTCCTGTTATTTGCTTGGAATCCAAAATAAAAGCACAGGAAACCTGTGGTGTTCTAGAGGTGACACTGGATGTTGATGAAGCAAGGAGATCGGCAGCTTTTTTATTGCTGCCAAGAGATGCGGAGCCACTCTCAATCCGGTACCAACACCTGTGTCGCCTGGAACATTGCCTCCCCGGATGCAGACACCACGTACATGGTTATGAGGTGGCTATTCATTATTATTACTATTATTATTCCATTTCTGTAAGATATAACTATCTAGCAGACACAAGCGTGTCCATGAGGAGACTGCCAGAATCAGGGAGGAGGAGGAAGACGTTCAGTTGGGATGGCAGAGGATCGCTACAACAAACTACGTAGACTCAAGAAGAGCATCTCTCTTTTTGATCTATCTATCTCAAGCCTGGCTCTCTTTCCAGAAGTTAGCCTTCAGCA